>CM060881.1:165045000-165455000 GCA_030762935.1 Hymenopus coronatus
AAAAGATACCATACATCGGCACATTAAGACACTAGGAAAATCATACAGTTAACCGAAATAGAGTTTTATTGCAACAGGACAATGCAAGACCCTATACTGCATGAACAACATGGAAAAAATGCAGGTATCGGGAGGAATCGAATTGCTACCACACCCAGGACACAGCCCTGATCTCGCACCATTAGATTATCATCCTTTTCTATCCATGGCCCATTTTTTACGTGGGAAGAAATTTTGACAACGTTGAAGCAGTGCAAGTGGGTCTCACCGAATTCTTCGCATCAAAAACCAGAGACTGGTGGGATAATAAACCTCGCTGAAAGATGGCTCAAGACCACAGAATGTGATGGTCTGTACTTTGAAGATTAGTTAATTGCTTGACAGAACACATTTCAAAAAATTGTTTTTCTTAAAAAAGACATTACTTATGAGACAGTATCTGTAATACTAGTGGTAATGATAACTCTAAAACAAAAACATAATAATAATAATAATAATAATAATAATAATAATAATAATAATAATAATAATAATGCACTGAAATACTACCTGCTCTCATGCACCTTTTTACGGTGTCTTAATGTTTTGATATAAGCCTGCAGTGGGTTTAACCTCTAATATTAAATAAGAACAACAATACACAGTTTAAAAATTAGGTATTGCCGGATCCTTTAGAGGTGAATTAATAAAGACCTTTTATTAATTCCCAATCTATCACATGTCTTTATTCTCTCAAAAATAAAAGTTCTGTAACTGAAATGGAATACACGTTGACCTTTTCGATCCATTTGTATTTTCCCTATATATGAGATCACGGACTCTAATACAATCCTGGAAACTCCTCTCAATAAGCGGGAATCCCTCACCATTTCCGCTGATAAGAAACAGGAGTAGACGCAGGTCACTCGCGCTATCGCCGCCACTGAGCGGTGTTTACCTACTTGAATTTGCCCCGTTGAGTTCAGCAATTTTTATAATGCACGAAGGGTTATCTGCACACACCAATACGGTAGTTGTTTTTACAGAAATGTTAGCAAAATAAGACAAATACAGCGATAATATTTCATTCCAAGCATATGTGTACATTCACTATTGAGTAACTAAGATACAATAAAACAAAAGAGAATCGAATCTACGCAAAACATTATGATATACATGCGATTCAAATGCTAAAAATCTGATGTATTCCATTCACATGACTTTCTCTACATCTCTGCTACAAATTATTGTTAAAAAGCTTATGATTCTATTTACTTCATGCTAATCGAGACAAAATTTAACAGAAATCATCTTATTACTTGCTTCCTTATATAAGTAGAAGCAAATAAGGGAGTACCATAGGTTAAAATGATAGTCACAAGCTGGTTGCTATGTGACTGAAGTTCCTTTGTTTGTATGGACACGAGTTGACAAATTCCTGTATGAGAAAAGTATAAGTTTTATAAAGCTGAAACCAAAAACAAGGAATATCTCAAAAACGATCAACTGCAGAAAAAAAAATATATATAACATAAATTGTGTGTTTTAACGTGCTCTTCATTTCTTGTGTGTTAAGCTTTTGTCCATTTCTTACGGTTTACCAGTTATGCAAAATTTTGTAAAATTCATCCAGAATAAAGTAGTCTTCAGAGGATATTCCCATAAAAAATATATACATTTTATTTGTTAGGTAAATGTATTTAATATAGGGTATTTTAATCAAAATCGTTAGGGCCATTTTTAAGAAAATAAAAAATTTCGAAAAAAAAGTTCCATGTAAAGAGTAATTTGGGGTGGGGGGATTTTTCTCAAAATTTTCGTGTTGCATCCCTGGAAGATACTAAACTTAAATACCAAGTTTGGTATTTTACCGACTTTTCGTTTTTGAGTTATCGTGTTCACGGACACTCACACACACACACACACACACACACACACATACACACACATGGACCTTTTCCGGAAAATGCTTTTTTTGGTTACAGGGGACCCTAAAACATATATTTCCGATGAAATCTCGGTATCGAATTTTTGAGTGGAATACAATACCTTCTCTATACACTAGTATGCGTAGTGCGTGTAGAGAAAGTAAAAATATGATGTGTTCCATTCACATAGCTTTCTCTACATCACTATAACAAATTATTTTTAAAAAGCTTATTCTTCCATCTACTTCGTGTCAATCGAGATAAACATTAGCAAAAATGGTTTAATTATTATTTGCTTCCTTATAAACAGAAGGGAAATAAGGGAATATATCAGCCTAAAGCAATAATCAAATATATTACAAGATGGTTGCTATGGGATTGAATTTCGTGAAATTTCTGCTAATGTTTATCTCGATTAGCATGAATTGTTTATTTATTTATTTATTTATTCTGGATTTAAGGCCTCTTCCACTCTACCAGGAAGTTCAATGACAACGAATAAAAGAATAAAGAACAAAAATACAATTCTATACAATTTAATAAAAACATATAAAAAGATGCAACAAGCATATTGAAATGAAAAGAAACAAATTGTAAACAAAATTATTTTAAGTGAAATATTCATGTAGGTTTAAGCACATATTAGTCATATTTACAATTGAAATGCACATTACTTGACAGCACATAAAATATTAATAACAACAAATGAAAGTAGTGATGTATTTATCATATTAATACAGATTAGGTTTGAATTATGTAGAAGAATAAGCTTTTTATCAATAATTTGTTATAAAGATGTAGAGAAACTCATGTGAATAGAATATATCCGATATTTTAGTTATCGTGTTCAAACACACATACACACAGACTTTTCTCTAAAAAAGATTTTATTGATATCAGGGGACCCTAAAACATGTATTTTCAGTGAAATTTTGGTATCGAATTTTTGTGTGGAATGCAATACCTTCTCTACCTATATACTACTCGAATGTACTAAGTAGAGAAAGTAAAAGTTGTAATAACCTGCATATAAGAAAATTTAACTTTCTTTACATTGTTGTAATCAGTTCTGAATAATTTAGATAAGAAGGGAAAATTGATCCATCTAGCACAATTAAACATCTGTCAAATGATTTAATTAATGATAATTAAGATGGTGAAGCCCAAGTGTTTTTTCCAACACTACTGGATAATCACTATGTGCGCACGTTTTCTTAAGCATCGGCTCCCAAGGTAGGTTTCGCGCAATTTCGGAAGTAGAGACAACATGGAGACATGATATCTAGAATGTTAAGGTTTCATTCTGTAGTGGTGGAAAAAGTGGTTCTTTTTGCGAAACAGTTTAATCTGTTTTTGTTGCAACCACGAATCAGTTTCGAAGTAACTAACAGTTTCCTGCAACAGAAACTCCCTATACTGTTGCAGACATGTTGTGTACCACCAAATACTATTGAGATGAGTACAGTCCATCGATAAAATCACAATGCACCAAATGCAACCACTCACTAGGTACACTGAAGAGGAAATTATCAAATTACAGAAGCAAAGCATTTTTGTGCATTAACGAGAGGGAATAAGTTTGATTAGTACATTCGAATTTCGTGGATATATTCAAGCCGCGCGCTACAAGGTACAAAGGCGCACCTTGCGGTAAACTTTGGAAGCCATGACAAAATATTTAAGCAGGTGGAACACAACAACCACACGCATTCCATCAAATACCTGGGCGTCACTCTTGATAAGGGCCTAACTTTTCGTAAACACGAACGACAGAACGAAGGGGGCGGTAGCCTCCCTTTACCCTGTACTGGCCTCCCAGCTACCGGTTCACTTAAAGTTACGTCTTTTCAAGGCGCTTGTAGTCCCCCTGATGCTCTATGCCTGCGAAGTGTGGGGTATGGCAGCAGACTCCTGGCTTCTCTGGTTACAGCGGGTACAAAATAGAGGACTCCGGTCCATATATTCTGTATGTCAACGATTCCCTTTGAGGCTACCACATGAAGCTTCGGCCCTCCCATATTTGGAAGATGTCATTAGGCACCGGGCTCATAAATTCTACGCCAGATTGGGCGACCATGAGAACGCACTTGTCAGATCTCTGGGGGAGTACTTACTCACTGAACGCCGAAAGAGGCGGTTCCGGGTTCCCCGCATGGCTTGTGGGCACCCCCGGTAACAACGGCTTTAAACCAGCCAACAGCGTAATAGCTGAACAAAGCACTCCCCCCCCTCCCATTGGGAGAGGCCTATCAAAATTTCACCAACATAATTAAATAAAAATAAACACCAGCGGAGCAGAGGAAAGGATGCTGCTCCTGAAAATGCAACCGCTCGAGGAGCCTACTAGCGCTACCTCCTTACCACCAACACTCGAAAACTCCAAAATTAAAACCTCAACCTTCACCTCATTCCTGTGGTTAAACTCTTACCAGGGTAGGTACACAGCAACAACTCCTAGGCTCACCACGAGCCTACCAGACACGCACGCAGTAACTGTTGCAATAAGTGAAACAACTATTCAGGGGTAGCTGTTATTGTTGCATGGGTCTGTTGCGGGGAACCGATACATGAAATAACACAATGCACGCAATTACCAGAAGTGTTTTATGATACAGTTTTAGTGGTGAAACTGTTTCAAATAGTGGTGTTAGCGAAACTGTTTCAAAATAGTTGTGTTCCATCACTATCATTCTGTCTGTGGACACCAGAGTCCACGCACTTGCATGTGCAATGGTTTCGCTATTTCGCGATAAATTAGATTACCTATTCACCATAATGAATAAGAGCTTCAAACAAAAAACTTTCTTTGTTTGACAACACTGCGGCAAGACATGCGGGCGAGCTATATTTTCTCCCCCCCCCCCCCTCTGGTCTTGCTTCCCCGTAAATCTAGCACCCAAGAAAGGGTGCGCGCATTGTAGGTAGTGTGCTTGTGAGGAATCTGCATACCCATCAGCTTCACTTCCATTTCGTTGTACCTATGTAAATAGTTTCTGTATTATGTTAAAACGATCATTATACCATTTATGTTAAATAATCATGGAGCAAAAGAGTCTCAAAGGGTTTAACATTTCATCATTCAAATAACTTTCTCTGCCAATTATGTAACAAACTATTCTTAAACTGCCTCCGTGGTCAGCGAGCTGACTTCTCACCTGGGGGTCCCGGGTTCGATTCTCGGCTGGGGCGGGGCAGTTTTCTTTAACCAGAATGAGTCCCTATTCCCCACAAAGTGAGGAAGTATGAATGAGAGAGTGAATGTGTGCATTTGAGGAAAATAAAATGATTTAAACCCAACGTAAAGAACATATAGACGAGTTGATTTTAGTGCAAAGCTCCCGATATGGTCTTAGATGTTAAAGGGTCCCATATAAATGAAGCCATTAAAAAAAATCTTAAATTTTCTTTCACATGACTTTCTCTACATCTAATTATTGTTAAAAAGCCGTGCTTCTATTTACTTCATAATTCTTAGTTCATTAAATGTGTAGCTTCATCACTTTCTGCAGCCTTTTGTCTTGTACTATTTTCAATAATTTTGAACGAGCAATTATTGTGACGTCACTGCCGCGATATTTTATAACATGTTTATTTGTAAAAGAGTAAGTGAATTTTCTTACATGGTATTGTTGGTTACGTTATTTGAAACTTGCGAAGAGCTTGGAAGATATCTGCTTGTAATTTACAGATCTAGAAATCCATGTTTGCGCTTAGGCTACATTAGGCAGCGCTTGCAACTCATTGTGAATGCAGCTTAAAGTAATGTTTTAAAAGCTGGTTGCCAAGTGGTTGATATCCGTTTGCTTGCATCGCCAGGAGTTGACAACTCCCGTATAAGAAAAGTCTAAGTATTTTAAATCTGTAACAAATAACAAGAAATATTTAAAAAATTGCCAATTATGTCTATGACATAAATTGTGTGTTTTAACAATATGTAAATTTCTTGTGCAGTAAGTTTTTGTCTATCTCTTACGGTTTAGCAGCTATGCAAAATTCAACAAAATTCATCCGGAATGAACAGATCTTCAGAGGCTATTCCCAGAAAATTCAGATATACATTTTATTTATGATGTAAATAATCTTAATATACACCATTTAAATCAAAATCATTAGATCCGGTTTTATAAATTTAAAAAAAAATGAAAATTTCTCCATGTGGAACATGCTAAACTCAAATGCCAAGTTTGGTATTTTACCAACTTTTAGTTTTTGAGTTATCATGTTCATAGACATACGGACATACACACGCGTAACTTTTTCTAAAATTGGTTGTTTGTTTTTTGTTTGTTTTTTTTTATTCACGGGACCCTAAAAGTATATTTCCGGTGAAATCTCGACATCGAATTTTAGGGTGGAATGCAATTAACTTCTCTATACACTATGTACATAGTAGGTGTAGAGAAAGTAAACATTAGGATTTTCTGTGAGTATGACTACAGTATGTGGAATCATAGGATTCCTACTTTGGGAGGGCTCAGGTTCAATTCCCATTGACCATCCACTTTTAACTTTGGCTTTTTGTAGTTTTCCCAGTTCAATAGACGAGTGCTGTGATCATATCTCCTCTGGTATGATTTCCTATCTATTATTTTCCTTTAATTATGTTAAATTCTCATCTTTCAGGTATACTTCTAGGTTTCGAGGCATATGTTGGACAGAAAGTACGAATGCTTGCTAGAAAAAAAGTTCTCCCTGTCGACACTGCTTGGTCGACGAGACGTTCATCACTTCCTCTAGGCAGTTCCAGCAGTGGAATAGGCCTTCGATTCTTGAACTTTTAGGAACTTCTGCGCGTCCCTGTGGCTTGTTTGCCTACGGCTATAGTCTCCTGCAGTACCTTCATTTCACTCCATCCTTCTGGAAGTGTGCTAGGAAAATATCTATATGCCTGCGTCGCAAAAGAGAAGTGCCCTCCATGTCTGACCTATAACCTTCGTGTTATAGTCTGCGCACAGATCATTTGCAGTATTGAACAAACAAGTTACTTTGTTACTAGACAATTGTAAAATAAAGGCGTGTGGAAAACTAATGCTTTACAATAAAGCTTGTGATTTAAAGGTTATTTTATGCGAGGTCTTCACCTGATATTGAACTTTATCTGTACATAAGAGTCGAAGCAAGTATTGACATATGGCAAATGGTGCAGACATCCTCGTGAGCAGTAAAATACAGACGAGGAAGCAGGATGGAGCTAGCCATATGTCATCCTCAAGGTTTAATATGGGAGATGAAATTGGATGCTCGGATTTATGGTTATCGTCCTCACAGTTTGAACTCCGAGTGTTATGGGTTATATGTTTATTTTCTGAATGCATCGAGACAAACACCAAGAAATATCACATTTGTCGTGCACACAATGCGTGGGAGCACTGGCGTGGGTCGAATCCAACGGGGCAGAATGGTTTCTTTATTCATGTATTGTTTCACATCAACTTGCCTCACATTTTTGTTCTAACCATAATAGTGGCCTGGATTTTCTAACACATATATTATTCAATATAGTGGTGCTGTTTAATATTCAGGGTGTTTCTTTTTTTTTTCTTTCTTTCTTTCTTACTTTTTTTTTTAATAATATAGTAGAAGCTTATAAGCATAATGTTTTTGATAAACTTTGTCACTTAACACATTTCGACAGGATGAATATTTAAGCCATTATAATAATTTTTCGTTACTACTTTTCGTGTGCGTAAACTGGTTACCACAAAGAATACAGCACCTACCAAAATTTTAAAAACGTATTTCAACAAATATATTTTGTCCTTAAACTATTTTTCGTCTAATTTTTTTTTTATTGAGATGTAACTTAAAAATTAGTTTATGCTAAAATCATTATTTTTCCACGAGTGTTTTCGCCTTTTTTAAATAATTGAAAAGCTGCTCATGTATAAATGTTTGTGGGTATGTAGGTATACAAATACATGGGAGGAAATTCCTATATTAGAAAAGTATAAGTTTTTCAAATCTGAAACCAATAACAAGGAATATCTAAAAAACGATCAACTCCACGAAAAAAATGTATATGACATAAAGTGTGTGCTTTACTCTGATCTACATTTTTTTGTGTTGTAAGTTTTTGTCCATCTCTTACGGTTTACCAGTTATGCAAAATTCAATAAAAATCATTCATTACAAAGAGGTCTTTAGAGGCTATTCCCAGAAAATTCAAAATATACATTTTATTTGGCATGCAAATATCTTAAATATAAGAGATTTTAATCATAAACGTTAGAGCCATTTTTGAGAAAATCAAAATTTCCGAATTTTTTTCCATGTAAAGGGTAGTTTGGGATGGGGGAGTTTTCTTTAAAGTCTTCGTGTCGCATCCTTGGAAGATATCAAGCCTAAATACCAAGTTTGGTATTTAACGCTTTTTTCGTTTTTGGGCTATGCTATCTACAGACACACACACACACACACACACGCACACACACACACACACACACACACACACACACACACACACGGATCTTTCTCCGAAATGCTTCTTTTGGATTCAGTGGGACCCAAAACATGTTTTCCGACGAAATTTCGGTAAGGAATTTTTGGGTGGAATACAATACCTTCTCTATACACTAAGTATATAGAAACGGTAGAGAAATTAAAAATTTAGAGCTCTTTAAACACACAATTTATGTTATGTTGTGTTATATATGTATATATTTCGTGGAGTTAGCCGTTTTTTGAGGTATTCGTTATTGGTTACAGCTTTAAAATACTTTTCTCATACGGGAATTTGTCAACTCCTGTCCAGACAAAGGAACTTCACTCATACAGCAACCAGCTTTTGACTAATACTTTAGCCTATGGTACTCCCTTATTTCCCTTCTACTTACGAGGAAGCAAGTAATAAGAATCTTTGTGCCAATTTTTACTTTCTCTACACGTACTATGTACATAATGTATAGAAAAGGTATTGCATTCCACCCAAAAATTTGATACAGAGATTTCACCGGAAATACATGTTTTGGGTCCCCTGAATCCAAAAAAGTATTTTTACAAAGAGGTCCGTGTGTGTGTGTCTGTGTATCTGTGTGTATGTGTGTGTGTGTGTGTGTGTGTGTCTGTGGACAGCATAGCTCAAAAACGAAAAGACCGTTAAATACCAAACTTGGTAGTTAAGTTTGGTATATTCCAAGGATGCGACACGAAGATTTTCAAGAAAATCCCCCCCAACTACCCTTTACGTGGAACTTTTTTTGAAAATTTCGATTTTCTCAAAAATGGCTCCTACGATTTTGATTAAACTGTCAAATATTAAAGATATTTACCTGACAAACAAAATGTATATCTTGAATTTTCTGGGAATAGCCTCTAAAGATTACTTTATTCTGGATGAATTTTACGGAATTCTGCATAATGCTAAACCGTAAGAGACGGACTAAAATTTAACCCACAAAAATATAGAACACATTAAAGCACACAATTTATGTGATATACATTTTTTTTCGTGGAGTTGATTGTTTTTGACATTTTTCCTTGTTTTTGATTTCAGCTTTGAAAAACTTATACTTTTCTCATACAGGAATTTGTGAACTCGTGTCCATACAAACAAAGGAACTTCAGTCACATAGCAACCAGCTTTTGATTATCAGTTTAGCCTATAGTGCTCTCTTATTTCTCTTCTACTTTTAAGGAAGCAAGTAATAAGATTATTTCTACTATTTTTTCTGGATTAAAATGAAGTAAATAGAAGCATAAGCTTTTTAAAAATAATTTGTTGCAGAGATGTAGAGAAAGTCATGTGAATGGAAGACGTCAGATTTTTGGAAAAGATCGTTTGTGTACGTTTGTGTGTGCGTGTGTATTTGTCTGTGTGGGTGTGTCCGTGGACAGCATATCTCAAAAACGAAAAGATCTTTAAATACCAAACTTGGTATTTAAATTTGGTATCCCTCATGGATGCGATACAAAGATTTTCAAGAAAATCCCCCACCCCAACTACCCTTTACATAGAACTTTTTTCGAAAATTTTGATTTTCTCAAAAATGGCTCTAACGATTTTGTTTAAAATATCGTATATTAAATATATTTACATGACAAATGAAATGTATATCTTGAATTTTCTGGGAATAGTCTGTGAAGACTACTTTAATGTGAATGAATTTTACGTAATTTTGCATAACTGCTAAACTGTAAGAGATGGACAAGAACTTACCACAAAAAAATGTATAGCTTATTAAAACACACAGTTTATATAACGTACATTTTTTTCCTGGTGTTGATCGTTTTTGAGATATTACTTGTTTTTAGTTTCAGCTTTGGAAAATATAGCAACCAGCTTTTGTTATCACTTTAACCTATGGTACTCCCTTATTTCGTTTCTACTTACAATGAAGCAAGTAATAGGACTATTTCTGCTATTTTTTCCTCGATTAGAATGAAATAAATGGAAGCATAAGCTTTTTAACAATAATTTGTTGCAGAGATGTAGAGAAAGTTATGTGAAAGGAACACATCAGCTTTTTTTTCTCGAATGGCATTAAGTGATAGAAGAATAAGCTTTTTAACAATAATTTATTGCAGAGATGTAGAGAAAGTTATGCGAATGGAACACTTCAGATATTTTTATTTGGACAGGGGAGACAGAGAGAGTTGGACAGGGTTGGCTTATCTCGCCATTATGATGGATTAGGGATCAAGGAGATAAATCGGGATAGCTGAGTATTCTCGTTAGAGTAGCGGGAAATGTCTGCCGGCCCAGCAGAAGGATTCGGTGGTTTCGGCTGACAGCCAGGATCAGTTGGAAATGAAGGACGGTGTGAAGGGAATTGTGGTTATCCTTCTTTATTCATTTTGAGGGTTTTTGTCTGAGTGGTCCCAAATTAGGCCTGGGTGTTTACTGGTTGCTAAGTCGATCCTGCCTCAGGAGTGGGAAGTTCAGGTGGAGTACTGAATGGATGGTGGTGGTTGGTGGCGTTTACCTGTGGTCATGGACTTGGAGCAGTTCGGTGAGTGTCGGTGAGATGAACGGTGAAAATGTCAGGGCAGTCTGGCAGTATCTGTACAAGTACTTCGTCGGGAATGCCGGGTCGTCTCTTTCGTAGTGTTGGATTTTTGGAGGTTCTATCTCAGCAAGCGAAGTATATTGTTGATCTGCTCTGTAGTCTCTGTGGTGCAGCTCCTAATGGTTGAGAGAGTGCGTCGAATTTCACGAGGAAGGCGGCATCTATATTTTGAAAAAAAAAAAAAAAAAAAAAAAAAGAGGTGCGGCGACGTTGGCTCTAAGTTCGTAAAGCACAAGTGTGATGGAGTTCAGATGGAGGACATATTTTTCTGGTTCGGCTGGAACTGATGGTGAGTGTTTCCTTCTGGCTGGCGAGTCATGTGCTGATGGTGAGAACTTCCCCGTGGAGGGCCTAGATTGCATCCCGGAGCGAGGAGTTCCCGGGGGGTGTCGACGCTATCGCTAGAGCTGATTGTAGACTGTGTGTGGAGGCAGGCTGCTGCTGACGTTTTCGCGGATAAATAGGGCAATGCGCTTGCCCCTTGTAATGGCCGAAGTCATCGCTGATGGTGCAGCACCGGTGTTGATTACGGAGATTCAGCCGTGAGGCGGCGCGTGCCACAATAGTGGCAGCGTGGAGCAACAGTGCAGGATGTGTCCGTGTGGCTGAATGCACAGCAGCGGCGGCATGGTGTTTGACGGTCCTGGCTTCTAGGGGGTAGTCCCTCCTCAGAGTCGCCTCGTAATCCGGCGTCAGCAAGTTCTAGTCGGACGAGCGGCGACAGCCCTTGGATGAGACAGGGAATGAATGACCGAAAATTAGTGATAGGAGAGGAAGCACTCCCGCATTCCTACCGACCTGGTAAAACCACTAAAATAGGTCGAGTAGAATGACCGGCTCGACGAAAACTTCCAAATGCGAGCCTCACAAATTACCAGGGAGTCTCTTCTCGATATGGTATAGTTGTGTTCCCAGCTCGTGAACCCTGAAACACAACCCACACATGAATACAGATAAGGTGATACACCCAGACAGAAACATATTGAAGAATAATGCTTATAAGAATCATATGAGCCAATTCCGTGTCCAATTCAGATCACGCTGTTTCATTTTCTGAAGGAGAAGAAGATTAGTTTGTGTGTGTGTGTATGTGTACGTGTGTCTGTATGTGGGTGGCATAGCTAAAAAAAAACGCTTGTTAAATACCAAACTTGGTATTTAAGTTCAAAATCTTCCAAGGATGCCCCACAAAGATTTTCAACATTACGCTGTACATGTGACGTTTTTTCTAAAATATTTATTTTATCATTATTAGCTTTAACAATTTTTATTAAAATACCATATGTTTAAGAATTTTTTTAAAAGCATAATGTATACCTTGAATTTTCTGATAATAGTCTCTAAAGACTTCTTCATTCTGGATGACTTTTGTAAGTAAGAGAAAGACAGAAACTCACTACACAAAATATGTAGAGTTCATTAAAACACACACTTTATGACATAGACCATTTTTAATAAATAAATAATTATATAAAATGAGTTAACTGTATTATTCTTCGTATAACGGTAGCATTAAAGTCGTTGATTTGAGCAACAGTATGTTCTGGTCTAGTTTTTCTTCTTTTTCCAGAAGTGCTCAATACACCATTTTCTCCTCTTGACCGCAGCTCTTTCTTCTCCTTACGAATTCTCTTTATCGTTGACACGGAAACACAAGTATAATATGCAACTGTTTGCGAGCCTGTGGGACTGGATATAAATACTGCTTATTCAGAGCTTCTTCATCACATTTATCCATAACGCTACGTATAATTTCACGCCCTTCTGAATGATTTACAGTTCTTAACTTCAGATATGGTGATAAGAATAGAACATCATCTTTCAACATTGAACTACTTCTGCCCCTTATTATGCTAAGTAGGCTATGCTAGGTTAATACACATATCTGCAGGAATGATTACTGCATAACAGCTCACCGGGTAACCAGATATCGGTTTTCCCTCTCCCCACACCTCATCCTGCAGAGCTCGCGAGTCCAGAACACAACTATAAATGGTCGTACGAGTGGATAGATAAACAAGCCTTTAGTGTAAACAAATTGAAAAAAAATCCTGTTTTCCATTCACATGATTTCCTCAAGCTATTCCATAAAAAAAAACTTTCTTACAAAAGATTATTCCTGTATCTATATCATGCTAATCAAGATAAACATTAGCAGAATTGGTCTTATTACTTGCTTATTTCTAAGTAATAGAAGGGAAAAAAGGGAATACACTATGCTAAATCGATAGTGAAATATTTTAAAAGTCGATCGCTATGTGAAACAGTTGAAACTCGGTTCTCTTTGCTTGCTAGATATAAACAAAAGAGAGACGAACGGGAAGGTGTTTTCCGTTTGATAAATGTTTAAAGTAGCCAACCAATAACGCGGAATAACTAAAGAAACGGTTAACTCTACAAAAAAAAAAAAAAAAAAAAAAGTATATATGTGTATATTATATGACATAAATTGTGTGTTTTAACGATATCTATATTTTCTGTGTAGTAAGCTTTTGTATGTCTCTTACGGTTTATCAGTTATGCAAAAGTCATTCAGAATGATGAGTTCTTCAGAGGTTATTTCCAAAAGTTTAAAATATACGTTTTGTTTGACATGAAAATATCTTAAAACATATGGCATTTTAATCAAAATCGTCAGAGTCATTTTTGAGAACGATTTCAATTTTTTTTCCATGTAACGGGTAGTTGTGGGTGGGTAGATTTCCTTGAAAATCTTCGTGTCCCATCCTTGGAAGATACTGCACTTAAATTCCAAGTTTGGTGTTTAAGCCACTTTTCGTTTTTGAGCAATGCTACCCACAGACACACACACACACGAACATGTTTCTAGAAATGTTGATTTTGTAATAAGGGGGTCTCAAAACATGTATTTCCGGTGAATTTTTGGTATCGAGTTTTTGGGGGGTGGAATACAATAGCTTTTCTATCCGCTATGCACATTATGCATACGTGCTAGAAAATGCAATAAATGAATATGAATGGAGAAAATCATGAGATCATAAAACATGTTTTTACGTTCTCTGCCACACATAGTAAGTAGGCGAAGTACTGTATTCCAATTGAATCGGTCATTACAAAAAGGTCACGAGTCACTAAATTAAAATTTTACAGGAGAGAGAAAAAACTAATTTGAATGTAAACAAATTGGTTATGTTTGAATTCAATGTCGTTGTTAGCAAACTTATACAGGATTGGAAAACAAACAAAAACCTTCAATTTTATTGGTTTTCCTTTTCAAAAATTAATTTTTAATTAATTGGACTCATGCCCTTTCTGCAATGAACGCTCTATTACATTTAGATGCCACATAATATTTTTATTTATTTTGGAAGGTAGGTTTTATGTTAAAACTTACATCTCATACTTACAAATTCTGAACTGCTTTACAAATTAATTTTCTGTCATACATTTCTTTTTTTCAACAATGTAACACAAAAATCCATTAGTTTTGTTTATAAACATCTTGTTAAACTACAAATATCAACTATAAACTTTAACACGTATTTAAATTTAGTATTCTCCATCATATTCATAATTAGCGGCTTTAGTTGGCCATTGTAGAATATCTTTATAAAATTGAATATATTCTTGAACCATGAATTTTCACTTTCATAATGTCTTCTATTTTCATCACATTGATCCGCACTTTAGGCAGTGGATATGCAGGTGTTACAGGTAGTGTGGGTTTGATGTTTAGTTTATGCAAAAATTGAAAATGCTTCTTATTTAGGCCATCAATGAGTTCTTCTGCACCACTGTGCCAGGTGAGTGCTTGTTATACTCAAAAGCCATCCACTTGGAAGGAGAGAAAGAGATCTTCATTTCTTTGAGGATTTTCTTCATGTTTGGTGCTGAAAGGCATGTCTTTTTATAATAAGCAGGCCACCAATGTTTGAAATCCAATATCTGAATACTATCCATGTTTGCAATAATTTTAAATTTATCTGATGGTTTCCTTATTATAAGAGTATACTCTTAAGGGAGGTAAATCCTGTCATGGCGTTTTATGAATTTCTTTACAAGGCTGAAATCTCTGACATTTGGCAGAAAACTGTGCCCTCTTACATGAAAGTAATGTTTTATTTTCTTGAAGTTCTTAGTCATAACCAGATTTTGGTTGAAACAAATCATTGCATGGTTTTTGTTCTGACCAGTACAACTGTCAGGAAAGAGGTGCAACTCGGTCACATTTTCTGATACATAGGTTTGAATGTAATGATTTATGAAGGAACATACCTCATTTGCACCCCTGTTTGGCCTCACCCTGGTGGTAAACATGAAATTTTAGGTATCAGCTTTAAGATTGTGTATGCTGAATACATTAACCCAGAGCTGACTCAAATAGAAAATATCCTGAACAGGGATGTGTGGTAGGGGCAAATTTTGCATGTAGTCAAAACTTAAACCCAGTGTACTTTCTTCTCGGCTGCAACGATCTGATATTTCTTTTATTTTTGCATAACATTTCATGGACTTCTACGATGAACTATTAGTTCTGCAACAGCTTGGCAAATTAAAAAATCTGATGTGTACCATTCACATGACTTTCTCCATATCCCTGCAACAAATAATTCTTAAAAAGCTTATACTTCTATTTACTTTATGCTAATCAGAAAAAATTAGCAGAAATAGTCTTATTACTCGCATCATTATAAGTAGAAGGGGCAACCGTAGGTTAAAGTGATAGTCAAAAGCTGGTTGCTATGTCAATGAAGTTCCTTTGTTTATATGGATAGGAGTTGACAAGTTCCTGTATGAGAAAAGTATACGTTTTTCATAACAGAAACCAAAAATAAGGAATGTCACAAAAACGACGAACTCCACGAAAAAAATGTATATAACATAAATTGTGTGTTTTAATGTGCTCTACATTTATTGTGTAGTAAGTTTTTGTCCATCTCTTACAGTTTAGCAGTTATTCAAAATTTAGTAAAATTCATCCAGAATAAACTACCCTTCAGAGGCTATTCCCAGAAAATTGAAGATATACATTTCATTTTTCAGGTAAATATGTTTAATATCCGAAATTTTAATCAAAATCGTTAGAGCCATTTTTGAGAAAATCAAAATGTTCGAAAAAAGTTCCATGTAAAGGGTATTTGGGGGTTGCGGGATTTTTCTCAAAATCTTCGTGTCGCATCCCTGGAAGATACTAAACTTAAATACCAAGTTTGGTATTTTACCGACTTTTCGTTTTTGAGTTATCGTGTTCACAGACACACGGTCACACGGACACACACACACACACACACACACACACACACACACGGACCTTTTTGTGAAAATGCTTTTTTTGGATATTGGGGACCCTAAAACATATATTTCCGGTGAAATCTCGGTATCGAATTTTTGGTGGAGTGCAATACTCTCTAAACACTATGTACATAGTGGGTATGGAGAAAGTAAAAAATAGTAGAAATAGTCTAATTACTCGCTTCCTTGTAAGTAGGAGCGAAATAAGGGAAACCGTAGGTTAAAGTGATAGTCAAAAACTGGTTGCTATGTCAATGAAGTTCCTTTGTCTATACGGATAGGAGTTAACAACTTAAAATATGAGAAATGTATACGTTTTTCATAGCAGAAACCAAAAATAAGGAATGTCATAAAAACGACGAACTCCACGAAAAAAAATTATATAACATAAGTTGTGAGTTTTAATGTGTTCTACATTTTTTGTGAAGTAAGTTTTTGTCCTACTCTTACGGTTTAGCAGTTATTCAAAATTTAGTAAAATTCATCCAGAATAAACTACTCTTCAGAGGCTGTTCCCAGAAAATTCAAGATATACATTTTATTTGTCAGGTAAATATCTTTAATATACAAAACTTTAATAAAAATCGTTAGAGCTATTTTTGAGAAAATCAAAATTTTCGAAAAAAAGTTCAATGTAAAGGGTAGTTGGGGGTGGGGAATTTTTCTCAAAATCTTCGTGTCGCATCCCTGGAAGATACTAAACATAAATACCAAGTTTGGTATTTTACCTACTTTTCGTTTTTGAGTTATCGTGTTCACAGACACACACACACACCCGCACACACACACACACCCGCACACACACACACACACACACACACGGACCTTTTTGTGAAAATGCTTTTTTTTTTGGATATTGGGGATCCTAAAACATATATTTCCGGTGAAATCTCGGTATCGAATTTTTTGGTGGAGTGCAATACTTTCTCTATACACTATGTACATAGTGCGTATGGAGAAAGTAAAAAGACGTGGACTACATATTTTTGCTGATAACTCTTCACATTTCGAACTCTTCACAGTTCATTTGGAAGACCACAGTATCAACTTGTGGTCCTCCAAATCTAAGATTGAAATATTTAAAATAGAATTTGTACTTCAAATTTTCTTCAGCATATTGTTTTAAGAACATTTGGTGCATTTGCTTAACATCTTGTCTACCATCCATGTAATGCATTTCTCTCCCTGAGTAGTGAGTTGTCTTCTTTGGAAATGACTTAATATGATCTTAGATCTTTTGTTATGTTTCTCCACATATTACATTGGCTTTAGACAGTTCACTATTTGTGCCTCTTTTAAGTCTCGAGGACTTTCCCCAAAGGACAGTAGTGCACACAACCTACGCACAATTTTTACTTTCTCCATACGCACTATGTACATAGTGTATAGAGAAAGTATTGTACTCCACCAAAAAATTCGATACCGAGATTTCACCGGAAATATATGTTTTAGGGTCCCCAATATCCAAAAAAAGCATTTTCACAAAAAGGTCCGTGTGTGTGTGTGTGTGTGTTTGTGTGTCTGTGAACACGATAACTTAAAAACGAAAAGTCGGTAAAATACCAAACTTGGTATTTAAGTTTAGTATCTTCCAGGGATGCGACACGAAGATTTTGAGAAAAATCCCCCACCCCCAACTACCTTTTACAACTTTTTTAGAAAATTTTGACTTTCTCAAAAATGGCTCTAACAATTTTGATTAAAATTTTGGATATTAAACATATTTACCTGACAAATGAAATGTGTATCTTGAATTTTCTGGGAATAGCCTCTGAAGAGTAGTTTATTCTGAATGAATTTTACTAAACTTTGAATAACTGCTAAACCGTAAGAGATGGACGAAAACTTACTACACAAAAAATTTAGAACACATTAAAACACACAATTTATGTTATATACATTTTTTTAGTGGAGTTCGTCGTTTTTGTGACATTCCTTATTTTTGGTTTCTGCTATGAAAAACGTATACTTTTCTCATACAGGAACTTGTCAACTCCTATCCATATAGACAAAGGAACTTCATTGACGTAGCAACCAGCTTTTGACTATCACTTTAACCTACAGTTGTCCCTTATTTCGCTTCTACTTACAAGGAAGCGAGTAATTAGACTATTTCTGCTATTTTTTTCTGATTAGCATAAAGTAAATAAAAGTATAAGTTTTTTAAGAATAATTTGTTGCAGGGATATGGAGAAAGTCGTGTGAATGGTACACATCAGACTTTTTCTTTTGTACCATGCAGACAGGTAAATGCTCTTTTGCAGACATTTTTCATTTATTTCCTACCAAAATAAAATATGAAAAATTAACGTTCCCTGCCTTAGGGCTGTCTTTTCTTGGCCTTCTGCTTTTCACTTGTGTTTCAATGAGACCTTGAAGATAGATATCTTGCTGTCTATATCATGTAGACTGTTAAGATGGGCGATGATATTCTTGTGTCTCATCATCCACCAGATGATCCCCATCAAGCACTGTTTTTTGCAACTACATATAATAAAATCACATAATAATACCAAATGTTTGAAATAACTACTTTTAAGCCATAATACCAATATTATAAAATGCCATATCCCATCTCAATAACACTTACTTGCAATCTCAGCCAGTTTTCTGTGAAGGAACAGTTTCACCTCACCTGCTTTTGTATTCCACCCCTTTTGACTTTGGAGTTTCTTATGCTTCTTTTGTATGTATGTACATTTTTAGTTCTCCTTTTCCCCTTTTCTTCACTTCAGAACTGGATAAACTACTGTCTGATATGTTTCAAACAAGCAAATATCTAGGCTGTATATGCGTCAGCATACACTCGACAAAGGATAATGAAATGGACAATACGAATTAAACAATCCACTCAGGTAGCTGTCTCTCTCTTTCATGTGCAAAACAATTGAACAGCAGCCTTCAGCTTCTGCTTTAGTTTTGTAGTGCGATAAAACTCAAACATTGCTCAAAACGATCCATAGAAAAAGGGCATCAGTCAGTGCTCATGTCGTTTCTGCTATAGTTTTATGGCCAAGTCAACCCTTTATTTATTTCCTGTCCTTTCTATGTAGACTGCTGCATCTACCTCTAAATATGCAAATCTATTAAGGAGATTTTTATCTTTTACCAGATAAATAGGTTTTATATTCATACAATGATATTAGAATGCAATCCAGTGTTAAACTCATTTTCGTAAAAAAGCTGACTCATGACCTTTCTGCAATGACCGATTCAATTAATAATTCAATGTCGAGATTTCCCCGAGACTATACACCCAAAAAAATAAAAAAAAAAAAAAATGGAGAAAATTCGGTACTTGTGAGTGTATTTGTATGTGAGGGCTATGTCTATGAAAAGCATATCACAAATTTCGGTTAAATGTCAAATTTGGTATTTAAGGTCAGGATCTTCCAAGAATGTGACACGAAATTTTTCAAGGAAATCCCTCATCTCAAATTGTCCTTTAGTTGGAAAGATTTTCAGAAACTTTTAATCTTCTCAAAAATTGCTCCAAAATAATAAAATACCATATGTTTAAGTAATTTTTATGGCAAACAAAATGTAACTCTTCAAATTATAGCCTTTGGAATCCTCTTCATTCTGGATTACTTCTGCTAACTGTAAGAGATAGATAAAAAATTACTATAAAAATGTAGATCTCGTTAAATCACAAAATTTATGAAATGGCAATTTTTTGTGGACGTCACCATTTCCGATATATCCCTTGTTATTGATTTAAATTGTCAAGTGTTTATACTTTTCTTAAATCGAAAGCCGTCAATTTATTGAATTCCTGGCCTTTCAAAAAGAAACACATTTCAATGCCATCACATAGCGATGAAGTCATAAGATTTTACTATCCCTTTAGCTTGCATATGCTCTTATTTCCCTTGTACCTAAAATTTCAAGTACTTCTCTAATGACCCTACTGTACTATGCGCGTACCTTTCTTTGGGTGCTAATATTACGGCGAAGTGTGGATCGTGGGCAAGGAGAGAAAGCTAATCCATCTCACTTTCCGCAAAGTTGTCAACAAAAGAAAAATTCTTTCTTTGAGTACCTCAGTCTTTGATTTTAATTAGTGATTTAAATTATAGTAACTGGTTACCTGTTATTTATTTGCTGGTTACTAGTAATATTTTAAAAGTTTTAATTGTAATAATAGTTTAATGTTTAACTCACATTATGTAACTATAGAAATATAGTAACAAGAATGTGGGATAAAGTAATAAAACATTTAAAAATAATAATAAATAATAGTAATTATAATACACATAAAATAAATAATAATGGTATAATTAGAATAAATATTAAAGAATTGTATAAATAATTATAATAATAAATAGTAAAATAAATTATAATATATAGTGATTAAAATAATAAATAAATAATAATAAATTAAAAAAATCGATAAAAGGGTAATAATAAGTAATTAAATATATTGATTATAGTATAATAAAGTGTTAATTAATATTAAATAGTAATAATAGTTTAAAATAATAACTATAATTTAAATATATATATACATATATATAGCTTTAAATTTTTTAGCTAATAATAAATAATATAATGCATAAACATTTAAATACTAACTTTAATTTTGATAAATATGTAGATTTAGGTATATAATTTAATTTAAGTTATTTAGGTTAAGTTATTAATCTGACAATTGTATATTTAATTTATTTTGTAAAATTAAAAAAAAAAGTTTGTTAATAAACAAAATAAGGTCTTAAGATATTTGCCCCGGTGTAAGCTATTAGATAACGGGGTATAGTATACAGATTTTTTTTTTTTTTATAGTCCTTCAGTCATTATGGAGAATAGGTTATCTAATTTACCGCGAACTAGCTGAATTATTAAACGAATGTGCGTCAACTCTGGGATCCACAGACAGAATGAAGCGTTAGAATTGAAGCTCCATATATCAGAGTGTATAACGTACTTGATTTCTCAATGTTGTTGCTCTGCTTTGCTCCCGGAGTTGCGTGAAATCTGCCGAATGAAGATGAGAGTCGAGTCAAAGAAAACGTGCGCGCTTAATAATGTCGTTTTTTTTATTGTATGTATAATAAAATATTAAATACAAACTTTTCTACACATATTTATCTCGATTAAGGTGAAGTAGATAGAAGAGGCGTTTGAAAGAATAATTTGTTGAATGGATAAAGAAAGCCATATGAAGTAACACATCTGATTCTTTTTACTTTCTCTACCTCGCACGCATAATGTACACAGTGGATAGAGAAGATATTGTATTCCACCCAAAAGTTCGATATCGAGATTTCACCGCAAATACATGTTTGCGGGTCCCCTGAGACAGAAAAAAGAATGTTTAGAAACAGGTCTGTGTGATGTGTGTGTGTGTGTGTGTGTTTCTGGACAGCATAGCTCAAAAACCAGAAGACCGTGGATAGAGAAGATATTGTATTCCACCCAAAAGTTCGATGTCTAGATTCTAACGCAAATATATGTTTGGGCGTCGCCTGAGACCGAAAAAAGATTTTTTTAGAAAAAGGTCCGTGTGTGTCTCTGAACAGCATAGCTCAAAAACCAGAAGACCGTTAAATACCGAACTTGGTATTTAGGATTGGTACCTACCAAGGATACGACACGAAGATTTGCAAGAAAATCCCCCCACCACAAACTACCCTTTACATGAAAAATGTTTCGAAGGTTTTGATTTTCTCAAAAATACCTCTAGTGATCATGATTAAAATCAAAAAAATATTTAAAAATATTTATATCCCAAACAAAATGTATATTTTGAATTTCCTGGTTATAGCCTCTGAAGACTTCTTTATTCTGGAAGAATTGTGCCGACTTTTGCTTAACTGCTAAACCGTAAGAGATAGACAAAAACTTGCTGCACAAAAAGCGTAGACCTTGTCAAAACACACAAATTATGTCCTTGACTTCTTTTTTTTTTTTTTTTTTTTTGTGGAGGTCACCATTTCCGAGGTATTCCTTGTTATTGGTTTCAATTGTGAAGTTTTCTCAGACAGGAAGTGTCCGTTTTGTTTTGTTTTACTCCTGGCGATTTGCAATGTCAATCGCATGACAGTTTTTAAAACATTTGACTATCGCTTTAGCATAGCGTACTCCTTTAGTTACCGTCTACTTATAAGCAACTAAGTAATAAGAACATTCTGTTAATGTTTATCTTGATTAGTATCGTGTAGAAAGAAGAACAATCTTTCGTAAGCGGTTTGTTTGTAGAGCAGCTAGAGGAAATCATGTGAGTGTAACAAATCAGATTTTTTAACATTAAATTAGAAAGTCTTGAACAAATTTGTTTTCGATATGGACTATAGTGTACTTACTTGTATTAAGAGAGCAGTTTTGTTGAAGTAAATCTATAATGGGCGCAGCTTAGTTTAATATTAGCCATGCTACGTCTCTGGCAGAAGGCTCTGAGGAAACAGCACATCAGAAGTAGAAACGAACAATAGAAACGCGTTACATCAAGCGTGACGAAACATAAAGAAGAATGGCGGTGATGTAAGGCACATGGACGTATTAATATATTGCCCGATCTCAAGCGAGCACGATCGAAAATGAAATCACGCTTCCGTGGTGTATTGCTTTACGTATGGCAATTCCCGAGGGCTTTAATAGACCCCTGCCGCTTCTTTTATTAGAGTTTCAACTAACGCTAAAGCTACCGAGCCCAGAAACGCTGTACTCTTGCATGACTAGCCAAGATTATCTAGGCACATGTCTTTTCAATGTTGCCTTTCGGTATTGTTTTTGAAGCACCACGTAGCATCTGCACTGCCATCAGTTTTCTTTGGCACGTGTAGGAGCTGATGGATGCTTGCTATTTGCTTACACGTGCTCTTCAACAAAATTCATTTGTACTCACAAGGGAGGTTCAAATAAGATCTGATCGATTGGTTTTAATGAAATCTTAGGTTTCAGTCACTTAAAATCGCAACAACCGAGAGTGTTGTATGCAGAGAAATTATATTACTTTCTCTATACGTACTATGCGTATAGTGTGTAGAGATGGTATTGAATTGCACCCAAAAATTCAATACTGAGATTTCATGGGAAATATATGTTTTGAGACCCGCTGAATAAAAAAAAAAACATATTTAGAAAAATGTTCGTTTGTGTGTCCGTGTGTGTGTGTCTGTGTTTATGTGTATGTGCGCGCGCGCCTGTGGGCAGCATAGCTCAAAAACGAAAAAGTGTCGTCTAAGAATGCGACATGAAGATTTTCAAGAAAATCCCCCATCCACAACTATCCGTTACAAGGAAGAGTTTTTTAAAATTTTGATTTTCTCAAAAATGGCTGTAACGATTTTGATTAAAATACCATATGTTTAAAATACTTTTATAACAAACAAAATGTATATCTTGGATTTTTTGGGAATATCCTCTGAAGACCTTTTTCATTCGGATGATTTTTATTGAATTTAGCATAACTGGTAAACCGGAAGAGATAGAAAAAAACTTACTTCACAAAAAATGTAGATCTCGATAAAACACACAACTTATGGAATATTCATTTTTTTCGTAGAGTTAGCCGTTTTCAAGGTATTCCTTGTAAATAATTTCAGTTTTAAAAAACAAATCATTCTCAAACGGGAACTTGTCAACGCTTGGCCGAGCAAAGAAACGGATTTCAACCCCATAGCAACCACATTTTAAAACATTTGACTGTCGGTTTAGCCTAGTGTATTCCTTTGTTTTCCTTCTACTTATAAGGAACTAAGTAATAAGACCGTTTCTGCTATACATAGAAGAATAAGC
This sequence comes from Hymenopus coronatus, assembly GCA_030762935.1. Taxonomy (NCBI): domain Eukaryota; kingdom Metazoa; phylum Arthropoda; class Insecta; order Mantodea; family Hymenopodidae; genus Hymenopus; species Hymenopus coronatus. Next base: position 165,068,906 of record CM060881.1, read on the forward strand.
TTATTAACAATAATTTGTTACAGAGGTAGAGAAAGTAATGTGAATGGAGCGCGTTAGATTGTTTTTTACTTTGTCCACTATAGTCGTAACAAATATGCGGCCCCCAAGGTCACTTTAACTTTTAATTGAGATATTTTCAAATAGATTAAATACAGCCCTGTTCAACGCGACACCCGCTGGTGCCATGGCGCCCAAAATGTTATTTTCTGGCGCCCTTCATGAGCCAAATTTTTATTTCTCTGTGAGTATACAAATATACTAAAAGTGTTACTAATGGAACCAATATTTTGTTTTGTTCTTAAAAGTGTGAATATTGGACAATTTTGGGAGGGGGGGAAGGAAGAGCCTTTATTTTATTTTACTCAATTTACCCCTCATTAACTATCCAATACACCCCTAAATTTCTAATTTTAAATCAAATTTCAGGCTAAAATTACTTTCTTCTGAACATCTGCCTAATATACGTGCATGACCATGAAACTTGCCTTTATACAATTAAAGCTGTACTGATTATTTTCCTCAAAATCTGATGCGTTCCATTCACATGGCTTTCTCTACATCTCTGCAACAAATTATTGTTAAAAAGCTTATGCTTCTATTTATTTCATGCTAATCGAGAAAAATTAGCAGAAATATTCTCATTACTTGCTTCCTTGTAAGTAGAAGCGAAATAAGGGAGCACCATAGTTTAAAGTGATAGATAAAAGCTCGTTGCTATGTGACTGAAGTTCCTTTGTTTGTATAGACAGGGGTTGACAAATTTCTGTATGAGAAAAGTATGTTTTTAAAGTTGAAACCAAAAACAAAGAATATCTCAAAAACGATCAACTCCACGTAAAAATGTATGTAACATAAATTGTATTTTAACTTGCTGTACTTTTTGTGTGGTAAGTTTTTGTTCATCTCTAACGATTTAGCGGCTATGTAAAATTCCGTAAAATTTATCCAGAATAAAGTAGTCTTCAGAGGCTATTCCCAGAAAGTTCGAGATATACATTTTATTTGTCAGTTAAATATCTTTAATATACGATATCTATAATATACGATATTCTAATCAAAATCGTTAGAGCCATATTTGAGAAAATTAAAATTTTCGAAAAAAGTTCCATGTAAAGGGTAGTTTGAGGTGGTGGAATTTTTCTCAAAATCTTCGTGTCTCATTCCTGGAAGATACTGCACTTAAATACCAAGTTTGATATTTTATGCAATTTTCATTTTTGAGTTATCGTGGTCACAAACACACGGACACACACATACGAACCTTTTTTTTGAAAATGCTTTTTTTGGATACAGGGGACCCTAAAACATATATTTCTGGTGAAATCTCGGTATCGAATTTTGGGTGGAGTGCAATACCTTCCCTATACATTATGTACATAGTACGTGTAGAGAAAGTAATAGTAGGCTTCAATTGTTATTAATTGGAGACAGAGTCACTTTAGTCGCAAAAGGCATTATCGCACATAGCGAATTCATTCCTTTAAACATTGCTGTTTGTAGCGATAGCGAGCGAAGGAATTGCATTTTTAAAGAAACATTCAGTATAACTAGAGAGATTGTAAATGTAGGTTCAGTTATATGTCTGGTGTTGGATGGATGTTCTTATGGCCAAGAGACGAACAACTTACAGTTTTAACAGTGATTAGGAGGATCAGTATTATTTTGTGGAAAACCCGTGTGTATATTATGTAGCTGCAGTGTGTCTGTTCCCAAGGAAAATAATGTAGAACGTCATTTTTCGACAAATCACACAAACTGGATTTCCTTTCAATTCTGAATTATGAAAACGCAAAGTTAGAGACTTAAAATGTAAATTAGCTTTACAGCAAACTGCATTTACAAAGCCATTTCAGCAAAATAGTAACGTGATAATAGCCTCTTACAAATTCGGTTATGTTTTAGCGAAAAGTGGCGGGGAAGTAGTTAAAGATGCAATGATCAGTGATACGCAATCTCTGTTCGATGGTCAAAAAGATAAATCTGTACTTATGGCTTCTATAAAATGACTTCAATTGTTTCACCAAACTACTGCAAAGATTTCTAAGAATTTAGAATCTCAACTATAACAGGACCCACAATCGTGAGAATATTTTCGCTTCAGTTTGATGAAAACACTGATATTTCTGATATTTATAATGACTTAACAGTTAAAGAGGAATTTGTAAAAGAGTTGCCACTTCATGAACATACTAGGGCAGAAGACATATTTAATGCATTCCAAAGTTATTGATGTTCGACCATGTCATGAAGATTGCAACTCGTTTAGTAAATCGCATCAGTCATCTTCTACACGTCATCGATTGTTTAGAATACCTATAACAGATTCTGAGCATAGCGACATAACTTTTCATGTAGAGTAAGGTGGCTTAGTAGGGGGAAAACTTTGGAATGATTCTGCAGTCTTCTGGATGAAAAAGAGATTTTCAGATATAGTCGGCCGGGCAATATTGTCAAGAACTTGATGAGATACCATGGCTCCTAGAATTAGGTTTCTTGGTAGATATCACTTCAAAATTAAATGAGCTAAACCTCGAATTGGAAGGGAAAAATTACAACATTTCAGCCATGATAAATACTGTAAATGCTTTTCGGAGCAAATCAAACTTATGGATTGCACATTTAAAAAGAAATTCCCTATCACACTATTCAATTGTGAAATCAGTTATGGAAACCATAAATATCTTAGAATGTGATGTTCTATTTTTTCCTAGCATCTTCAAATTTTAGTGACAGAATTTAGTAAAGGGTTTAGCCAGTTAACAGCCCTTGAGTCAGTGATTATGTTTATCAATAACTTCAGTTGACATTACTGAACTTGGAGATATTTCGAAATTGTAATCTTGAAAAATTAGCAATGCAAATTTTAAATGTTCAAGAAGATATATCTTTGAAATTATATTTATCAAGTTCAAGCAATTTCTGGACTCTGGTAGACAGGAATAAATAACCCATCATTGGTAGTTTTGCTCTGAAAAACTATTTTTTTTTTTTTGGCCCGACATATATTGGCGAGGTCACATTTTCGTCTATGATCATCATCAAGAATAATTACCGATCCAGTTTGACAGATTCACATCTAGATGACGCAGCTTGTTCCAGCTACACACCAGATTTTTCTGCACTTAAAATGAACATGCACTGCCAAACTAATTATGTAAGTTGTAAACCTAAGTAATTTTAATTGTAATTCTTCGAAATACGTTTACACAGATACATGTTTGATGTTGTAGTAGTTGTTGTAGTAGTAGTGATTGCGAAGGTGGTGGCGCGCGCACCTCATTATGTATAAGTTAAATGTGCACATGAGAAAGTTGGACAGCACTGGATTATTTTTTTTTTTTTTTTTAAACAGTAACGGAGTCTGATCAGGACTCCGGTACTGTATCCCTATTTACATTTCCCCCCGTAGGTTTTACTGATTACTGGTTTTACTGTTTCTTTTACAAACATATACACATTGCACAAACATATAACACCCAAGCCTAAGGCGGGACTCGAACCCACGATCCCCTGCCCACGAAGCACCAAAGCGAGACGCTTTAGCGAGCGTGGCCATGGGGACCGGCTGATTAGTACGTTTCACCATGCGCGCTGCGTCATACAAGCCACAGCGGAAGGTTTTAATTAGACTGACAGGAGCTATTATCTACCCGCCCTTAGAATTGGTCCGGATATCAATATTACGCCACTTCACAACTATTGGCGCGAATGAAAGTAGTTCGTAACTACGTTGCCTGTATCGCTTATTTGATATATTTCAATGATGAACGGGTTGAATAAGCACTGTAATTACACTTCTTACCATTTAAACATGAGCTTAAACATTTTACTTCTATTTATTGTCACCTGAAAGTCGGTACTTCAATAACTGCCTTGTTTATTGCAGCGAAGCGATGTTATGGCGTCGATCCTATAAGTAATGCGTGTGTGTGTGTGTGTGTGTGTGTGTGTGTGTGTGTGTGTGCAGTCATAACGGCGGAGTATGCAGATCCTAATAGTAGTGTAGATAAGCCTTTAAAAAGTGGTCAAAAGCAATTATATTAAATGTGTTTACCTTTTTTAAACGTAATGACACCTTGGCTGTGAAAGATGTAACCAAATTTACGTCAGAAGTAACAGGTGTATCTGTGAACAGTGTTTCCAAAGCCATAGTGAAAATGGGGGAAAAAGAAAGAGAAAAAAAAACGGGAACTGCCTTTCATCTTGTGCTGGGTGTCGCACCTCTATCTGGTAACTCGATTAACGTAAATTCTCATATTTCAGAAATGTTCTTCACCCATTCCCTGAATAATTTTAATTTATTAGTATGAGCCGAGTGCAATTTTAACACCCAGTGCTGCTGCAGCGAAAGATAGCATGATCTACGACAGGCATGGCGAACGGTACTCGCAAGGTGTGAACAGATTAAGGAGGTTAACTGGGTGGCTACTAGCGTACATACACACACATGCATACATACATACATACATACATACATACATACATACATACATACATACATACATACATACATACATACATACATACATACATACATACATACATACATACATACATACATACATACATACATACATACATACATACATACATACATACATACATACATACATACATACATACATACATACATACATACATACATACATACATACATACATACATACATACATACATACATACATACATACATACATACATACATACATACATACATACATACATACATACATACATACATACATACATACATACATACATACATACATACATACATACATACATACATACATACATACATACATACATACATACATACATACATACATACATACATACATACATACATACATACATACATACATACATACATACATACATACATACATACATACATACATACATACATACATACATACATACATACATACATACATACATACATACATACATACATACATACATACATACATACATACATACATACATACATACATACATACATACATACATACATACATACATACATACATACATACATACATACATACATACATACATACATACATACATACATACATACATACATACATACATGAATATACGAGGTTTCCGGTTTGGATATATTTTCTTGAGGTGAAATCACATATCAAGAATTTTATTACTATATTTGTTCTATTGATATTTATTTCACAACAAACAGGGCGTATTTACTTTTTGCTCAACAAATGGTTTATAAGCATTATAATTGAAAGTATAATTACATAACATATAATGAAAGGGTAATACAAAATAATGTATTTCGCGGCAGTTCGTCCTACATTTATACACTTTGTTTTGCTCGTTGACATTTTTCGTTTGTCGCACGTTTCTCAAAGTCAGGCTCCATGTTTGAGGTACACAACAGCAACAGACAATAAGTTCTTATTGTAATGCGGGCACGTTCGGCTGTTTATATATTGTTCAGTTTGGAAAAGAATTGCACACAAACTTTCGTTGATCCGAAGCTATGAGACGACATGCATACCGACGAAGATTCGAAACAAAAATTCTGCCATTGACTTATATAACTCCAGACTTAACAGACCGGTTCGTAGAGCAGTGTTGTTTTGTAAATTTGTAAATTGTTCATTGTCCATTAATACTATCTGTAGGTGTTCAAAGTGACGAAAATCCCCGTGTTGCATTTGACAACTCCATGGTGTATGTTTGGCAATAAACGCTTGCACGTTATCTAATAGGTTAACAATACACATACATACGGACCTTTTTGTGAAAATGCTTTTTATGGATACAGGGGACCCTAAAACATATATTGCCGGAGAAATCTCGGTATCGAATTTTTGGGTGGAGTGCAATACCTTCTCTATACACTATGTACATAGTACGTGTAGAGAAAGTAATATTTACATGAAAAATAAAATATATATTTGAATTTTCTGGAAAACCCTCTGAAGATCTCTTTTTCTGGACAAATTTTAATGAGTTTTGCATAACTGGTAAACCGTAAGATATAGATAAAAACTTCTATACAAAAACGTTAAAATACACAATTTAGGTCAAATAAATGTTTTCGTGAGTTTACTATTTTTGACACATTGTTATAGTTGGTTACAGTTTCAAAATACTTATGATTTTTGCTTTCACTAGTCCGTATGTACAATGTAGTAGCTACATAGTGAGTTGAAGAGTTATTGAGTTCCACCCAAAAGTTGGATGTCGATATTTGCTTCTATGCTTCTATGCTTCTATGCTATGTCCGATTTTTTTTTTTTTACTTTCTTCAGCCTTATGTGTCATGTACACAGTGGATAGAGAAAGTATTGCATTCTATCCAAAAATTCGATGTCAAGACTTCACAGGGATTGTATGATCCAAGTATTTAAAAAAAAAATTAATTTCTCTAGTCCGTAAAATGTACATAGTGGATAGAGAAGTATTATACTCCATCCAAAAATTCAATACCGAGATTTCACGGGATTTAAGTTTTTGAGATTCCTAGAATAAAAAAAAAAAAAAAAAAAAAAAAGCATTCTTCGAAATATTTGTGCCTGTGCACAGCTTAGCTCAAAAACTAAAAGGCCGTTAAATACCAAACTTGGTATTTAGGCTCAGTATCTTTCAAGGATGCACACGAAGATTTACAAGAAAAATTTCTCCGCCACCAACTATCATTTATATGGAACAATTTTCGAAAATTTTGTTTTTCCCAAAAATGGCTCTAACGATTTTGATTAAAATACCGTATATTGAAGATACATGACAAATAAAATGCATATTTTAAATTTTCTGGGAATAGCCTCTGAAGGCCTCTTTATATTGGATGAATTTTGTATACCTTCGTATAAAGGTTAAACCGTAAGAAAGAGGCAATAAACTTGTTCACAAAAAAAAAAATGTTTATTGTAATTTATGTTATATACCTTTTTCTTGTAGAGTTGGCCGTTTTCGAGATATTCCTTGTTATTGGTTTCAATTTTAAACTATATAGCGTTTCTCAAACTGGACCATGCGAAGCGACCCGAGCCTCAATTCTTCATATAGCGAGCAGTTTTCACTATGCCAGTTTTTAGCCTAGTGTGCTCCCATATTTCCCTTCTACTTACAAGGAAGCAAGTAATAAGACTAATTTTGCTAATATTTATCTCGATTAGCATGAATAATCTTTTAAGAATGGCTTCTATAGGGAACAGCTATAGAATGGTCATGTTAATGGAACACATCGGATTTTTAGAAAAAGGTCCGCGCGCGCGTGTGTGTGTGCGCGTCTGTAGACATCATGGCTCAAAAACGAAAAGACCGTTAAATGTCACACTTGCTATTAATGTTTAGTATCTTCCAAGGATACGAACGAAGATTTTAAGTAAAATCCTTCCACCACAAACTACCCTTTACATGGAAAATGTTTTGAAATTTTTGTTTTTCTCAAAAATGGCTGTAACGATTTTTTCTAAAATATCGAATATTATAGATATTTGCATCATAAATAAAATGTATATTTTTAATTTCCTGGGAATAGCCTCTGAAGATCTCTTTATTCTTGATGTGTTTTGAGAATTTTGTATAACGGTTAAATCGTAAGAGATAGACACAAAAGTACTAGACAAAAATGTATATCTCGTTAAAACACACAATTTATGTCACATTTGCTTTTCTTGCAGAGGTGACAATTTTCATTGTTAGTAGTTTTAACTACCCAACTTTTCTCAAACGGCACCATGCAAAGCGAACGAATCTCAATTGTTTCACATAGTGATAGCTTTTAAAAGATTTGACTATCGCTTTAGCATAATGCATTTCCTTATTTCCCTTCCACTTACAAGAAAGCAAGTAATAAGGCAACTACTGCTAATGTTTATCTCAATCAGCATGATATACATAAAATAATAAGCATTAGTAAGAATATGTTGTAGGTTTATGGAATAGCTAGAAAAAGTAATTTGAACGTACATATAAGATTTTTCATACGAAGATGTTTCAACTCCTGGTCATTCATATAGCAGCTTTTGACTATCGCTTTAGCTTAGTGAATTACCTTCTACTTGCAAGAAAGCAAGTAAAAAGACCATCTCTGCGAAAGTTTTAAATAGAAGAATAAGCATTTTAACAATAAGTCTTTACCGAGAATTAAAGAAAGAAATGTGAATGAAACACATCAGATAGCTAGAAAAAGGTACGTGTGTGTGTCTGTGTGTGTGTCAGTGTTTCTGTGTGTGTCTGTGTCTGTGTTTGCCTGTGTGTGTGTGTCTCTGTGTGCCAGTGTTTCTGTGTGTGTGTGTGTGCGTGTGTGTGTGTGTCTGCGTGTGTATGTCTGCGTGTGTATCTCAGTGTGTCAGTGTTTCTTTGTGTGTGTCTGTGTGTCTGTGTGTATGTCCCTCTGTGTGTTTGTGTGTGTGTCTGTGTATGTCAGTGTTTCTGCGTATGTGTCTGTGTGTGTGTGTCAGTGTTTCTGTGTGTTTGTCTGTGTGCGTGTGTCTCTGTGTGTCAGTGTTTCTGTGTGTGTCAGTGTTTCTGTGTGTGTGTGTGTGTGTGTGTGTGTGTGTGTGTGTGTGGGTCTGCGTGTGTATGTCTGCGTGTGTGTCTCTGTGTGTCAGTGTTTCTGTGTGTGTGTCTGTGTGTATGTCTGTCTGTGTGTTTGTGTGTGTGTGTGTGTGTCTGTGTATGTCAGTGTTTCTGCGTATGTGTCTGTGTGTGTATGTCAGTGTTTCTGTGTGTGTCAGTGTTTCTGTGTGTCTGTGTGTGTCTGCGTGTCAGTGTTTCTGTGTGTGTCTGTGTGTGTCTGTATGTGTATCAGTGTTTCTGTATGTCCGTGTTTAAACACGATAACTCCAAAACGAAAAAAACGGTAGAATACCAAATTTTATATTTAAGTTAGGTACCTTCCAAGGATGCGACACTAAGATTTGGAGGAAAATCGCCGCCACCCCAAACTACCCTTTACATGGAAAAAGCTTCGAAAGTTTTGGTTTTCTAAAAATGGTTATAACGATTTTGAATAAAATGCCGTATATTAAAGATATTTACATGAACAGTAAAATGTATATTTTGAATTTACAGGAAATAGTCACTAAAGACCTTTTTTATTCTGGATGAGTTTTGCTCAATTTTGCATAATTGATAAATCGTAAGAGATAGACTAAAACATAACTACACAAAACATGTACTTTTCGTTAAAACACACTATTTATGTCACACAATTTTTTTCCATGGAATTGACCTTATTTGAGATATTCCTTGTTCTTGGTTTCAGTTTTAAATATTTAATCTTTTCACATACGGACATTTGTCAACTCCTTGATATGTGTTAGAAACGGATTTCTATCTCATAGAAACCAACTATCAAAAATATTTGACTATCACTTTAGCCTGATGTACTCTTTTATTTCCGTTCTACTTTCAAAAAAATAAAAATAAGACCATTTCTGCTAATGTTTATCTCGCATAGCATTAATTAGACAGAAGAGAAAGATTTTTAATCATTTGTTTCAGAAATGTAAGATGTGTTGAAACACATCAAATTTTAGAGGTTTGTTATTGATTTGAGTTTCAATTTTCAAATACTTAAACTTTTCACATACGGGGAATACTCTTGACAATGCAAAGAAATGGATTTTATCCACATGGCAACTAGCTTTTAAAAGATTTGACTGTGGTTTAGCCTAGTGTATTCCCTTATTTCCCTTCTGCTTATAAGAGAACAAGTAATAAGATTATTTCTGTTAATGTTTATCTCGATTACCATGCTACAGATTGAAGAGTAAGCTTTTTAACAATAACTGTAGTGAAAGTCATGTGAATGGAACACATAAGATTTTTTACCTAGTTTACATGAACTCTTAAGGGTCATTTTTACCATATATATCATCAGAGATACTATCTGACTACGTGAAAACGTGTTCGTCTGTTAAGAATTAGAATATTGTGTAGTTTATTAATTTACAATGGTAATCTGCAAATAACTGCAGTGCCTGTGTAAGTACATCATTGTTTTTCCCTTGTCAAGTTTGCCTCCCAATTATCTATAACCCAACAAAAGGTACGCATTATGTATCACACAAAGAATGTACAGCTGTAAGCAATTCTATTGCTGAATGACAAGCGAGTTATTTATAGACCTGTGGGCGCATGTCATTCTCACGTCAGCATACCCAAACGCTTACTTCTGTAATAGTAGCGAGTATTTGCTTTCTACAGTTTTCACTTTCTCTACACGTACTATGTACATAATGTATAGAGAAGGTATTGTATTACACCCAAAAAATCGATACCGAGATTTCTTCGAAAATATATGAATCCTCCTGAATAAAAAAAAATGAAAAAGGTCCGTGAGTGTTTGTGTGTGTGTGTGTGTGTGTGTGTGTGTGCGTGTGTGTGTCTGTGGCCAGCATACCTTAAAAACGACAAGTCCGTAAAATACCAGACTTGGTAATTAACTTCAGCATCTACCAAGAATGCGACACGAAGATTTTCAAGTAAATTCCCCCATCTCTAACTACCTTTTACATGAAAAAATTTCAAAAAATCTTGATTTTCTCAAAAATGGCTCAAATTATTTTGATTTAAATCGCTTATGTTTAAGATATTAACATGACAACCAAAATGTATATCTTCAATTTTGGGGAAAAGCCTCTAAATCAGGATGACTTTTTTGAAATTTGCATAACTGGCAAACAGTAAAAGACAGATAAAAACTTACTGCACAAACCATGTAGAGCTCCTTAAAACACACAATTCATGTCGTATACATTTTTACTTCCTCTACACGTACTATGTACGCAGTGTATAGAGAAGTATTGTAATGCACACAAAAATTCGATATCGAGATTTCACCGAACATATATGTTTTACGTCCCACTGAATCCAAAATAATCATTTTTAGAAAAAGGCCCGTGTGTTCGTGTGTGTGTATGTGTGCTTGGTGTGTATGCGTGTGTGTGTGTGTGCGCGCGCGGCGTACGCGCCTTTGGACAGCATAGCTCTAAAACGAAAAGACCGTTAAATACCAAACTTGATATTTAAGTTTTGTATCTTCCAAAGATGCGACAAGAAGATTTTCAAGAAAATCCCCCCACCCCAACTACCCTTTACATGCAAAAATTTTGAAAATTTTGATTTTCTCACAAATGGCTCTAGCGAGTTTGATTAAAATATTGTATATTAAAGCTATTTACTTTACAAATAAAATCTTGAATTTTCTGGAATAACCTCTGAAGGTTCTGGATGAATTTTACGGAATTTTATATAATTGGCAAACCGTAAGATATAGACAAAAGCTTACTGGACAAAATGTAGAGCTTGTTAAAACACACAATGTATGCTATATAAATTTTTTCATCGAGTGGATACTTTTTTTAGATATTCCTTGTTATTGGTTCCAGTTATAAAAAACTTATATTTTTCTCATACGGGAAAGTACAAACTCCTGTTCATAGAAACAAAGAAACTTCATGGAAGCAAGTAGTAAAACTATTTCTGCTAGTTTTCTCTCGATTAGCATGAAGTTAAATGAAGCATAAGCTTTTAATTGTAATTTGTTGCAGAGATGTAGAGAAAGTCATGTGAATGGAACACATCTGATTTTTACTTTCTCTATCCGTACTATGTACTTAGTGTATAGAGTAGGTAATGTATTCCACCCAATAATTCGATACCGAGATTTCACCGGAAATACATGTTTTGGGTCCCCCTGAATCCAAAAAAAAAAAAAAAAAGATTTTTGGAAAAAGGTCCGTGTGAGTGCGTGTGTGTCTGTGGACAGCATAGCTCAAAAACGAAGAGACCATTGAATACCAAACTTGGTATTTAAGTTTGGTATCTTCCACGGATGCGACACAAAGATTTTCAAGAAAATTCCCCCACCCCAACTACCCTTTACATGTATCTTTTTTCGAATATTTTGATTTTCTCAAAAATGGCTATAACGATTTTGATTAAAATATCGTATATTAAAGATGTTTACGTGAAAAATAGAATGTATATCTTGAATTTTCTGAGAATAGCCTTTGAAGACTACTTCATTCTGGATAAATTTTGGGGCATTTTGCATAACTGCTAAACCGTAAGAGACAGACATAAACTTACCACACAAAAAATGTAAAGCACTTTAAAACACACAGTTTATGTGACATACATTTTTTCGTGGAGTTGACCGTTTTTGAGATATTCCTTGTTTTTAGTTTCAGCCTTGAAAAACATACTTTTGGCATACAGGAATTTGTCAACTTGTGTCCATACAAACAAAGGAATTTCAGTCACATAGCAACAAGCTTTTGACTATCACTTTAACCTATGCTACTCCCCTATTTCGCTTCTACTTACAAGGAAGCAAGTAATATGACTATTTCTGCTAATTTTTTCTGGATTAGCATGAAGTAAAGAGAAGCATTAGTTTTTTAACAATAATTTGTTGCAGAGATGTAGAGAAAGGCATGTGAATGGAACACGCCAGATTTTCTCTATTTGTAACAAAGTGAAATAGTGTTCCGCAGTATTGTACAATGCGCTCTTTAAGCAAGGATCACGGGTACGTAAGTAAATATGTTTTAAGTTATTATTTTTGTAATAGTTTTACAGTTGAGCACAAACAGAAAATGCGTACGATAATATGTCAGTGCGTTAATTATTTCTTTTTTATTATATCTATTACTTTGTCTACACATACTATGTACATAGTAAATAGAGAAGATATTACATTCATTCCAAAAATTCAATGCCAAGATTTCCCCGAAAATAGGCGTTTTAGGGTGCCCTGTATCCCAAAAAAGCATTTTAAGAAAAAAGGTCCGTTGTTTGTGAACACAACAGCTCAAAAACGAAATGTCGGTAAAATACCAAATTTGGTTTATAAGTATAGTATCTTCAAGGATGCCACACGAAGGTTTTGAGGAAAATACCCCTCACCCCAAACTACCCATACATGGAAAAAAGTTTTATAACATTTTGATTTTCTCAAAAATGGCTCTAACAATTTTGATTAAAATACCGCGCACTAAAGACATTATGCACGGCAAATTAAACGTATATCTTGAATTTTCTGGTAATAGCTTCTGAAGGCCTCTTTATTCTGGATAAATTTTGCGGAATTTTGCATAAGTGGTAAACCGTAAGAAATGTACTTAATAGAAAATGTAGATCTCGTTAAAACGCATAATTTATGATATATACATTTTTTTCGTAGAGCTGATCATTTTTTTAGATATTTATTGTTATTGGTTTCAGCTTTAAAACATTTATACTTTTCTATATGGGAATTTGTCAACTCATGTTTGTACGAACAAAGGAGCTTCAATCACATTTAAGTCTATGTACTCCCTTAGTTCTCGTACTTAAATGGAAGCAAGTACTAAGACGATTTATGCTAATTTTTTCTTGATTAGCATGAAATAAATTTAACAATAAGTTTGTTAACAAAAAAAGTGATGTAGAAGGTGAAAAGTGATGTGAATGGAACACATCAGATTTTTTTTGAATAGTTTTACAACTCTGCATTAATAGAAAATACGAACGATAACACTTCAGTCCATTTGATATCTCTTTTTTCTTTTCTTTATTACTTTCTCTAGCTCACATGTGCAATGTGCTTAGTGGATACTGAAGGTATTTTATTACAGTCAAAAATTCTATCTCGGGATTTCACCGGAAATATATGAGTCCCAAAAAAGCATTTTTAGAAAAAAGTCCGTGTGTGTGTGAGACTGTGTGTGTGTCTGTGGGCAGCATAGCTCAAAAACGAAAAGACCGTTAAAAATGAAACTTGGTATTTAAGTTTGGTATTTTCCAAGGATGTGACACGAAGATTTTCAAGAAAATCCCCCCACCACAAACTACCCTTTACATGGAAAAACGTTTGAAAATGTTGATTTTGTTAAAAATGGCTCTTATGATTTTTACTAAAATCACGTATATTAAAGCCATTTAAATCCCATATAAAATGTAATCTTCAATTTTCTGAGAATAGCTTCTAAAGGCCTATTTATTGTGGATTATTTTCTCCGAAAATAGACAAAGACTTATTGCACAAAAAATGTAATCTCGTCAAAAATTACAATTTGTGTCCTTTACGTTTAAATTGTGGAGGTTACCTTTCCGAGATATTCCTTGTTATTGGTTTCTTGTACTTTTTCTCAGACAGGAAGTCTCCGGCATGTGAGTGTAACACATTAGATTACATTAATAGTCGACTGTAGAAGTACACTTAACATCTCCTTAGATTCTGATATGCTCAGAATTTTCTTAAACTTATTACCGCTTTCAGGACACCGTAGACTTCCTTCTGAGAGGAACTTAGAGGCAGACTAGAGGAGTCAGATTTGGGCTTAGACATTGTAAAAAATGCTACGTCTTGAAGTAATTACCTAAAGTTGGAGAGATTTTTAAGAAAAAGCACTTGTTAATGATCAGAAGCAAGATAAAGGATTCGAAGTGAGACCGATTATATCTATGCCAAATACTTCCTTCTGGCAGTTTGGTATATTTTCCGAACTGCTTGCCATACTATATGTGTGTGTGTGTGTGTGTGTGTGTGTGTGTGTGTGTAGTCTTGCTTAGTTGACTTAAGAAAGAAGCAAATTAATTGTAATCAAAAAAGCCAAAATTATTCTAATTTGAAAATAAAATGTTATAAAATCATGATAAAAATTATGACCACAATTCTCTCAAAATTTTCATCCCCAGAAAACCAATCCGAATTGGTTACAAGCCGTGGACTCTATGCGATTCTAATGGGAACTGCTACAAATTTGATTTATGGTAAAGATACAATGGAAAAGGAAATCAATGACAGACATTAATTAGCTTTAGGCATCGGAATGATACTGAAAATGTTGGATTGCACTGTTAATTCTCATTATCATGATATCTATTTTGCTAACTTTTTTACTTTCTCTGCACGTACTATGTACATAGTGTATAGAGAAGGTATTGCATTCCACCCAAAAATTCGATACCGAGATTTCACCGGTCCCCCTGAATCCAAAAAAAGTATTTTTACAAAAAGGTACTGTGTGCTTGTCCGTGTGTGTGTGTCTGTGGACAGCATAGCTAAAAAACGAAAAGACCGTTAAACGTGGTATTTAAGTTTGGTATCTTCCGAGGATGCGACACGAAGATTTTAAAGAAAATACCCCCACCCCCAACTACCCTTTATATGGAACTTTTTTCGAAAATTGTGATTTTCTTAAAAATGGCTCTAATGATTTTGGTTAAAATGTCAAATATTAAAGATATTTACCTGAAAATTAAATGTATATCTTGAATTTTCTGGGAATAGCCTCTGAAGACTACTTTATTCTGGATGACTTTTATGGAATTTTGCATAACTGTTAAACCGTAAGGGATGGACAAAAACTTAAGGAATAAAAAATGTAGAGCACATTAAAACACACAATTTATGTCATAGACATTTTTTTCGTGGAGTTGTTCGATTTTTGACATATTCCTTGTTTTTGGTTTCAGATTTGAAAACTTATACTTTTCTCATACAGGAATTTGTCAACTCCTGTCCATACAAACAAAGGAACTTCAGCCACATTGCAACCAGCTTTTGATTATCAGCTTAGCCTATAGTACTCCCTTATCTCCCTTCTACTTATAAGGAAGCAAGTATTAAATCTATTTTTGTTATGTTTGTCTCGATTAAAATTAAGTAAATAGAAGCTTTTTAACAATAATTTGTTGCAGAGGTGTAGAGAAAGTCATGTGAATGAAATACATCAGATTTTGTTACGAGTAGAGCTCTTTTGTTCCACCTTCCGAATCTTGTTTTGGAATATCGGAACTGTTAGAGAAATACCCTCTCTTTGCAAAAGCATTGCAAACATCAACACGAGGTTCCTATAATTACACGCTTGACATTCAAGGTGAAATATCGTCTGTCAAATGTCTTCATGTAATCGTTGCAGTGGATGCAGTAGAATCACTGGCTACAGTAAGCAGGTGGAACAGAAATGCAGGGCAGCAGACGAGTGTTCAAAAGCCACCCATAAAGCACTAGAATGTAGACATGATTGGATTATCTACAGAAAAGAAATCTAATGTGTTCCATTCACAACACTTCCTCTACATTTCTGCAACAAATTACTGTTTAAAAGCTTATGATTCCTTTTACTTCATGCTAATCGTGAAAAAAATCTGATGTGTACCATTCACATGACTTTCTCTATATCTCTGCAACGAATTATTTTTAAAAAGCTTATACTTCTATTAACTTCATGCTAATCAGTAAAACATTAGCAGAAATGGCCATATTACTTGCTTCCTTGTAAGTAGAGGTGAAATAAGGGAGTATCATAGGTTAAAGTGATAATCAAAGGCTGGTTGCTATGTCATTGATGTTCCTTTGTTTGTATGGACAGCAGTTGAAAAATTCCTGTATGAAAAATGTATAAGTTTTTCATAGCAGAAACCAAAAATAAGGAATGTCACAAAAACGACGAACTCCACGAAAAAATGTATATAACATAAATTTTAACGTGCTCTACATTTTTTATGTAGTAAGTGTTTGTCCATCTCTTACGGTTTAGCAGTTATTCAAAATTTAGTAAAATTCATTCAGAATAAACTACTCTTCAGAGGCTATTCCCAGAAAATTCAAGATATATATTTTATTTGTCAGGTTTAATATACGAAATTTTAATCAAAATCGTTAGAGCCATTTTTGAGAAAATCAAAATTTTTGAAAAATGTTCCATGTAAAGGGTAGTTGGGAGTGGGGGAATTTTTCTCAAAATCTTCGTGTCGCATCCCTGGAAGATACTAAACTTAAATACCAAGTTTGGTATTTTACCTACTTTTCGTTTTTGAGTTATCGTGTTCACAGACACACGGACACACGGACACACACACACACACACGGACCTTTTTCCAAAAATGCTTTTTTTAGATAAAGGGGACCCTAAAACATATATTTCCGGTGAAATTTCGGTATCGAATTTTTTGGTGGAGTGCAATACATTCTCTATACACTATGTACATAGTGCCTATAGAGAAAGTAAAAATAGCAGAAATATTTTTACTACTTGCTTGCATGCAAGTAGAAGGGAAACAAAGGAGTAGCATACAATAAAGTATCAGTCAAATGCTAGTTGCCTTGTGACTGAACTTCCTTTGCTTCTGTGGATAGAAGTTGACAAATTCCCGTAAGAGAAAACTATAAGTATTGTAATCTGAAACTAATAACAAGGAATATCTAAAAAACGATCAACGCCACGAAAAATTTATAGAACATAAATAACGAGCTCTAAATTTTCTATTAAGTATGTTTTTGTCTATCTCTTAGGTTTGCCAGTTGTACAAAATTCCGTAAAATTCATCCAGCATAAAGTAGTCTTCAGGGGCTATTCCCGGAAAATTCAATATATGCATTTTAATTGTCAGATAAATACCTTTAGTATATGATATTTTAATCAAAATCGTTAGAGCCATTTTTGAGAAAATCAGAATTTTCGAACAATTTTCCATATAAAGGGTAGTTGGGGGTGGGGGGTTTTCTTGAAAATCTTCTGGACTTTGGTATTTAACGGACTTTTCGTTTTCGAGCTATGCTATCCACAGACACACACACACACACGCACACACATACAAGGACCTTGCTCTTTTTGGGTTCAGGGGGACCTAAAACATGTATTTCCGGTAAAACCTTGGTATCAATATAGGGTGGAATACAATACCTTCTCTATACACTATGTACATAGTACGTGTAGAGAAAGTAATACACGGATAAAGTTCCTTGGATTTGCTTGAATTTTGACGATGCTTGGCAATATCTCAAGATGTTTTCAAAGAGGAAGCCGATGGGCCGGCCAGTTTCATCACAACTGTCTGATTTGAGATTTCTCCCTCCGTGGTGTAATGGTTACCATGCTAACTTTATATACCCAAGGTTGCGGGTTCAAACCCGACGGAGGACGATGGATTTTTTCGGGCGTAAAAATCCTTAGCATGGCTTCCTTCAGAAGGGAAGTAAAGCCATTGGTCCCGTGTCCCGCACGTAAAAGAACCTCAAGCCTGATAGAGAGGCCTCTGAGAAAAATAAAGCGGTCTTTAACACCCAATTTAGAATGGGACGCTGAGAACCTCAGTAGTTAAAGAGCGTCCATAAATAACACATCATTTACATTTGAGATTTGATGGGAGAGGTCACTTCCTGATTAAAGATTCTTCACAAAGGCATTGTCAAATAAGAGGATGTAAAAGCAGACTACTTACATTCTGAGAAAGGTGTGTTGTAACACTTGCCACAGGTATTTTAAACTTTACCACAGTGATACAGAATTTCTGCCATCCCAGTGTTTCAGTTGTTCAATACTTTGTTTCACTTTAAATGGTCTCTAATTGCTCTAAGAAATGAATTTTAAACATAACATAAATGAACTTAACGGAAGTGCATTTGTTCATCATTACAGTGTGTTTTGAAATCGTTAACGCCCAGTGGTCTGTATATAAACCGGGTGGTTTAGGACCAAGGGTGAATAGAAAGGCAAACAAAACATAATGTTGACATACTCCATGCTGAGCTAATGCGTTAAATTTTTTTTTTTTTTTTATTTTAATCTTTTAATTTTCTGAAGAAAAAGAAGTTGGACTTTAATCTGGCTTCTCAAAAGACTATCTAAAAGGTACCTTTAATAATGGCCCATAATTTTGGAATTCCCCTCTCCTACCTTGTTGGTCGTAGCAACAATAGGTCCCAGAAATATTTGTCAATGCTGTTTGAACAGTCTTTGTGTTATTTGATTGTTTATCTTATCACAAAATACATTCATTCATAACTATGCTTGATGGATTTGCTGCATGAATGACGATACTTTTAAACACGGTCAAAGAAGTAAAGTTGATCTATAAATATTATGATATTTGAAAAATTGGAAATAAAGAACAGGTTTTTCTGTTAATGAATGCAAAGTGTTTCCCCTTGATAAAATGCAGGAAATATTTATTGTTGACATAAAATGTTCCACCTCATTGACTTACGTAAATGTGAAAGCAAAGCGTCTAATCTGGGTGGTTCTCATTCATGTTTCTGGTTTGAGTAACTTGATTTGGCAAAGACTTTTAGTTTTTTCAACGGGTTCTCCCATTTTAGCAGCCATAAAACATACCTACGATGCAACCAATAACAACATACTAACATCGCATATTTGAATTGGAATATTTTATCACAAACCACATGCTAAATTAGTTAAAGCTAAAAATGAGAGGTATACTTTCCCTGAATATTTTACTTCTACTCAAGATTCTGTATCTATACAAAAAAATATCTACAAGAATAAAATTAATGTTCATTGAGAAAACATGCACAAAGTAAAACACTTATTGCTGTCCACAGCTTAAGTTTTATTCTAAATGATTTAATGAATGAAATGCTGCATGAGCATGCTTAATCCCATCTCTCTCTCTCTCTCTCTCTCTCTCTCTCTCTCTCTCTCTCTCTCTCCCTCTCTCTCTCTCCCTCTCTCTCTCTCTGGTCTGGGTGGCTCAGTTAGTTAGACGTTGGATTTGTGGTCCTAAGGTTGCCGGTTCAAAACTATTCGAGACGAATTATTTTAAGTATCCTTAAAATTGTTAGCCCTGAGTTAATAGACTTATGGCATGTATGGATTCAAGGGAAAAAGGGAAAACATTAGACTAAAGAGATAATCAAACATTTTAATAGCTGGTCAATATGTGATAGTCTTGAAATTCCGTTCTAGTCGTATGACCAAGGAGAGAAAAAAAAAAAAAAAAAAAAAATCTGATGTGTTACATTCACTTGTGTTCCTCTACATCTCTGCAACAAATTGTTGTTAAAAAGCTTATGCTTCTATTTATTTCAATTTAATCGAGAAAAAATAGCAGAAATAGTTTTATTGCTTGCTTCCTTGTAAGCAGAAGGGAAATAAGGGAGTACTATAGGCTAAATTGATAATCAAAAGCTGGTTGCTAAGTGACTGAAGTTCCTTTGTTTGTATGGACAGGAGTTGACAAATGTCTGTATGAGAAAAGTATAAGTATTTTATAGCTGAAACCAATAACAAGGAATATCTCGAAAACAATAACTCCACGGAAAAAAATGTATAGGCATAAATTGCGTGTTTTGACGTGCTCTACTTTTTTGTGTGGTAAGTTTTTGTCCATCTCTTACGGTTTAGCAGTTAAACAAAATTCCGTAAAATTCATCCAGAATAGTTATCAGAGGCTATTCCCAGAAATTCAAGGTAATCATTTTATTCGTCATGTAAATATCTTTACTATACAAATTTTAAGCAAAATCGTTAGTCATTTTTGAGAAAATCAAAATTTCCGAAAAAGGTTCCATACAAGGGTATTGGGGGGGGGGGGATTTTCTTGAAAATCTTCTTGTCATATCCTTGAAAGATGAGTTTGGTATTTAACGGTCTTTTCGTTTATTGATTTATTTTAATCAAAATCATTAGTCATTTTGGAGTAAAACAAAATTGTCGAAACTTTTCCCATGTAAAGAGTGGGGGGCTTTCTTTCTTTATTTCTTTTTTTACTTAAATATCAAGTTAACGATCTTTTCATTTTTGAGCTATGTTGTCCACAAGCACACACAGGAACCTTTTTCTAAAAATGCTTTTTTCGGTTTCAGGAGACATCAAAACATATATTTCCGGTGAAACCTCGACATCAAATTTTTGGGTGGAATACAATACCTTTACTATCCACTATGCACATTGTACATACGGGCTAGAGAAAGTAAAACATGTATATGACACAAATGGTATGTTAGAGTTAACCAGTTATACAAAAGTCATCCAGAATGAAGATAGCTTAAGAGGCTATTTCCAGGAAATTCAAGATATACGTTTTATTTGTGATATAAATATCTTTAATATACGGCATTTTAGTCAAAATTGATAAAGGCATTTTTGAGAAATAAAAATTTTCGACATTTTTTCCATGGAAAGGCTAGTTTGAAAAGGCAAAGAGAATTTATTCCTTCTAACTGTGTTCTAAATTTCCCAATCTCAGCATATATATTTTTATTTATTTACGAAAAGTAAAGTTTAACAAGTTTATTACCTACAGATTGATAGGGGTGTGATGTTATTCTATTCTTAAACATACAGGCAGACTCAAGACCTATCTAAAATATTTATAATTTATTCAGAGGTCCTCAAAACATGTATTTCCGGTGGAATGCAATGCCTTTACAACCTATTTGCACTGTACGTGGTAGATAAAGCAAAAAAAGAAAAATGGAAGAGGAAGTGCATTTCAAGATAGTTCGGAGCAAGATTTTTATTTTACCTGTTAAAAAACCATAACTTTTATTATATTGTGACATATTTCAAATTTATAAACAATTTACTTTAATAGGCACCGTACATTCAAATTTTGATAGCAAGCTTTTATACGAAAGATTCTAAATTGACAGCAGATAAACTAAAAAAATAATAATATCAATATTGTCTCCACAAAAAGTGATGTTTGTACCGTAAGTGAAATTAAATTGACCGCAAAAGCATCGTGTCAAGTAGCAAACGTTTACCACTTAAAATGAAACTGCAAAATGAACATTAGAGGATGTAGAGATTTTAAGTCATATGTGATGCATTATTGTTATACATTTCCTAATGCATAACGGATAAAAAGTGACATTAAAAAATTACGACTTTCTGATTTCGTGTTAGAAGGGCTATAATCAAATTCAGCAGACATATTTCTTTGTATTTACTCTGAATGAAATTTGAGAATGTCTTTTTCAGTCTTACTATTGATTCATCCAAGGATATTTGTTACATCAGTTGCTTTTGTTTGTCAAATATCGTAATAAATTAGGGATTACAAAGGAAGAATATTAAACTGCAATATCTAAGATAGGTCAGACACGAGGTATAGATTATTTTGACTCATTTTTCGAAAAATACTAAGTTGACTTGAACAAACTTTTATCACTATGTACAGATGGTTGTCCAATGGTAGGTTGTTATATATATATATATATATATATATATATATATATATATATTTAAATATATAGCAAATTATTACATACTTGCTGCTAAGTTTCACCAAACTTCCATATCTCTGATGAAGAAAGTATGTTATTCTGTTTATTGCATTATATCAAGTGAACTAATTCAAAGGCAATGCATATAAATAGGTACTCAAAGGGCTTAATACATAATATGGTGCTGTTATTTATGACAGTGAGGTCAGATATTTGAGTGGAGGAAGATCATTGGAACAAAATTTTTAAATCTTCGCAATTAGGAAGAACTTTGTCGCTCAGCTGATAAATACATTTTGTTTCTTTAGAAGGAAAATTGAAAATGTATCGGCTATGAGTGGGCTCTTGTCACCATGTGCACATAGTCACGAACTAGAAATTTCCTAATCAAGAAACCATTGTAAAGGTGATCCAATATTGAATTGAATATACAGAAGAACTGTTACTTTGGATATATTTACAGGCTTCCAGGGCTGGAGTCCTTGGAGGTTATGGTTTTCAGTGTAGGCCGCGTCATTTCTTATGCTGCTCTCTACCGACGTTTCGCTGCAACTTTGAGCTTCTTCCATCCAGTGGCCCAGGGAAGAAGCTCAGCATAAGTTGCAGTGAAACGTCGGCAGAGAGCAGTATAAGAAATGACGCGGCCCACACCGGAAACCATAACCTCAACTGTTTCCATGCTTCCAACATTTTATTTAAGAAAAACCCACAGGAATAAATAAATTTACAACCTGGTAACAACAGCAGCTGTAACGGGATTATTAATTTTTGGCCCTGAAATTAGAACCCCCCCCCCCAAAATGTTGATCCCCAGCAGGCAACAGATTTAGAATTTTGGATCAGTTCCAGAAAAACAGTTCGAAAACTTGTTGCGTAGTGCATATAAACCTTTATATCTTTTTGGATCAACATATATCTCTGAAATGACTTTAGCAGGATAAACATCGATCTCGTGTCACCAATGGGAACTATTAAACCTCTGAGGATATGTCACAAATCAACAACTCATATTGACAAAATTGATCAGAATAGTAGCAAATGGATCTTCTACTCACAGCAGTAATCTACATATCTGTAAGCAATCGTAAAAATATATAATGATATAAATTATACTTATAATAATACAAAACAGTTTACTATTAATATAACATCAACGAAAACAAGTACTGCATGCGTTTATCCATATGTAGTATGGCTGCTTGAGTACTGTGAAATTCTCAGATAAATATGGTTCCGTATTATCGGTTATATTGTAATTTCTATTGAGCACCACTGACTCAAATGTTTAAAATTATATTTCACTATAACAGTACCGTGACTGATTCAAAAAATGAAAGATTGTTTGGTTATATGCTCTGGAGATATAAATGAGAAACCCCCTCACATTTAGCGTTGTGTTAGGCAAAATAATAAAAAAAAAATAAATAAAAAAAAAATAAAAAAAAAAAAAGGAAAGCTATTCCACTATTTCAACAAATATTTTTATAATATTTCTCGGCGGGGTAACCATTTGTTATTAAAGAGTATTTACATTTATCAAAATGAAGGACATTTTTCAGAAATTTCCACCGAGCACGTGAGAAAAGATAATCTGATGTGTCCCAATTACATGACTTTCTTCGCCTGTTCTGCAAACAAACAACTCTTAAAAAAAGATTATTCTTCAATTTTTATTAACAGAATTGTCTTATTACTTGCTTCCTTGTAAGTAGACGGGATATAAGGAAGTACACTATACTAGGGCGTACTTAAATATTTCACAGCCCGCCTGTGTGGTGTGGTGGTAGCGTGTCTGCTTCATGTTCGAATCTTGCTTAGGGTGAGTTACGCGGATAAGGTTTTTTCGGAGTTTCCCCTTATCCTCAGAAGACAAATGTCGAGTAATTTTAAGCTCCATGAACCACATATATATATATATATATATATATATATATATATATATATTTCTTTTTAAAAACTGGTTGCTGTGTAATTGAATTCGTTTTCTCTGCACCTCAAGGAGTGTATATAATAAAAAATAGAACGACAACCTCCCGTATCAGAAAAAATTAAGTGTTTTAAAATTGAAAATAATAACATGAAATATCTGGAGATGGTTAATTAAACAAAAGATTATATGCATAAATTTTGTGTTTTAACGAGCGCTGCATTTTTGTGTAAGAAGTTCTTTTTCTATCTCTTACGGTGTATCAGGTTTTATTTTGTTTTTCTCAAATTTTTAATTTTTTAAACTTTTTTTTTCAATTAGGTAAAAGTCATCCAGAATAAAGAGATTTACAGAGACCATTCCCAGATAATTCAATATATATATACATTTTATCTGTAATCGTTAGATCCATTTTTGAGAAAGTCATAAAAATGTTAAGTTATGTTGGGGGAATCTTCTTGAAAATCTTCGTGTCAGATCTGAAAGATGTTGAACTTAATCACGCAATTTGATATTAAACCGACTTTTCGTTTTTGAATCATGTTGTTCACAAACACACACATAAAGACACGAACTTTTTTTTTTTTTAATGAGTTTTGGGTACTTGGGATCCTAAATCGTGTATTTCCAGTGAAATTCCAATATTAAATTTTTGGGTGGAATGCAATACCTTGTTTACCTCTGTACTAAGAAAACGTTCGCGATTTCCCGGACGTTTGATAATCCTAACTAAATATATTTTTTTCTAAAACTAAAAGAATGATTTTAAAGTCTGAAATGATTTGCTATCAAAATCAATTTCCTATATTTGTTTTTTCTCATTTCATAATATCCCTATATTATTTACTGTTAAAAGTATTTCGCTTCACTAAGATCTCTTGGTTTTGCTTCAGTTCCCAACTAAGTGGGACTTGCGATATTATTTTGGAAAAGGTCTTCAATTAAAACATAAATTCTGTATCACGTCATTATGAAATATACACACACTTTCACGGCACCAATTTTAAACATTGCATTATTGGTGGTGGTAATTAAGCTGGCTTAACCCTACTTTCTCAAGTCGAGTTCTTTATATAAGGTTTACGTAAATCATTGCTTTAATCTGCACTGAGAGACAAAGCGAGGGCAGGTAGAAACAATAAGGACGAGGGTCTGTTTCAGAGTTATTTATGTGGCGGCCTTGTTCACTTGGAAACCCCGCAAGGCCCCATTTGTAAGCTCGGCGGGGGTCTGCCCGACTTCCTCATTTCGAGATTAGGTCAGTGACGAGTTTGACACCAATGGCTGGCTACAAACATGCACATGCACCTTTGTTTATTTAACATCACTCATTTTATATCACAATTAGTATCTTTTTTTTTGCTCTCCATAGAGTAGTCTTCGTCTCTGAAACTGGATGGGCGAGATTACACCTTTCATTTCGATTTATTTTCAATCAATATGGCATATCCCAAGCACTTTTACGTCTAAAAGTGGCTGGTTGGTTGGTCGCTAATGCTCAGCATATTGGAGTTCTTCCATTTGCCTTCTTGCTTCCCAGTAGCGCAATGAGAGATCTGTAGCTGTTAGATTTTGGCACTTCATAAGATGAGCCATATTCATTGTAGAGTCCTCTTCTCTACAAAGTATACAATTTGAAGTTGGAAGGATGTTGAGTTTATGTAGATGGGCAGCCAAGCAATCACGTCCTGTATGTAATCGAAATAGAGCAACAGTTTTGAGCTTGTTGCATTGTTCAACAAGGTTTTCCATTGTTTATTTACACTCTCTTGGTTTAAACTGTCATGTGTTTTTTTGTTGGATGGTTTTCTGTATTATTACTTTTGATGAGTGAAACGATAATGATGAGTTTTTAGTTTGGTGGATTGTTGTGCCCTTTTTTTTTTTTTTTTTACTGAGGCATCTGCCTTTTCACTACCAAGAACTCCACAGTGTGAGGGAATCCACTGTAAAACTATCGATTTGTGAAGAGATTGTGTTTAATGCTTTGGTAGATTTCAGTGTTCTTTTAGTTGCACATACACTGGTACAAATGGCTTGTAATGCAGATTTTGAATCTACGTCTAAAAGTTGTTGCGGGTTATTTTTGTGGTGACTAAGCACTGGATATATTGAGTAGGGTTTCAGTTTTCGTGGCTAGCTAGGTTTGAATCCCAACTGTCGTGCCACCAAGACTGGTAAAAAATGAAGTGCGTCCTAATAAAATAAACACAGGACTTTGCAATTGCGAAACATAATGTATGAACGTGTTCAAGATTCCAATTTATGATTTTTAAAGGGAAGTGATTTTGGTAAACAGGGTAGATTTTTGGGTTTTTGGCACAAAAAATACATCATAATTTAAACAATATATTTACAGTAGATATCTAAGTCTCCTAGAGCGGGTGTAGCACATGTTTTGGACGACATTTCAAAGCGTAGTACTGGAAAAATGATTCTCTATGTCAAAGCTTAGAGTCATTTTTATCAGGTTTATTATTGTTTTACTTTCTGTACACATACAACATACATAGTGTATAGAGAAGGTATTTTAATGCACCCAAAAATTCGAAACTGAGATTTCATCGGAAATAGGGTTTTAGGGCCGTCGGTATCCAAAAACCATTTTCAGAAAAAGGTCCGTGTGTCTGTGAACACGATAACTCAAAAACTAAAATATTAAACTTGGTATTTAAATTCAGTACATTCCAAGGATGCTCCACGAAGATTTTCAAGAAAATCACCCTATGGTATTTAAGTTTAGTATTTTCCAGGGATGTGACACGAACATTTTGAGAAAATCCCCTCACCCTAAACTACCCTTTACATGGAAAAAATTTCGAAAATTTTGATTTTCTCAAAAATGGCTCAAACGATTTTGATTAAATTGCTGTATATTAAACATATTTATATGGCAAATGAAGTGTATATCTTGAATTTTATGGGAACAGCTTCTAAAGACCTCTTTATTCTGAATGCATTTTGTTGAATTTTGCGTAACTTGTAAACCATAAGTGATAGACAAAAACTTACTATACACAATCTAACAGCTACGTTAAAATACACAATTTTCATGGAAGTTTGTTTTTTTCGTTGAAATGACCATTTCTGAGATATTGCTTGTTATATGTTTCAGTTTTAAAATACTTAAACTTTTTCCACACGGAGAGTTGTAAACTCCTGGCCCTGCATAGAAACGGCTTTCAACTACATGGCAACCAGCTTTTAAAAGATTTGAATGGAACACATCAGATTTTTTATTTTCCATATTCAAAAATCTATCTTCTACCGCAAAAATAGAACTAGAGGTCTTAAGATGTTTACTTTCTCTTAGTATATAGGAGGTAGGTAAAGAAGGCATTGCATTCCATCCCAAAATTCGATACCAGGATTACACTGGAATTATACGTTAAAGGGTTCCCTGTATAACAAATCTGATGTGTTCCATTCACACGATATCTCTACATCTCTGTAACAAATTATTGTTAAAACGCTTATGCTCCTTTTACTTCAAGGTAATCGAGATAAAGATTAGCAGAAATGTTTTCTTGTAAGTTGAAGGGAAATAATGGAATACACTAGGCTAGAACAATAGTCAAATCTTTTAAAAGCCGGTTGCCATGTGGATGAAATCCGTTTCTTTGCATTGCCACGAGTTGACAATTCCCGTACGTGAAAAGTTTAAGTGTTATAAACTGAAATCAACAGCAAGGAATATCTCAGAAATGGTCAACTCCATGAAATAAATGCATATGACATAAATTGGATGTTTTAATGAGATCTACATATTTTGTTTGTCTGTCTCTTACAGTTTACTAGACATACAAAATGAGGCAAAATTCTTTCAGAATAAAGAGGTCTTCAGAGGCTGTTTCCAGAGAATGCAAGATATACATTTCATCTGCCGTGTAAATATCGTTAATATGCGGTATTTTAATCAAAATCGTTAGTCATTTTTGAGAAAATCAAAATTTTCGAAATTTTTTCTATGCAAACGGTAATTTGAGGTGGGGAATTTTCTTCAAAATTGTCATGTTGCATCCTTGGAAGATTATAAAATTGTATACCAAGTTTGGTATTCTCCCAACTTTTCGTTTTTGAGTTAGCGTGTTCACAGACACACTGAAACACTAATCCACGGACACATACACCTACACACACGGATTTTTTCTAAAAATGCTTTTTTTGGATACAGGCGACTAAAGCGTCTATTTCCGGTGACATTTCGGCATCGCACTTTTGGGTGGAATGCAATACCTTGTCTATACACTATGTACATGGTACGAGTAGAGAAAGTAAAAAAGTATTTTTAGAAAAAGGTCCGTGTGTGCGTCTGCGAATAACGTAGCTCAAAAGCGAAAAGTCAGTTAAATACCAAACTTGACAATTAAGTTCAGCGATGCGACACGAATCATTAAAGAAAATCCTTCCAAAACAAACTACCCTTTGCAAACAGAAATTATAGAAAATTTTGATTTTGTGAAAATGGCTCCAATGATTTGATTAAAATACCGTATACTAAAGATATTCACACAAAAATAAAATATATGTTGAATTTTTTGGGAGTAGCCACTGAAGTGCTCTTCATTCTGAATGACTTTTGTGGGACTGCTTAACCGTTAGAGATACTGTAGATACTTATACTTTTTGTGAGATATCCCTTGTCACGGGGTTCATTGTATATATCTCCTGAATTTTCTTGCTCTTTTGTAAATCTCTCTCAACATTACATTTAGTTATTTATAGGACAGGGTGTAATTTATTTCAGCAGTATAGGGTTTGGTACAACATGCAGTACTTTTATTGGAGCAAGTGTATCCGTAATTTTTTGGAGCATTACACAGCTTCGAAAATATTCTTTATTACTACATCATTTATTTTTGCATCTCAAAAGCTTCACTGAAAGCCCCCCTTGTGCAAAACTAACTTGCTATATAAATAGTTGCCCTTTGTGTTCGCACCTGCGTATAATCAAGTACAAATCTATTTATTTGAGATAATTTTTCAAAATTAGTCATAACACCTAACTAAGACATAAGAACAGAGCTTGATGCTTATAATATTACGAAAAGACGAATGACTACAGAAAAAACTGGAAAGAAGATGAAATGCATTAATCCAATAAATGAAGACATATTACCAATCTACGATAAGATTTTATAAAGCGACAAGGAAGAAGAGATTCTAGAAGACCTTGGAAAAGAGAGAAACAAGTCTTAATGTGAAGACGGAACAGACATTTTGTCTAAATTATGAAGTGCAGAAGAATAAGGAGAAAAAGAAGATGATAATCTCTGAACATAAATATATTTAGATAACGGATAGCAGCATAACTTTTTATGTGGGATTTAACGAGTAGAGAAAGTTAGTGAGTAAATGTTCTCGATTCAAAATTAAAAGTTTAGGAAATTGGCTGTAACTTACTGCATGAATTTATAAGAATCTTAAGCCTTACAGTTTATTTAGAAACATCGAAAACTATATAACCTCCTTATTTATATATATATATATATATATATATATATATATATATATATATATATATATGTGTGTGTGTGTGTGTGTGTGTATATCTCAGTTTAGCACATTGAAGATAAATAGTTCTTTGGTTTTATGGCTATACATCATAATAATTAGGAGAAGAAATATTATACTAAGAATTTCTCTTTACTTTCTCTGTTTCGTATATAGGTAAAGAAGGTATTGTATTCCACCCAAAAATAGGATACCTAGATTTAACCGGAAATACACGTTTTAATCTCCCTGTGTTAAATACATTTTGAGCGAGGTTCGTGTGTGTGTACGTCTGCCTGTCGTTTTAAAAAGGAAAAGTAATTTAAAAACCAACCTTGATATTTAACTTCGTCTTCCGAGGATGCGACACGAAACTTTTCAAGAAGTCCCCCCACCCCAAACTACCCTTTATATGGAACAATTTTGAAAATGTTGTTTTTCTTAAAAATGGCTACAAAGATTTTTAATTCATTGATCAAAATGTCGTATATAAAAGATATTTTCATGACAAATAAAACGTACATCTTGAATTTTCTGAGAAAGCCTCCGAAGTCCTCTTCACTTTGAATGACTTTTGCATAACTGGTAAACCGTAAAGAATGGAAAAAACTTAGTACAGAAAAAATGTAGACTCATACACTTTTTTCTAGACCTACTTTTCCGAGATATTCCCTGTTACTGGTTCAATTTTAAAATAATTCAACATTTTATCACACGGGATGTTTTCATCCATTAGTATTTTTATTTTATTCTTGGCCATGGAAAGAGAACCGACAGCTTAGCACAGTGACATCTTTTAAAATATTTGAATATTGCTTTAGCCCAGTGTATTCCCTTCTACTTATAGGAACTAAGTAATAAGATCATTTCTTCTAATGTTTGTCTCGATTAGCATAATATAGATAAAAGAATAATACTTTGTAAAAATAGTTTGTTTGCAGAACAGATAAAGAAAGCCATATGAATGAAACACATCCGAAATGTTACTTTCTCTACTTAGTACATGGGACATAAATAGAGAAGGTATTGAATTCCACCCAAAAATTCAATACCGAGGTTTTACCAAAAATACACACTTTAGGGTCCCCTGTATGCAAAAGACATTTTTAGAAGTGTCCGAGTGCACATGCGCCCGCGCGTGTGTCTGTGTGTCTGTGAACAACATAACACAAAAACGAAAACTCGATTAAATACCAAACTTTATAAATATGTTCCGCATCTTCCAAGGATG
Organism: Hymenopus coronatus; assembly: GCA_030762935.1. Classification (NCBI taxonomy): domain Eukaryota; kingdom Metazoa; phylum Arthropoda; class Insecta; order Mantodea; family Hymenopodidae; genus Hymenopus; species Hymenopus coronatus. The sequence goes on from CM060881.1 coordinate 165,099,509, forward strand.
CAACACGAAGATTTTCAAGAAAATTCCCTCATTCTTTACAAGGTAACAGTTAAGCAATTTTGGTTTTTTCAAAACTAGCTCTAATGATTTTGATTAAAATACGCATATTAACGATATTTACGTTAGTAATAAAATGTATATCCTGAATTTTCTGGGAAGGGCTCTGCAATCTTAATGACTTTTGCGCAATTGGCAAACCGTAAGAGATAGACAAAAACTTAACTGCACAGAAAAAATGTAAGTTTCGTTAATAATACAATTTACGTCAGATACATTTTTTGCGGAGTTAACAATTTCCGAGATATTCCTTGTTATTGGTTTCAATTTTAAAATACTTTTCTCTAACGGGAATTTTCTTTCCTGTTTCTCTTGTTTTGCCCGTGGTTATGCAAAAAGAATCGAAGCAACAAGCTTTTAAAAGATTTGATTGTCACTTTAGACTAATACAATACTTACAAGGAATTAAGTAATAAGACAACTTCTGCTAATGTTTATCTTGATTAGCATGAAGAAGTTAGAAGAATAAGCTTTTGTAAGTGTAGTTTATTACAGAATAGGTAGCGAAAGCAATGTGATTGGAACACATCAGCATTTTTTTCATGTTAAGTTAGAACAGATGAATAATATGTATAAATAATTGCACTCTGTCTAATATATTCCATACGTTATGATTCCATATAGCCCCTAGGCAAAAGAAATAGAATATAAATAAATAAGATAAACAAGAATTAGAGAAGAAAGAAGCCGAGAGACGGGCGCAAGGATGTAAGAAAAGAAAGGCTCATTATTCCGGAGGGCGAGATACAAACTACGTTAGTTAAAGGACGGCTGCCAGCTATTTATTTCTATTTACCTTTACCTACATAACAATGATGATATATTGGTGAACGCCTCTCTGTCTTCAGGTATAGGATGTTATATTGCACCGCTCTACAATAGCCAGACCGACCCTTTCCGACCCTTTACCTAATTCTTAATTAAGGTCTATTGGATTACACAACTAAAGCGGCCATTTGTATGCTCATAGTTCCAGGCAACCCGCTCTCTAAACAAATACATTAAGTCCCAGCTTGGAAAGCTTTGGGAGCAACGAAATAAATAATGAACGGTGCATGGTGTCTGTGTGTTTTAGGAGCTCATTTTAACCCCTTTGGAAATTAATTTGCTTGGTGAAGGTGATGACAAAAAACGTATGGTCTTTCCTTCAACGATCATTTATTCTTTTGTTTTTAGTGTTTGCTTTATATCTCAATGTAACGTTGTTAACAAGCACTACACTCAAAGCCGACTGTCTCTTGTTTAATGGTGTTCTTGTACGGAAGTTTGTGGGTGGATGTAACATGATATAATTCTCAAGAATTTAAGGGAACGCAACATTTTCTTCCGCAATTCATTTTTATTTTCTTTAAGAACAGATGGGAGTTTGAATCCCGGAATATGCAGTTGTAAGAGACTTCAAAAGGTTATGTTTCAGAAATTGAAATTGAGTTTTTGTTTATGGACGCTCTTTAACTTCTGCGGTTCTTAGAGTTCCATTCCATATTGGGCGTGAAAGACTGCTTAATGTTGCTCAGAGGTCTCTTTATCAGGCTTTAGGTTCTTTTAAGCGCCGTAGATCTACGACACGATACCAACGGTTTTGCTTCCCTTCAGAAGGAAGCCATATAAGGAGTTTTACGCCCAAAACAACCCATCGCCCTCCGCAGGGCTTGAACCCGCGACCTAGGGAATCATAGGCTAGCATGTTACTCTGGACCATGGAGGATGACGGTTATGTTTCAGAGCTCAACTCTGAACATTGTCTTCATTAAGGGATAAATTTGCAGAAAATTACACTTTTAGGGAAGTATCTTCTGTTCTATAAAGAAAAAAAATCTGGTATGCTACATTCACATGACTTTTTCCATCCATTCTTCAACAAATATTCTTAAAAAATCGTATGTGTTCCATTCATATGAATTTCTCTACCTATTCTACAAACAAACTCTTCTTACAAAATATAATTCTTTAATCTGCATCGTCTAATTGAGATAAACATTAACACGAATTGCCTTACTACTTGCTTCGATGTAAGTAAGGGAAATAAGGGTGGATCATGCTAAAGCAATAATCAAATCTTTTAACAACTAGTCGCTAAGTGAAATAATTGAAATTCGCCTCCTTTTTCATGGTCAGGAGTAACACAAAGGATATATGAAACGAAAAATTACTTCGCTTTTGAGAAAAGTTTAGGTACTTTAAAATTGAAACTAATAACAAGGAATATCTCGGAAGCGGTCAATTCTACACAAAAAATGTATATGATATAAATTGTGTTTAAGCGGCATCTCTCTTACCGTTTACCAGTTCAACAAAAGTGATCCTGAATGAAGTCTTCAGAGACTATTCCCAGAATATTCAAGATATATATTTTGTACTGAAAGTATCATAAACATATAGCATTTTAATACAAACCATTTGAGCCATTTTTAAGAAAATCGAAATTTCAAAAAATGTTTCATGTACAGTGTAGAGGAGGTGGGGGGGGGGGAGGTTCGCTGAAAATCGTAGTAACACATCCTTTGAAGATGCTGTATTTAAATACCAAGTTTGGTATTTATAGTTTTTGTTTTGGAGTTATGCTATCACATAAACAGACCAGAACCTTATTCTAAAAATCCCTTATTTATTCGGGAGTTGTAAAAACATATATTTCAGGTGAAATCTCGGTATCTAATTTTTTACTAGGATGCAATAGGCACTTTCTACCTACTACGTACGTTGTACATACGTGCTAGAGAAAGTAGAGTTGTTTCACGTAAATTGAGATATTATGCATAAGTGCATATATTACTATTTCCTTATCAGCACAAATGGGAATACACTAGGCTAAAGCGTTAGTGAATTCTTTTAAAAGCTGGTCACTATGTCATGCCTTTTATTCTTTGCTTGACGAGGAGCAAAAAGACTAATAACAAAATCCCACCAAGTGCTCTACACAACCATCACGCAATTAAAAAGACTATAATATTTATAAGAAAATGTAAACTTTTTGATTTATTGTGAAACATAAATGTAACCATCTGGTATTTTATTCTAAATAACTATTTTATGTACAATTTGAAAGATCGGGATGCTCTTAAAGCGATCCAAAATAAATTATATTGTAAAAAAACAAAAATCAAAAACAAAATCCTATTTTAGGAAACTATAGGTGCTTTAAACTTGAAACTAACGACAAACATCTCTGAAATAGTTCACTACACAAAAAGTATATTTGACATAAATTGTGTTCTTTAACGAGATTTGCATTTTTTGCAGTAAACTTTTTTCTTTCGACTACCAATAATCAAAAAATCATCTAGAATTAGCAACACTTCAGAGGCTATTCCTAGAAAGTTCAAGATGTATATTTTAGTTGACGTAAAATATCTTAAACATATTACATTTTAATCAAAATCGTTAGTCATTTTTGAGAAAAGCAGTTTCCGAAAAATGCTCTATGCAAAGAGTAATTTCGGGTGGGGGTATTTCCTTGAAAACCTTCGTGCGTATCCTTGCAAGATATTGAACTTGATATGAAGTTTGTTATCCACCAGCATTTTGTTTTTGGGTTATGCTGTCTACACACACACACACACACACATACAAACACACACACACACATACAAACACACACACACATATTTGCGCGCACGAGCCTTTTTCTAAAAATATTATTTTTTTTGGATTCAGAGGGCCTCAGAGAAATATTTTTGGTGAAATGTTGGTATCGAATTTTTGGGTAGAATACAGCACCTTCTCTGCATACTATGTATGTACAATGTACATACGTGTTAGAGAAAGTAAAATAATTGCAATAAGGTCAGTAAAGTGCAACATTTGTATAATAATTAATAGGTCTAGAAACGCTAACACATTTTCTCCTAACTTATGTGGGTCAAGTATTTGATGCTTAAAAAGCAAGCAACAGAAATATGAACATTGGAAACTAAGCATTTTTGCAAGATGTGTCCTAACCACGTGAATTTCTCTATCTGTTCAGCAAACTAACTATTCGTTAAAAGATTATCCTTCTACCTACTTCATGCTAATCGGATAAACTTTATCAGAGATGGTCTTATTACTCTTTTAAATAGGAGAAAAATAGAGGAATAAATTGGACCAAAACTATTGTAAAACGTTTTTAAAGCTGTCGCTAAGCGATAACATTGAAATCCGATTCTCTTTGCATGGCTAGGAGTAAAACAGAAAAAGGAAAACGAGTGACGATTTCCTGTTTGAGAAAAGTGTAAGTATTTTAAAATGAAGCAAACAACAAGGAATATCTCGGAAACGGTTAACTCCACAAAAAGTGTATCCAAAATGCATTGTATACCTTTAGGAGATCTACATTTTTGGTGTAATAAGATTTTGTATATGCTTACGGTTTACCAACTATGTAAAAGTCATCCAGAATGAAGAGGGCTTGAGAGATTACTCCTAGAAAAGTTAAGATATTAATTTCATTAGTCATGAAAGTATCTTAAGCATATGGTATTTTAATCAAAATCGTTAAAGAAAATCATAAACAAAATTCATGTGAAGATAGTTTGGACTGAGATGACTTTCTTGAAAATCATCGTGTCGCATCCTCAGATGATAATGGACTTAAATATAAATGTTGGTATTTAACGGACTCTTTGTTTTTGAGTTTTTGAGTTATGCTATTCAGACACACGCACGCACAGACCAGCACATACACACACGGAGACACAGTTCTTTTTTCAACTTATTTTTTGGATTCAGGGGAGCCTAACACATATATTTCCTCCAAATGTTTGATGGCATCTGAGTCGTTTGGGGTTGGAGTTCAAAACATACTTTATTAGTTATTACCTATAAATATACTATTTTATTTTTATGTATTTCATGAGAAACAGAATGCTTTTACCTAAAAACAGAGCTCTATGATCAACGTTCGAGTTCGATAGTGATTAGGCCCTGGCGGGAAGAATGTAAATTAATTGCGAAATAGTTTCAGGAAATATCGTAACCAACTAATTATCTGTTCATATTTGAATTAATATTTTAAATATATTTTCGGGAGGGGTTTCAACTCCTAATACTGCCCTCGGGTGCCCGGGTGCGCCACGGCTTCGAATGATTTTTTTTTTTTTTTTTTTGTTATGTTCATGTTCTGCTTCTGGCAGTTTTTCTAATTCAGCAGAGTTTTGTCAATTTTAGAAAAGCCAAGTTGAGATTGTTAAACTATCGATTGAATGTGTCGAAGCGATGTGATCAGCAGCATAGTTTGTTCTTCTCTGGCAAACAACAGAAATGCAAAAGGCACAGCAACTAAATGGAAAGAAATAATACCTATAAGCATAATACAAGCATAGTATTGCTAGTTATAAACTATCAAATAATGAAGGGGGAAAAAACTGTGACACTGCAACGTGATTTAATGTGATACATCTTTTAAATCTAGAAAATCCATATTATGTATGATATCTTATTTAAATTTATATCAATTATTATACACAACAATTGTGATATTTTTGCCATGTATCAAAATTCTAGCCTGAATGATTATTTAAATAATAAGTTTTATTGTATAAATTCATTGTTCTAATAAAATGTACCACGTGATGTACTTTCTAAAATGTTCACATAAAAATTCTAGTTGTAAAGTGTAAATAAGTTTACAAATAGATCAGTCATGTTATATTTTTATGTTAGCCCAATTAGTGTAGAAAAATTATTGCTTTTTTTAGTATCCTAAACTCTTGATTTTTCAAAGTTTAATAATTTAATTCCAAACATTTAAGTAATGTTTTAAAAAGTTTATGCCCATTTTCATCTTTGTATTTTTGAAAGGCAGTTTAAAAATGGCGAAACACATTAGTAAAGCAGTGCAGCTTGTGGAGTTTTTTATGTATGGAAAAATATTGGAAAAAATGTCTGAGAACATAAGGTTTAAAGTTGGGAGTGCCTATTACTAAGTACGCGCCTACTCATTTGTAGCTTCAATTAATTGGTAGTTAAAGTGCGCCAAGTGTGAAAAACTGCATATTTTATTAAAGTTTTGAATTCATTTTATTATAATTTTTTAATTTTTCACAATTTTGCTCAAATTTCACTTTAACAGAAAATAGGCATGGCGAATTGCTGTAAACATACACTGTGTTAGTGTGTTCGTATTAGAAACATTTGCAGCGTAACTAACCAAACATAAGTACTGATTTTGGAATAATATATCTACTTATTTAGCACAAAATGAGAAGCTCTTACGTGTTCCATTCACATGACTTTCTCTACATTTCTGCAACAAATTATTGTTAAAAGCTTATGCTTTTATTTACTTCATGCTAATCAAGAAAAATCAGCAGAAATAGTATTATTACTTGCTTCCTTGTAAGTAGAAGAGAAATAAGGGAGTACCATAGGTTAAAGTGATAGTCAAAAGCTGATTACTATGTGACAGATGTTTCTTTGTTTGTATGGGCAGGAGTTGACAAATTCCTGTATGAGAAAAGTGTAAGTTTTTTTAAAGGTGAAACCAAAAACAAGGAATATCTCAAAAACGATCAACTCCACGAAAAAAAATGTATATGACACAAATTGTATGCTTTAACGTGCTCTATATTTTTTGTGGTAAGTTTTTGTCCATCTCTTACGGTTTAGCAGTTAATCAAAATTCCGTAAAATTAATGCAGAATGAAGTAGTCTTCAGAGGCTATTCCCAGAAAATTCAAGATATACATTTTATTTGCCATATAAATATCGTTAATATAAGGCATTTTAATCAAAATCGTTAGAGCCATTTTTGAAAAAATGGAAATGTTCGATATTTTTCTCCATGTAAAGGGTAGTTTGGGGTGGGGGGATTTTTCTCAAAATCTTCGTGTCGTATCCCTGGAAGATAGTAAACTTAAATACCAAGTTTGGTATTTTATCGACTTTTCGTTTTTGAATTATCGTGTTCACAGACAGAACGGACACACTGACACACGGACCACACGGACCTTTTTCTGAAAATACTTTTTTTTTGGATACAGGGGAGTATTCCGGTAAAATCTCGGTATCAAATTTTTGGGTGGAATGCAATACCTTCTCTATGCAGGTTAATTCAGAAATATCCTTCTCCATCCCACCACACCTTTAGCAGTGCGAAACTAAATTCCTAGCTCCATACAGTTAGAATAATTGTTTATGTGTGCTAAGCTCTTTACAGTATTTATATGCCACGAAGCTAACTTAGGTTCGATCCCAGGTCATACAAAGTAATATATAACCCTACTTTCTATAGGGTGATTTATATAGAGCTGACACATTTCTGTCTTTAATTGTTTCAAAACGAATTGTGCTAGCGACAACTTATTACACCTAAATTGTAGAGGAGTTTTGGGAGATTGTTTACCTCTATAGCAAATGTTAAAAAATTTCCTCCATGCTGCATAAGGCATAACTCAATACGTCGTTCCATGTTACTGGCCACTCGTTGGAGGACTCTGTTGTCAATAGCTTGAATCTCCTTTGTGCTTCAGATTGTCCAATGTCTGGGGACGTGTGGCGTAAACCCTGTCTTTTAAGTAACCCCATAGAAAGACGTCCGGCGATGTCAAATCCGGAGATCTCAGTGGCCACAGGTTCCTGTAAATTATCCGGTCGTCAAAGAAACTTGCAGTTAGGTTCATGGATTCATTTGATGTATGGTATGTAACGCCATCTTGCTGAAAATATCCTTGACTCAGTTCTACATCGTACTGCATTTTCACGTTGACTACAGGAACAAAATGTCGAAACAGCTGCCAGCAATGCAATTAGGAATAAAACATAAACATCTGCGCATCTACTGACAAGGAATTGAAACTCCAGAACATTCTGCTTAATTTGGTGCTAAAATTGGGTCATTGATTGAATTTCCAACGGAATAATTAAAGAAAGAAATGTGCCAGTTCCACATAAATCACTCTGCACAACTATATTACCATATCCATTCCTAGCCCTGCTACATTTATTTTGAATGGTAATGAACGACGAAAATAAATCTGCAAAAATACATTTTACAGGGGATATTTTTCTTAAATAGCATGGCCGCGCCGTGGCCGAGTGGTTAGGCCACTCGACTCTCACCTGGACGGCCGGGGTTCGATCCCAAGCGACCGCATGTGAGATTTGTGGTGGACAAAACGGCGCTGGGGCGGGTTTTCTCCGGGTACTTCGGTTTCCCCCGCCATCGCATTCCACCGGTGCTCCATCATCATTCATGTATCATCAGTGTCACCGCCTGCGGTGCCATTAGTAGTTAAAGCGGGCTTTAAACACTACAAAAAAAATTAAATAGTACATTTTTAATTTTGATTTAGACTTTGATTTAGTATATCTAGTATTTTCTGCTACAGAAATCTGAGGTTAACAATGAGGGAGTGGAATAGTTTTACATTGATAGATCTGCATCTATTTAGTAACTTGACCTTTTTAATATCAGAGTCAACAGTATTATTTAGTTGTTTCTGCTATGAGTCCTATTTTATAGTTCTACTACTTTATACAATGTGGATATACGTTAACATCTGCGAGGTTTTAATTACCGAAATTCCTGAGTCACATGTTTCTGTTTTATCAGCAATTAATATTTTCTTAAATCCTATAGATAATTTTGGCTTATTATCTCGTCTGCTCTCCTGTTATCATGCTATGACGTCAATAAATGGGGCAATATATTGGCACCTGTAGTATTTTGTTTCTGTTGCTACCTAGCGACAGCGGCACATGTTCATTATGAAGAAGATAAGAGGTTCGGCTACTTTGTGAATGCACCCTTTTCTCTGCAGTAGATAAGAACAGTTGGCTGTTGATTAGAATATGTGTTTGTGTTTAAAAACCACATAAGTCCTGAGGTAAGATTCGTCGTGAATTACAAGGAATGTCGTTGTATTGTAGGTATAACCTGGATAACAACAAAGATTGGTTAATAGAAGCAAATAGGTACGTGGCTCACACAGCTTAAGAGGAATTTCATTTATTCTGCTAGTGAGCGTATGTACAAATGTGGCAGTTTTAAAGGTCATGAAGGTTAAAATTAATTTGAGTTTTATTTATGGACACTCTTTAACTGCTGTGATTCTTAGCGTCCCATTCTATTTTAGGGTGAAAATAGTTTAATTTAGCTCAGAAGCCTCTTTATCAGGCTTGAGATTCTTTTAAGTGTCGTAAATCTACGACACGGGACCAACGGCTATACCTACTTACCTTCCTAAGATTTTTGCGCTTGAAAATATCTATCGTCCTCCACCGGGTTTGAACTCGTGACCTTGGGAACCAGAGGCTAGCATGTTACCCTTGGATCACGGAGAACGACCTCATAAAGGATGGACGAGTGCGTTTATTGCTAAAGCACATTTAGAAAGCTTTCTGTGACACTTCCAGCAAGTTAACTAGAATTCCTTCTATATCTACTCATATAATTCATACCTACACAAGAGATTCCTCTATTGGTGTAACGAACAGGAATACACCCAAAAGAGATCATAATAGGTATTCCTGGAGACTTCCGACTAATTGCACTCACCTGTGCTGTGATAAACTCGTGGTAAAAGTAATTAACCAAAGATTAGAAATGAACAATACTTGTTATTACCAATTCTCAAATTTCGCTGTCACACCCGGGGGGGGGGGAGAATACTATAGATATATTAATTGCACTTGAAAAAGACATCCTTAAGGCCTTCTCAGAATCCCGACACCTATCTGCTATAAGTCTAGATCTTGAGAAGGCTTATGATATGACATGGAAATCTCTCATTAATAGAAACTCTTCTAACCACCAATGCCAGAAGAAGGAATAGCTTCTATCTGGAAGTTCTTCACAACCATAGTATTCTAGTCAAGGTCAACGGGATATTCTCCAAAGAAGTCTCGATTGAAAACGGCGTTCCTCAAGAATCAGCGTTGAGCGAAACTCCCTTTTTGTAGCCATCAATAACATCGATCATCTCTTAGTCCACCAATAAAGTCTTTCCTCTATGCTGATGATCTTACAATATTCTATCTAGGAAACAGTATTGCTACTACCCTAAAAGTGCTTCAGCCTTGAAGCAACTAGGAAAATGTTATCAACAACCGGGTTTAAATTCTCTACTTCAGAAACAAAATGCATCACCTTCTCAAGAAAAAGATTACCAGAGGAAAACTTAAAACCGTGCCATAATGAGGAAAAGCTTGATATAGTTATGAACATAAAAATTCTTGACATTATTTTTAAAGCAAACTTTCATGGATTTTCCATATTAAATACTTAAAAATTAATACATTAAACGACTTAGCGTCCTCAAAATTCTTGTTGCAAAGAATTGGAAAGCTGATTTACTCATACTTCTCAATACCTACAAAGACCCCATTCTATCTAAACAGGATTATGGAACTGTGGTTTAAAACTCCGCTAAATCTTCGATGCTTAAAATACTAGACACCGTGCAGACTACTCACTACGCTTTGCTCTAGGGGCATTCATTACAGGCCCAACTACAAGTCTACAGTAGCATGTGAGCCCCCTTTGAATGGCCGTAGAAAAATGCTAAGCCTTACGTATGCAATTCAAATTGCGTCAAGTTTCTCATCTAAAATACAACACTACATCTTTCCATAACATATTCCTAACAGAATGCCCTCAAAACAACACAGAAGGCCATTTTGCATCCTGAATTACCTCCTTTCATCTATCCACGCCAGATACCTCATTGGCGTATGCAACACCCTCAATTGTTTTAAAGTTTAAAATTTTCGGGCTGTTTTGCCGTGGTCTGTAGGTTAAAATATGTTTAGTTAAAATATTTCTACCTAATGTTTCGTCCCTGTCTGTGAGGGACATCTTCAGAGGTAAAACGCTCACGTCGCTAACTCGGAAAGAATTACCAAGAAGATGTCCCTCACAGACAGGGACGAAACGTTAGGTAGAAATATTTTAACTAAACATATTTTAACCTACAGACCACGGCAAAACAGCCCGAAAATTTTAAATTTTAAAACTATGGACACCGGCCGTGAAAGCTTACGCATATACCCTCAATTGTATTTCAGCTTTCGTTCTATGCAAGGCTCCAATTCTTCTTCTCAAGCAGATGTTTAATTATGTACTAGATAGCCATCACATACGTGAAAATCTTCACCAAAGGTCAAGCAAATAATGAAGGACATGGGTGCTACAGGTATACCCGGATCATCTAACTCTCTACGCCGTACCTAACTTTTAAATGTGCTCTCTTGTGAAGTCTTCCCCATTAAACAATTCTGATGTGTTCCATTCTCTACACCTCTGCAACAAAGTATTGTTAAAAAGCTTACACTTCTATTTACTTCATTCTAATCGATAAAAAAATTGTATAGTCATATTACTTGCTTCCTTGTAAGTAGAAGCGATGTAGGGAAATACCATAGATTAAAGTGATAGTCTAAAGCAGGTTGCTATGTCACTGAAGTTCCTTTTTTGATGACAAATTCCTGTATTAGAAAAGTAATCGTTTTTTAAAACTGAAACCAACAACGAGAAATATCTCAAAAACGATCAACTCCACGAAAAAATGTATATAACATAAATTATGTGTTTTAACGTGCTCTACATTTTTGTGTGGTAGGTTTTTGTCCAGCTCTTACGGTTTAGCAGTTATGTAAAATTCCGTAAAATTCATGCAGAATAAACTAGACTTCAGAGGCTATTTCCAGAAAATTCAAGACATACATTTTATCTGTCAGGTAAATATATTTAATATACGATATTTTAATCAAAATCGTTAGAGCCATTTTTGAGAAAATCAAAATTTTCGAAAAAAGTTCCATGTAAAGGTTAGTTGGGGTGGGGGAATTTTCTTGAAAATCGCATCCTTGGAACATACCAAACTTAAAATACCAAGTTTAGTATTTAATGTCTTTTCGTTTTTGACAGACATACACGCACACACAAACCTTTTTCTAAAATTTTATTTTGGATTCATGGGGACCCAAAACATGTACTCCCGGTGAAATCTCGGTATCGAATTTTGAGTGCAATGTAATACCTTCTCTACACACTATGTGCATAGTACGTGTAGAGAAAGTAAAAAGGCCCATTTATATATATGGTTCACCAAAAACCCCACTTCAGCATTTTCATTGGTTAAGTGCACTACTAGCCACGCAGAAACCTGAAGCTGCTCATTCAATGTTTCTTGCGCCCCAAAATTAATAAGTATCGTTAATATGAATACCTTACCATATAGGTATAGATGGCAATGAAATAGCCGATCAAAGCGCTGAAGAAGCACCCAGACTCCTGCAAGGGATCCATATATTTACAGCCTTCTTCGCGTCAAGACTTGTATCAAACTAGCGTTCATGCAGAAATTGAAGACAGAAGTGGCTTTCTCAGTAGCAAACTTCATAAAGCTCGTTCAAACTGTACAAAATCTTTCCAACCTCAACGAACACTCAAAAGAAATCAAGTAACCTCTCCTATCTAAGAACTGGTCACTGCAAACTGGTATTATAATTTCCATCTCAGCTCTGATTAATTATAATAATTGATGTGTCAAGAACTTAAGTCATTGGTAAGCTGCCCAGGATGTTACTCTTTGAAAATAGTAAACTAAGAGGTGACAAAAACGTCGGGATTTAACAATTTAAAACATAGCCTTCCAGATCGGATTTTACTGTTTTAACAATTGGCTTATTATAGGTTCAAGATTAATAAAATGATAAGTTTTTACTTTCTCTATCCCCGTATGTATTAAGTACATAGTGCATAGAGAAGGTACAGTATTCCACCCAAAAATTCGATGTCGAGATTTCACCGGAAATATATGTTTTAGGGTTAGACAAATAATTTTTAGAAAAAGGTCCGTGTGTATCTATAGGTAGCATAGCTTAAAAACGAGAGGACCGTTAAATACCAAACTTTGTATTTAGATTTAGTATCTGCCAGGGATGCGACACGAAGATTTTCAAGAAACTCCCCCATAACTACCGCAAACTACCCTTTTCATGAAAAAATTTTCGAAAATGCTGTATTCTCAAAAATGACTCCAAGGAATTTGATTAAAATACCTATATTAAAGATATTTACATTCCAATTAAATTATATATCTTGAATTTTCAGGGAATAACCTCTGAAAACCTCTTTTATTCAGGATGAAATTTTCTGAATTTTGTTTAACTGCTAAACCGTAATAGATGGACAAAAACTTGCTGCACAAAAATGTAGATCTCGTGAAAACACACAATCTATGACCTTTACATTTTTGTTGTGAGGGTAACCGTTTCCGAGATATTCCTTGTTATTGACTTCAATTGTAAATTACTTTTTTCTTGGACAGGAAGTGTCCGTTTTACTTTTGTTCTACTCCTGGCCAAGTAAAGAAAACGATTTGCTATATCAATCGCATAACAACAGCTTTTCAAACATTTGACTATTGCTTTAGCCTAGTGTATTCCCTTAGTTTTCTACTACTTATAAGGAACTAAGAAATAAGAACCTTCTGCTAATGTTTATCTCAATTAGCATAGTACAGAAAAAAGAATAGTATTTTGTAAGGAGCTTGTTTGTAGAATAGCTAGAGAAAGTCATGTGAGTGTAATAAATTAGATTTTTATATTGTGTTTATAAAACTGCATAAACTGAGTCCATTAAAAATCGGATATAAGTATTACATTCACGTGGCTTTCTCTATCTATTCTGCAAAAACTACTCTTAAGAAGTTTATTCCTCTATGGATATCACATTAATCGAGATAAACATTGGAAATTCTTTCAATACACATTTCTTTGTAGATACAATGTGAATATTAAGTACAGTAACTTAAGCGATAATCAAAACTTTTAAAAGCTGCTCGCTATGTGATAACCTTTAAATTTCTCTTATTTGCATCACCAGGATGAAAAACAAAACGAATGGCGACTTCTCATTTGAGATATGTATAAGTATTGGGCAATTTAATTCAAGACAAGGAATATCTCAGAAATTATTTTGTACATTTATTCATTCATTCATAAATTGAGTGTTTTAACAAGAGCTACTTTTTTGTGCAGTGAAAGTCTCTTACGGTTTACCATTATGCAAGTGCCATCCAGAATGAAAAGGGTTTCAGATGTTATCCCCAGAAAATTGAAGACTTGAATTTCATTTGTCATGAAAATATCTTAAACATATCGTATTTTAACAAAAATCACTGAGCAATTAAAATATTTCAAAAATGTTCCATGTGAAGCAGGCTGTTCCAGTTTGGGTGCGTGCCAAATGATCAACGAGTAATTCGCGACTCACAGCGATATTCCAGATACATACAACATACAGCGCAGCATTGAGGGTAAGTTATCGTCACGCTGAATCGGGTATTAGAAATGAAGCATCAGGACAAAAATATTGTGGTACGACTTTTGCGTAGTGACTTTTTGACCATCATGTTCTCCCTCCAGCTCTGCTCCGAGTTTTGTTGTTGAGAACGTGGTTGTACTCTTACTCAGGCGAGTCGATTTATGACAGCCTGATGTAAAGGGTAGTTTGGGGTGGAGCATTTTCTTGGAAATTTTTGTGTCGTTTCCTTGGAAGATCTGAACAAACACTAGGTTTATTTATTTAACTTAGCCCAACATATTCTCGGGCCTTTTTCTAAAAATTCTTATCTGGGATTCAGGGAATCTCAAAACGTGTATTTTCGATGATATTTCGGTATCGAATTTTTGAATAAAATTTTTTCTTCTCCTGCTTACGTAGCAGAGAAAATAAATAATGTGTTTGTTGTATTGCCATGGTAAATTCTATACATTAGAGAGAATTTTATCAATTATGTACATATCCCGCATCTAAACAATTGGTACATTTTGAATAACAAATTGGTGCGTCATAGATATTATTTCTGAAGGCAATCAGAAGATTTTCTTTTTACTTTCCTTACATTGTATATAGAGAAGGTATTGTAATATACCCGAAAATACGATACCGACATTTCACCGGAAATACATATTTTGGGTCCCCTTGAACCCCCCCCCCCAAAAGCATTTTTAGAAAAAAGTCCGCGCGTGTGTATCTGTGGACAGCATAGCTCAAAAAGGAAATGCCAAATTTCAAGAAAATCCCGCCCACCCCAAACTACCCACATAGAACATTTTTGATTTTCTCAAAAATGGGTCTAACGATTTTGATTAAAATATCTTGTGTTTAATCCTCTGAAGACCTCTTCATTCTGAATGACTTTTGTATAACTGGTGAGATATAGCAAAAACTTACTGTACAAAAATTGTAGATCTCATTAACACACAATTTATGTCATACACATTTTTTGTTGTTGTTGTACAGCTAACCGTTTTCGAGATAAATATAATGTATAAGCAGCTCTAAAACATAACATTATTATTAAAAACAATATCACCATTCATATTCAACCAACTTCCGGATTATTGGTTTTAGTTTTAGCCACTTTAACGTTTCTAAAACGGGAAGACATATTTCTTCTCGTTTGTTTATTCCTGGTAAGACAAGAGATTGGAATTTCAATTGTTTCACATAGCGACCGGTTATAAAGGACGAGACTATTGCTTTAGCCTGTGCATTTTCTTATTTTCCGACTACTTACAAGGGAGCTAGTAATAAGACTAACTCTGCTATGAGTTTTCCCTTCTATTTACAAGGAAGCAAGTAGTAAGGACAATCTTTTGTAATGTTTATCTCGATTATCATGAAGTAGATAGAAGAATAAGCTTTTTAACAATAATTAGTTACGGAGATGTAGAGAAAGTAATGTGAATGGAACACATCAGATTTTTAACAACATTTACAGAATCTTCACCGTTTTTCCGGAGTGAATTTAGGTATTTTTCCACGCAAAAGGAAAATAGATAAGAAACCTAACCATATATACATTTATCATATCTGTGCTATATCTAGAGACGTGAAAGCTGAAAGAGATAGCCTCTAAGGAGGATTAGGTTGTGATGGACGAGCAGGTGGCGGAAGTGGGAGGAGTTGACTGCCTATGGCGGCGCGGCAGCTTCCTGACAAAGTGGGCGGAGCGGGTCCATAGACAGCTTCCCACTCGCCTCTTGCCGCGCTGCACCATTAACACGCTGGCCAACCTTCACTTTAATGAGATGTATGTGTTAGCATATACCTACCTGTTTAACTTGGTGAAAATGTTTCTGAATAGGACAGTTCGATCAAATGATATGAAAGTATTTTTTTTAAATATCTAAATATTTCCAAAGAGAGCAGTAATAGTGCTTATAATAAAAATAATGCTGTCACATCAAATGCAAGATCTATGTACATTTGGTAAGTGGAATTTTCTTAATATTTACATCTAGTAGAATAGATATTTATCTATCTTTCCCTTATTTTTCTTACTATACATTAATGATCTACTTGCAGTAATAGACAATAATGCTTAACCAATTCTTTTTGCAGACGATACTAGTATTATATTAAAGAAAACAAAACCAGTCAGTTCCCAGATTCAATTAACAAAATCTTCAGAATACTAAATAATTGGTTTGAAAGAAATAACATTTGTATACATTTTGAAAAAACTAACTACCTACATTAAGTTTTGAGCACAGCAAAAAAGCAGTTCAGATTTAAGGATAGAATATGAAAGTAATCGTATTGCAGAAGCTACCAATATAAAATTCCTGGGTCTAATTATAAATCGTAACATGAATTGGAAACACCATATTGATTATATCTTACCCAAACTGAGCTCTGCTTGTTTTGCAATTTGATTATTAGTTCAGCTTATAAGTAAGGCATTCTAAAACAGCTTATTATGCTTATTTTCATTCATTGATGACCTATGGAATAATATTCTGGGAAAATTCTGTAGATACCAAAAAAGTGTTTACTATGCAAAAAAGTGATAATAATGGCAGGGACAAAACAATCAACTCACTGCAAACCACTATTCAAAATGTATGGAATTTTGCCATTAGCTTGCGAATATATTACCGAAACTTTTACAAAGTGACTAGACACAGACTTACATAGACCAACAAACAATTTGTAAATATTTTAAAAAGGGGTTTACTGCACTGGTATAGTTTTATTTAATTCATTGCCATCTTCTATAAAGAAATTGCATAGGTATGAACAAAAACAAGTTTAGATCAGAATTCTATACAGATGAAGATTTCATACAATAAAAAATTACTAGTAATAATTATTGTAGTGTTGTAAATGTAATGTAGGACATGAATATTCCATGGATGCATACTGTACGAATTGGCTTTTGAAACAGACATGAATATTCCATGGATGCATACTGTACGAATTGGCTTTTGAAACAGACATGAATATTCCATGAATGCATACTGTACGAATTGGCTTTTGAAACAGACATGAATATTCCATGAATGCATACTGTACGAATTGGCTTTTGAAACAGACATGTAATTGTAAGTTATGCAATATTGACACCTCTAAAAAAAATCAATATTAGAGTTAACCTTTGTAAAAAAATGTATTAATAATTATCAAGAGTAACAAATAAATTTAATTCTATATCCTAGAGTTGAACTTCGTGTCTAATCTCAAACCAGGATCAACAAATTGTAATGTAATGTAACTTCATTGTTCCTAGCATCGATCCGAATGGTGCTGCTGGGTATTATAATATTTATTTATTTATATTTATATACCTAACACCAATTGTGCTACTACTTGCATTATAAATATAAACAAATATTCAGTCTAAGTTCCCTACCCCATGTTGGAAAGCTGATTCGAGCACTCATGTTGAGGCTTATTCCTGAAAAGAAGAAAAGGAAAAAAAATCTGATGTCTTACATACATTGCCTATCTCTAACTATTCCGCAACAACTATTCTTACAAAAGCTATTATTTTCTATTATATATAATATTTTCTTATCTTCTAATACTCAAGGTTACGGATTCAAACCCGGTGGAGGATGACGGATCTTTTCGACCTAAAATCCTTAGCATGGCTTCCTTCGGAAGGGTTGTAAAGCCGTTGGTCCAGTACTTGAAGGAAAAGATCCATTAGCAAAATTCGCCATATTTCAGCTCCGCAAGCCGTGATTCCGTCCTATTGTGCCATGTACGGGCGATAAGTTGAGCCCTCGTTGCCATGCACACAAAGTGGCGAATTCACGAATTAGAAATTCCCTGATCAAAAACCTGATCTTATGGTGGCTCAGTATACGCCGACAAGGCATTACAGTACTTGAATTTGATTTTGACGTCTATCTATTTCACATATCGAATTTTTGTGGTGAATGCAATACAGGTCTTCTCTAGGTAGGTACATGGTAGAAAAAGTAAAATAGAAAAGAAAGAGAAAACATGTTACAAAATATGATGTGGTGCACTTAAACGAATTTCTCTAGCCATGATGATACCACATTTATCTCAGTTATATATTATATTTATATAAAAAGGACTTCTATTCAGAATAGTATGTTATTTGTCACAAATGTTTTCTTAGGAGTGGCTTCAAACTATGTGGTAATCAAGGCTGTTGAAGTAACCGAGAACAGAAATGAGAAATCGGAGCAAAACATCACGTACCTACATTTTGGTTGACAATTACACGGCAGTGAGAACGGGAACGCGTATCAATAGCAACATGAAACGTCGATTTTGTGCATTGGAATGTCATCTGCCTGTAGCTAACCAATGGTACTTTTTCACCTGCTTCCAATTCAGCAACATGCGTTACTCGACAGAGTACACATTGTCTAAATGTCGATCCAATGCCTATTGTTTACGATTCCTCTAATCTAGTCGTACCAAGCTCCAATCCTTTATCAATAGCGCACATTAAAATTGTTTGTGTCTTTGGTTCATTTCTATCGATTTTTGCTGTTCTGTTGTTTTCGACGCAATAGTCAGTTTTATGTTGCATATAAACAAACCTCAGCTGACGCTTTCGTTAGGACTAACGTCAGGATCTGAGCGACTGAGGCGCATTTGATAGAATTTCTTCCAGTTTGATGTTTCAAGTCACGGTCATCTTAAATAATTTCTAAGCGAATAGTCTAACACACACACACACACACACACACACACACACACACACACACACACACACACACACACAGATCTAACATCCCATGCCCGGGAATAAGAACAAGAAAGTTTAGAGTTGAATAGGTAGAGCCAGTCTGAAAAATTCAAAGCCATAGCCGGGATTTGAACCACGGACTCCCGGTCTCTACCGTTGCTCTACCACTGAGCTACCATGGCAATATGCCGACATAGCATTGAATTTCTCAACGACTCGCATGTTTCCCAGTATACCTCAAGATGATCTCTAATTGTTTTGAGATGGCAACCCCAATGGCGACTTACAATGTTGTAGCTACTCTAAGTTCCAGGATTCATAGTATAGCCAACTATTATGGTCAATTGTGATACTTTTAATTGTTTTCTCACAGAAACCGTGTGTAGGACAAGAGTTAGATAGGTAGTCAGACTGAAAATGTGCGAGTCAGTTGAGAAATTCAATGCTATGCCGGTATGTTGTCATGGTAGCTCAGTGGTAGAGCAACCGGCTAGAGACCGAGAGACCCGTGGTTCAAATCCGGCTATGGCATTGAATTTTTTCAGTCTGACTCTACCTATCCAACTCCTGTCCTGTACGGTTTCTGTGAGAAAATAATTAAAATTATTACAAAGTTTAGAGTTGTTCAAGTTTTAATGTTCACACTGCTGTGTTCGTTTTCAATTGGTCCTAACGTAGTTCACGCAGTGGCGTGGCCAGGGGAAGATAGAAAATCTAATTTTAATTTAATTGCGGTATCTTTTTCTATCAATACAGGTTGCATTTTTAAAATGTTTTAATTAGATTTAATTCATATTTGTTATTTGATTTAATAAAAATTGTTTAAAAAATAGACACTATACATTCCCCCTTAATATATTTCAGGCTCCGCTTTTGAAATTGCACAGCAATATTGATACGAATTTCAACTCTTCAGAGGTTACAAAAGCAAAGTAACGAAGTTCTTGGTCCCCATGGCGTAACCAAGTCCTCTGACGATCAAAAAACCGACTCCCCCCAAACATAGCCGGTACTGTTTACGTTTAGTTTATCTATTTCGATTCCTGCATCGTATGATCATACTTACAACAGAGTTCTTTAAACAGTCCTTCTTCAGAAGAAGAGTTCTCATTGAAGGGAGATGTGAATATATCAACCAACGTGAACTGGAAACATGCGCGACAATTATGTTAAAATGTGAGCTATTCTGATAGAAAATTTTACGTAGAATTCGAAAATAATATCAGCAAAAACAATAACTCTAAATATAATTAAATTAGCTACAATATAATCTGCAAAGAGGCCAACTCATTGACTTGACGTCACTGTTCAGTTCGAGATTGTTAACAGAGAAGATGTAATACGGTTTTGCTATACAGAACACACGTGTTTATTTCCATTTTAATGTATGGTTTGTTAAGTATAGCTTTGGAGTATCGAATGTAACATCAGGTTTATTTCCGGATCAACAGGAATTCTGGCCAGATGTTAAAACCGAAAGGCTATAAATCATGTATAATTATTCAATGCAACAATACATAGCAGAACTTACAATAAACGTGATTTAGCCATTGCTAAGAAATCTAAAGGATATATAGGAGAAATCCATAATGTATTGTTGCGAGGTTCATTGTGATCTAGTTAAGTTAAATGTACTGAAACGTTTTTATTTGTGTTTATGCTTAATTACTTTCTCTACACTACTATGTACATAGTGTATAGAGAAGGTATTGCACTCTGCCAAAAATTCGATACCGATTTTTTCACCGGAAATGTATGTTTTAGGGTCAACTGTATCCAAAAGATCATTTTTAGAAAAAGGTCCGCGCGTGTGTGTGTCCGTGTATCTGTGGTATCTAAGTTTAGTATCTTCCAGGGATGCGACACGAAGATTTTGAGAAAAATCCCCCCACCCCAAACTACCCTTTACATGGAAATTTTTTGGAAAATTTTAATTTTCTCAAAAATTGCACTAACAATCTTAATTAAAATATTGTATATAATGCATATATACCTGACAAATAAAATGTATATCTTGAATTTTCTGGGAATAGCCCCTTAAGACTCCTTTATTCTGGATGACTTTTAGGGAATTTTGCATAACTGCTAAACCGCAAGAGATGGACAAAAACTTGAGACATAAAAAGTGACTACATTTTTTCGTGGAGTTAATCATTTTTGAGATATTCCTTGTTTTTGGTTCCAGCTTTAAAAAAACATATATTTTTCTCATACAGGAATATGTCAACTCCTGTCCTTATAAACAAAAGAACTTCAGTCACATAGAAACCAGCTTTTAACTATCAATTTAACATATGGTACTTCCTTATTTCGTCTCTACTTGCAAGGAAACAAGTAATAAGACTATTTTTGCTAATTTTTCTCAATTAGCATGAAGTAAATAGAAGCACAAGCTTTTTAAAAATAATTTGTAGCAGAAATGTAGAGAAAGTCATGTTAATGGAACACAGCAGATTTTTTTTATTACTTTCTGTATACGTACTATGTACATGGTGTAGATATAGAGGAGGTACTCGTAATTCACCCAGAAATTCGATACCGAGATTTCACCGGAAATAGACGTTTTAGGGTCCCCTGTATCCAGAAAAAGTATTTTCAGTAAAAGGTCCGTGTGTGTATGTGTGTGTGCGTGTGTTTGTGTGTATGATAAATCAAAAATGAATAGTCGGTAAAATACCAAACTTGGCATTTAAGTTTAGTATCTTCCAGGGATGCGACGCTAAGATTTTGAGAAAAATTCCCCCACCCCAAACTACCTTTTACATGGAAAATATTGCCAAAAGTTTTATTTCCTCAAAAATGGTCTTAACGATTTTAATTAAAATACCGTATATTAAAGAATAAAGTGTAAATAAAATGTATATCTCGAATTTTATGGGAATAGCCTCTTAATACCTCTTTATTCTGAATGAATATTACTAAAATTGCTTAACTGGTAAAACGTAAGAGATAGGCAAAAACTTACTACACAGAAAATGTAGATCACGTTAATACACACAGTTTATGTCATATACGTTTTTTTGTGGAATTTACCATTTCTGAGATAATCCTTGTTATTTGTTTCAGATTTAAAATACTTAAACTTTTCTCACTCTCCGTGCATAGAAACGGTTTTCAACCACTTGACAGCCTGGTTACAAGGAAGAAAGTAATTAAGACAATATCTGATAATGTTTATCTCGATTATCATATGGTAGATAGTGGATTAAGCTTTTTAACAATAATTTGTTACAGAGATGTAGAGAAAGTCATATGAATGGAACACGTCAGATTTTTATCTAATGTCAATTGGTTGTTAGCATACATTTGCCACTTTTATCCTCTCTAAGAACAGTATTCAACTTTTAGATGATACTTTGTTACATGTTTAATACTAGGCAGTAATGATACGGTAGGTATTACCCATTATCTTTTCTTGTGGCAAATTAAGACCGGGTAAAATACAAAACTTCTCTTTATTCTACACATATGCTTTTCGTTATCACTATCATTATAATCATCTTTATATTATAAACCAAAATTCTACAGATTTATTTGCTTTTATTAAATGTCATCTTGACACCAAATTAGAAATGCATTGGACCTTGTATTTATTACATTTCGTTCAACAAATTGTAATTAGTTTCATTCTCCCACGTTAAGCTTGTGTTCTATGCTTATGTAATAGAAATTAAAAGGAGAAATGTTTGGTTAAATGAAAAATAGTTTAAAGACAGATGTTAAATTAGGATTACCATTCTTCACTGTTATCATCTGAAAACTAATCAATTACACATCCTAGTTACTTTCTCTATACGTACTATGTACATAGTATACAGAGAAGGTATTGCACTCCACCAAAAAATTCGATACCGAGATTTCACCGGAAATATATGTTTTAGGGTCCCCTGTATCCAAAAAAAAATATTTTCAGAATAAGGTCCATGTGTGTGTGTGTGTGTGTGTGTGTGTGTGTGTGTGTCAGTGTGTCCGTGTGTCCTTGTATCTGTGAACACGATAACTCAAAAACGAAAAGTCGGTAAAATGCCAAACTTGGTATTTAAGTTTAGTATCTTCCGAGATGCGACACGAAGATTTTGAGAAAAATCCCCCCACCCCAAACTACCCTTTATATAGAACAATTTTCGAAACTTTAGATTTTCTAAAAAATGGCTCTAACAATTTTGATTAAAATATCGCATATTAAAGATATTTACCTAACATATAAAATGTATAGTTTGAATTTTCTGGGAATAGCCTCTGAAGACTTCTTTATTCTGGGTCAATTTTACGGAATTTTGAATAACTGCTAAACCGTAAGAGATGGACAAAAACTTACTACACAACAAATGTAGGGCACTTTAAAACACGCAATTTATGTTATATACATTTTTTCATGGAGGTGATTGTTTTTAGGATATTTCTTGGTTTGGTTTCAGCTATAAAAATTTATACTTTTCTCATACAGGACTTTGTGAACTCGTATCCATACAAACAAAGGAACTTCAGTCACATAGCAACCAGCTTTTGGCTTTCACTTTAACTTATGGTACTCCCTTATTTCGCTTCTATTTACAATAAAGCAAGAAAAAAGACTATTTCTGCTAATTTTTTCTCGATTAGCAGGAAATAAAAGCTTAAGCTTAAGCTTTTTAAAAATAATTTATTGCAGAGATATAGAGTAAGTCATGGGAATGTAACACATCAGATTTGTTTTCAATGTAAGCATCCGGAGCCATAACACATTCATTATTTCTGAAAATCTATGTTACCATTAATGCAACCATGCATGGAAGATTGTTTAAAATCTTCATTCATCATTTTGAAAGTAAAACAAGATGGAAATAAAGTTATAATAAACAATACAAATCCGCCATAAATATAAACATCGTAGGGTAGCTTAAGGTCATATTGAACAATGACGTTTAGCTTCAAATGAAATATTCTTCTACTCCAATAACATTTTATTAACTATTATATGTTTACAACTCGGTTGTTTACGTCAGAAGCGTTTTGGAGAGACTTGCGAAATGGAACTTTTATATGTGAATCTGAGGATGAACTTTTCATTTAAATATTTTAGAACTCGTGATTGTTCATAATTGATACTGCAGAAAAATATCCCCAGTTTCAACGGTGCCTCGAAAGAACCTGAACAGGACAGATAGTTTATCTTTATGTCGTGACTAAATAACAAAATTGTTATACAACATTTAAACTATAATAAATGTCACATTTCTACCTATTGTATGTTCTGATTTGTTCACTTTGGGTGCATTGCTTGCTTACGGGAAACGACATGCCATAAAATAAAATGGAGTTTTATTTATGGATGCGCTTTAGCTGCTGTGGTTCTCAGCTTTCCATTCTATACCTATTGGGCGTGAAAGACCGCTTAATTATGCTCAGAGGCCTCTCTAGGCTTTAGGTTCTTTTTCGTGCCGTAAATCTACGACACGGGACCAACGGCTTTACTTCCCTTCAGCTCATAAAAGGTTTGACTGCAGCTTTAGCCTAGTGTGTTCCCTTACTTCCCTTGAAATTCGGTTCTCTTTCCAAGGACAAAGGCAAAACAAAAGAGAGATGAACCGGAGGAGGACTTTCCTTTCGAGAAAAGTTAAGCATTTTAAAATGGAAACCAATAACAAGGAATATCTCGGAAATGCTCAACTCCTCGAAAAAAACTGTATGAAAATATTGTGTGTTTTAAAAGATCTACACTTTTTATGTAGTGCCTTTTTGTCTATTTCTTATAGTTCACCAGTTATGCAAAAGTCATCCAGAATGAAGAGGTCTTCGGAGCCTATGTCCAGAAAATTCAAGATATACATTTTAAATGTCATTCTAAAATATCATGTAAGTATATTTAATGTATGATATATTAATCAAAAACGTTAGACCCATTTTTGATAATAAACAACTTTTCTAAACCTTTTTTCATATAAAGGGTAGCTTGTGATGGGGAATTCTCCTTAAAACTTTCGTGTCGCATCCTTAAGAACTACTCATCTTAAATGCTAAGTTTGGCGTTTTACCAACTTTTCGTTTTTGAGTTATCGTTTTGATAGACACACAGATACACACACGGACATTTTTCTAAAATACTTTTTTATACAGGGAGCTCCCAAAATGAGCTCCAAAATGAGCTCCCAAAATGAGTGTTTCCATGAAATCTCGGAATCGAATTTTTGGGTGGAATGCAATACCTTCTCTACCTACGTGCCATGTGCTACGTATAGACAGAGAGTAAAAACGATTTTTGATAGGGGGGGCTCAAAACGCGTATTTGCGAAGAAATCTCGGTATCGAATTTTTGAGTGGAGTTCAATACCTTCTCTATGTACTAAGTAGAATAAATAAAAATATAAGTTTCAGATTCCCATCTCTCGGCACAGCTAAAAATATCAATAATATATGTGTCAAAGTTGGAAAACATTGTTTCCTAATGCTGTAGAAAACACACAAGAAGTAAATTAGGTATAGAAATGTGATTAAAATGATGTTGCTACGTCTGTGGTAGTTTGTTTTGGAGTGTTCTATCAACAAGTGTTGGAATTTATCTGATGCTTATTTTACTATTGAAGATTATAGTTTATCATGCAAATTGTGTTAATTTTCTTTGGTCTTGGAAATGCATAGTAGACCTCTCTTTTGCATAATGTTTAGTCGTAACTAAAGACAAGCCAATTAACAGTATAGTTCTCTCCTTCCTTCCAAAATACAACATGTGATGCGGGAAGTATCAGTCTCACTCGGAGTTTCGATATGGCTGATATATTATTTCAATTCAACAATTTAAATAGTTTCCGAGTTAGTGGGTCATTGCGGGATAGAGCGTTTTTACTTTCTCTACTTATTCCATAGTACCTAGGTAGAGCAGGTATTTCACCCAAAAGTTCAAGATTTGCTGGAAATATGCATTTTAGGATTCCCTATATAATAATTTTTTTTTTATAGAAAAGGGTCCGTGATCGTGTGTGTCCGAGTGTCTGTTAACGCGACAGTTAAAAAACGAAAAGTTTGTTAAATACCAAATTTGATATTTAAGTTCAGCGTCTTTCAAGGATGCGACTCGAAGGCTTTTAAGAACCTCCTCCCAAACTACCCTTTGCAAGGAAAAAATCTCGAAAATGTTGATTTTCTCAAAACTTGCTCAACGATTTTGATTAAAATACCGGATACTTATGATACAAAGTGCAATGTGGGTACGCTGGAGGGAATTCCGCACGTCAGCCATTATTGACTTTTGTAGATACGTGAGATCCTAGGAGGATAGGATGAGATGAGAGTAATTGAGCAGCCAGAACAGAGTCGTGGAGGGTCCCTGAGTTTCCAAACAGTTCTTCATCTCGAGGCGGGGAGCGTCTCAGAGTCTGACCAAACGTCCCCTGAATCTACGCCATCCCGCCGCCGAGAGCTGAAATTCTAAAGAGCAGTCACCTCCACGAGAGGGCGCCACCACCGTAGTCTACGCCGACACTCACAACCTTGAAAGAGATCAGTTGTATGGAATGGAGATGAAATTAAAGGACTGGAAGTTCAGAGGAATGAAGAAACCTTCTCAGCATTCGCCTAGTGACCCGGGAAAATCCCGAAAAGAAAGCATGTGTTAGAGAGGTCGGCTGCTGTGAACCAATCCCAGGACCTTCTAAATGCCAGTCCCAGACGACACGCCTGAGCCACCTGGCTCGGTTAAGGCTTACCACATAAAATGTATATCTTGAATTTTTTAGGAATAAATAGCCTCTGAAGTCGTCTTCATCTTGAATGTCTTTTGCATAATTGGTAAACCGTAAGATATGTACAGAAGTTACTACACCAAAAAATGCATTTCTAATTATTATTTCGATTTTAAAATACTTAACTTTTCCCATACGGGAATTTGTCAAATCCTGGGATGCCAACACAAAAGTTTGAGAATGGAAAAGTCCTGGAAATGTGAATAACATCTGCTCATAATGGTTATGATTCCGAAGAATTTACAACTGCTGCGCTCCCAACAACAACAATAATAATGATACCTATGCATAGGTTGTGGATGTTTGTTGTGTAGGTATACCATTGTGTCTAAGATAGGTAAGTTATGTATATTGTAGTTGAGAATATGGATAATCTGAAATATACGATTCCTGTTTTATGTAGGTACCTTACCTACTCCTACGCAAGATGGCAGGATTAACGCATATATATATATATATATATATATATATATATATATATATATTTTTTAAATACAGTACCGGAGTCTGATCAGGACTCCGGCACTGTATACCCGACTTTTGATTTACCTTTTTTTTTTTTACTTTGTTTTGCCGTATTATTACTGTTTATTACTGTTTTCTTACTTTTACAACACACACATATACACAAACATATAACACCCATGCCCAAGGCGGGACTCGAACCCACGATCCCCAGCGCTACGAAGCGCCAAAGCGCGAGCGCGGCCATGGGGACCGGCCATATATTAAGAAGTACAGTGCTAAGGAGCATTAACATCACTGACCTCTAGTGGCTTCAATTTCTACGCAGTGAGCAACCATTTGGTGTCATAAATGACATTTGTAGTGATAGAGCGCGATAGATTATCAAAGAATAATCTGCACTTGTTTGCAGAACAGGTGAATGGAACACAGATTTTTTACTTTCTCCATACGAACTATTTACATAGTGTATAGAGAAGGTATTGCACTTCACCCAAAAATTCGATACTGAGATTTCACCGGAAATATGTTTTAGGGTCCCCTGTATCCAAAAAAAGCATTTTCAGAAAAAGGTCCGTGTGTGTGTGTCCGCGTGTCCGTCCGTGTGTCTATGAACATGATAACTCAAAAACGAAAAGTCGGTAAAATACCAAACTTGATATTTAGTTTTAGTATCTTCCAGGGAAGCGACACGAAGATTTTGAGAAAAATCCCCACATGGAGAAAATTTCGAAAATTTTGATTTTTTTTCAAAATGCCTCTAACGATTTTGATTAAAATATAATATTAAATATTAAAGATATTTACAATATTGACAAAATGTAAATCTTGAATTTTCTGAGAATAGCCTCTGAAGACTATTTTATTCTGGATGAATTTCACGGAATTTTGCATAGGTAACTGCTAAACCGTAAGAGATAGACAAAAACTTAACACACAAAAAATGTCGAGCACGTTTAAACACACAATTTATGTTATATGCATTTTTTTTCGTAGAGTTCATCGTTTTTGAGTTATTCCTTGTTTTGATTTCACCTTTAAAAAACATACTTTTCTCATAAAGGAATTTGTCAACTCCTATCCATACAAAGGAACTTCAGTCACATAGCAACTAGCTTTTGACAATCACTTTAAACTATGGTACTCCCTTATTTCGCTTCTACTTCCAAGGAAGCAAGTAATAAATAACACTATTTCTGCTATTTTTTCTCGATTAGCATGAAGTAAATAGAAGCATAAGCCTCTTAACAATAATTTGTTGCAGAGATGTAGAGAAAGTCATGTGAATGGAACACATCAGAGTTTTTAATCAGGTAGTAATATAAAATTACCCCTTTCATTTGTTACACCGAAAATTAACTTTTGAGATTATAAATAATGTTTAAGAAACGCAAACTAATATTTTCGTTTATTACCAATTTTAAAATACATTTAACTCAAAATTAGTCAGTCAACTTTTAAAACATGATCAACCATACTTGAAGTTCTTACATTTTTCGGAAGTACAAGTTACAATAGGAAAATAGCAATACCTACAAATAATTCGAAACAAGTCCTATTTCAAGCGTGTGCATCATTACAATTTCTCTCTGGCATACTCATCGTAGTTGGAATCGAAACAAGAATGAGACACAAACTTCCATCTGTGTACTACAAGAGACCTTGAAGAATAAAAAGAATGGTTTAACGCTGCATCTTAATTACATTTTATTCCAGCTGAGTTGATGTTTCTGTGTGATCTGGTACATTTTGCCGGCATTGTATGCAGAACTTGAAAGCACGACATCTGTAAATATCTATGTTATTTAGTGAGGTGACTGAGCACTATTTATTTCACGTGAATGAAACTGATATCAGCCCATTGTTAAAGTGCCGTATTAAAATGAATCTGATCTCATTGCGCCATTCCGAGTGTTATTGAGGGAAGAAGATATCAAATTAAGGTTTTAATGACAGAGCTACGATGTCGGCGTTGCCTTTAAGAATTTACTTATTTCTCCTATCGTCTGTCATTATTTCCCTAGCCTGTTTTTCTTGTAATTATAGCGTAGAGCATAATTACAGTCACAATGCCACTTTATATTCAGCTTAAGGGTGAGTTCGGCCTCTTATTTAAAATATTATAGAAATGTGTCCTGGATAGATAATTTTCAGCTACGCCTGCATCATACCAGGATGTATTCACATTTGTAACAGCGTTTAATGCAAACTAGTGCAAACGTCATGTTTAATGCAATTCACAAATGCATGCTATAAAGCTTAAACTTTACAAAATTACAATCTGTTTTCTGTCATATAAAATAAATGTGTGACCTTCTCTGAAATGGTTGTATTTTCATAACAACTTTGAGATTGCCTTGAAAACTGGTAGATGAGAGTTTTACTAGTTTAAAATTAATTGGCAGAACAATGTGTTATATAGTATTTGAAGCAGATAATTCAATGTACCAAATTTTTATTTATTTATATATGTTGCTACCAAAACTATGTTTTGTCAAGCCATTCAATAGAGTGATGGAAGAGAGTCGGAACAAGATGCAATGTTCTGAGGTACCCTAATCTGAAGGTAGACAATCTGAAGCTGGAACACATAATCTGATATTTATGTTGCACTTGATTGCTATATCTACCATTGTATTTCAAGCTGAACTTTATGCAGTTGAAGTCGGTGTTAGGATCGACATAGGACGAAATACCTGGATTTTCTCTGACGGCGAGGCTACACTAAAAGCAATTGCAAGCTATCAGATAACATCTAAGTTAGTCTGGAACTATCTAATTAACCTTATGCAATTGGCAAAACATAACAAGGTTAATACTGGATATAAGGGTAAGATAGGTAATGAAAAACTAAATACCCTGGAAAGAAAAAGATCTGCCCAAATATTTACTGGACCTAAACAGTGTTGCTATGTATTCCTCACTTACTGAAAATGTAGACAATTGATCTGAAATAAACCTTGTAATTAGATTCTAAATGGGACATTGAAGATTGTGGAAAAACTTACATACAAGGGGAATCTTAGAGAGGAAACAGTATGCGGAGTTGATCGTTTTTTTTTAGATATTCCTTGTTATTAGTTTCAGCTTTAAGAAAAGTATACCTACTTTTCTCGTACAGGAATTTGTCAACTCCTGTCCATACAACAAAGGAACTTCATTCACATATCAACCAGCCTTTGACTATCACTTTAACCTATGCTACTCCCTTATTTCGCTTCTACTTACAAGGAAACAAGTAATAAGACTATTTCTGCTAATTTTTTTTTCGATTAGCATGAAGTAAATAGAAGCATAAGCTTTTTATCAATAATTTGTTGCAGAGATGTAGAGATGTAGGTCAGTATTTTCCACTCATATGTGAAGTAGAAAAGAATAAAGCCCATTAAGGAACAAAGGAATAATTCATATTAAAATCATTTATTTACCATTCGCAAAACCAGTTCTTTTATAGAGCTTATCATTTGGTGTATGTTTTGTTCTGCTATTTTATTACTACAGGAAACAACGCAACTGCTGATGTTAGAAAAGGAAAATACTCAGTGTTACAAGTTTTCTCAACACGCCTTGGTAATGCTGATGTCCGAAGACATTCAAGAGGTCGCAAGTTTGAATCTCGCTTATGGCAAATTCTCGGATGAGGTTCTTTTTGAGGTTTTTCCCTAACCTGAGAAGATGGATTAAGCCCAATGGACCCCGACATCATTTCACTGATTTCATTCATCGTCCAATGTGATCAACCTGGTTAAAGGACGTTAAGCTACACATAAAAAAAAAAAAAAAAAGTTTTCTCAAACATGCTGTCTATAGCTCATTGGCTCAGAGTATAAAATATTTCTTGGAATACTAAGCTTAACATCACATTAATACAAATAAAGAACTGCCAATAACAAAAGTAGTGAAATTATAACCAGAAACTTTAATGAAAGTGTTCATTTAAGAAAGATCTTAAGCTATGAAAAGGTATATGCTATAAAAACAAGCAATTAAAGTATACACTTTAAAATTATGGCAGGCACAAAATTTAATGGCGGGTGGTAGGAGGAGGTAGTTAACAAAACATCCAATTAAATTAGTATGCATGCCAAGTTTATGTTTGGGTATTTATTTTAAAACTGTTCTAATTTGCTGTGGTTAGAAATTCAGCAGTAATAGCATCAACAAAAGAATGGCGCTGACTGATGATGGCGATTCTGTAAAAGCATCAATTAATATATTTAAATGTCTTTAAATAAGAACATTGTTTATTTGGACTAGGTGGGACCAAAATTAATCAGAATCAATGAATATGTGGATAATCCAGAATCTAACTATTAAATGAATATTAACTAATAATAATCTATAAAGAAATCAGATGGTGAAGCGAGCTAAGAACGTGCTACTTTACACTTAATGCATTGCATAACTGGGTCGGACATTACGTGCGTAGTTATCTATATTACATTTACGGCCTCCTTCAAAAATTAGTCAACCTTTCTAATATTGCCAAGAAAAAAAATCTGATGTGTTCCATTCAAATGAAGATATTGTATTCCACTCAAAAACCGATACCGAGATTTCACCGGAAATAGACGTTTTAGGGTCCCCTGTATCCAAAAAAAGTATTTTCAGAAAAAGGTGCGTATGTGTGTGTGTGTCGTGAACACGATAACCTAAAAACGAAAAGTCGGTAAAATACCAAACTTGGTATTTAAGTTTAGTATCTTACAGGGATGCGACACGAAGGCTTTGAGAAAAATCCTCCCACCCCAAATTACCTTTACAAGGAAAAAATTTCAAACATTTTTTTCTCAAAAATGGCACTAACGATTTTGACTAAAATACCGTATATTAAACATATTTATAGTGCAAATAAAATGTATATCTTGAATTGTCAAGAAATATTCTCTAAAGACCTATTTATTCTGAATGAATTTTGCTGAATTTTTTGGGTGCATTACAATTCCTTCTCTATTCACTATGTACATAGTACTTTAGAGAAACCAAAAATGCATATAACAAATTGTATGTTTTAACGAGATCTACATTGTTTTAAAACAAGTTTTGTCTATCTCTTACGGTTATCAGTTATGCAAAATTCCGCAAAAATCATCCAGAACAAAGATGCCTTCAGAGACTATTTCCGGAAAATTCAAGTTATACATTTTGTCATGTAAATATCTTTAATATACAATATTTTAATCAAAATCATTAGAGCCATTATTGAGAAAATCAACATTTTCAAATATTTGTCCATGTAAAGGGTAGTTGGGGGTAGGAAAATATTCTTTCAAATTTTCGTATCGCATCCTTAGATGATACTGAACTTAATGCCAAGTTTGGTATTTAATGGACTTCTCGTATTTGAGCTGTACTGCCCACATACACACACATGGGCATTTTTCTAAAAATGTGTTTTTTTGGGGGGGGGGTTCAGGAGAACTCAAAACATATATTTCTGGTGAAATATCGGTATCGAAATTTTAGGTGTAATACAATACCTTCTCTATACTGAATAGGTACACAGTATGTGTAGAGAAAGTAAAATGTACATCTCATTAAAAAACACATATTATGTCATAAAATTTTTTCGGGAAGTTTGCCGTTTTTGAGATATTTCTTGTTATTGGTTTCCCTTTCCAAATACTTAAAACTTTTCTCATACGGAATTTATGAACACCTGGCGAGGCAAAGAAATAGATTTCAATCACATGGAAACCAGCTGTTAAAAGATTTGATTACCGTTTTACCCTGGTACTCCCTTATTTTCCTTCTACTTACAAGAAAGTAAGTACCTGATAAGATTTATTCTGCTCATGTTTATCTGGATTAGCATAAAGTAGATAGAAGAATCAGTTTAACAATACACAGAACTAAAACCAGAAGACATACTAGTTTCATTTGATATAAAAGTTCTATATCCAAGCATATCCAAGCACAGTATACTACAACATATAACATCTGATTAACCCAAACAGGCATCCAGAAAATAGAACAGAAGATCACCAAAAACTTACAGAATTATACATAAGCTAGAACTACTTCTCATTCAATAACAGATTATATCAACTGCTTTAACGATGGGAAGCCTCTTGTCCCCATTTCTTGTAGATATGCATATGAATTTCTTTGACACACTCAAATAACTTCAGCATTTCCACATATCTTTAAAATGTGGCACAGATATGTGTACGCCATCTTTACAGACATTTTCCATTTTGAAACCTGGAAAGGATCGTTATCTTCCTTCCAACTTCCGTCCTATTTCCTTCACCAGTTGCGCTTGCAGGATGATGGAACGCATGATTAATGGACAGTTGGTGTGGTGGCTGGAATCCCACAGTCTATTAACATCCAGTGCAGTTTTCGAAGACGTCGATCAGCAGCTGGCCACCTTGCATCGCTGTCGACGCAGATCATGAAAGGCTTTCTTAAGAACTGTCAAACAGTTAGGATGTTTTTTGACATCGAGAAGGCTTATGATACGTGTTAGCGAGCAGGAATATCATGTTTCCTCCACGACTGGCATATACTTGGCCACCGTGCCATTGTTCATTCAGGAGTTTATGAGGGGCCGCGTTTTCCGAGTAAGGGTCGGTTCGGTCTTTTCGCATCTTTTTATTCAAAAGAACGGACTGCTGCAGGGACCTGTACTAACCGTGATGCTGTTTGCTATAGCGACATATTCTATATCGCAATGTGTTCCCACAGGTGTCTCAACCTAGTTATTCGTAGACGACTTTACCAATTTTTGTATTTCTCAGCGTTCGCCGTTTTTGGAACGCCGTCTCCAGAAGTGTTAGCACAATCTTTCTCCTTGGAGCTCGGAAAACGGCTTTCGCTTCTCCACTGAGAAGCACTCTCTGTTAATTTCTGGCGCCGTAGAGAGCGATATCCGCCCTCTCTTCGCCTCGGCTCGGAAAACGGCTTTCGCTTCTCCACTGAGAAACACTCTCTGTTAACTTCTGGCGCCGTAGAGAGCGATATCCGCCCTCTCTTCGCCTCGGCTCAGATTTACTTCCATACGCAGATAAGGCGAAATTCCTAGGTTGGTCACCACATATAACACAGCTGAAAGTGCGATGTGACCGTTCTCTTAATATTTTGTCAAGTGGAAAATCTTAGGGAGCGGATCGGACAATGTTACTGCGCCGTTATCATGCACTGATCCGGTCCAAGTTAGACTATGGATGCCTTGTTTATTCTGTACTGCGAAGATTAGACACTGGACATAATCAGGGGTCCGTGTAGCTGTTGGTGCTTTTCCGACCAGCCCAGTTGTGAGCCTCTCTCTACGCCGAATCGGGAGAATCTCTTCTGCGATGTCGGCGTGATGTCCTGCTAACCAATTATGGCTTTGGGCTTAAGTGTATGCCTTCGCATCCAACGTTAACCCCTTTTTTTCTTTTCCGAGCTGGACAAACATTATAGCAACCTCTCACTTAGTCCAAGGCCTGTAAGTTTTCGTTTTTGAGAGATTCTTCGACAGCAGAAATTAAAATGCCTCGTCTTTTTCCCAGGAGGGGGGATATACCCACCTTGGTTACTTGCTACATCCCACGTCGATATCGGGATGGTGACATCCGGGAAGTTCACATCACGTGTGTGTGTGTGTGTGTGTGGTATCCGTACTTTTTTTTAATTTTCATTTCATTACAGTGTTCGAATTTATAAATATAAATCGCTGGAAGTAAGTTCACCGACGGTGTTGGATGTGCCTTTGTTACTGGAATCGAACCACATACTTTCGGTTTGCATAGTCCCACATCCATTTATACTGCAGGGCTGTGTGCCATTTACCGAGCCATTTTGTACGTTCATCATCTCAATTTGGGTGACTGACTTATTTTGAGTGATCCCCATTTTGTACTTCAGAGTCTTCGTGAGCTATACAGCTTCATCTTATCGTACAGCGCATACAGGACGTCCTCCACAAGTTACACACTTCGGTTGTTCATGTGGAGTGTACATGGGTTCCTGGTCACGTCACCTTGCTGGAGAATCAACTGCGGATTTGGCAGCTAAGACGGCAGCAACGCGACCCAGTATTGTGCTTACTTTTGTCATCACTACGGACTTCAAGCTTGTTGCGCGAAGAGCGGAGCTTTCCGGTTGGCATGAAGAAAGGTCGTCTCTCCGCCTGAACAAGCTCAGGAAAGTGGAGGATCTTCCTGTAAACTGGGTACCCTTCTGTTGTAAATCCCGTCGGGAGGAGGTGCATTTAGATCCCTTGCGAATCGGTCACTGTAATTTTACACCTAGTTATCTTTTGAAGAGACATGCTGTCCGCTCTGTGGAGCAGCATTGTCCGTACAGCATGTGCTGCTAGAGTGTACTGCTCTTCGTTCAATTTTCTAACTGCCGGCCTCCCTCGCGGAGGCCCTTGCAGATGATCACAGAGCGGTCGATAGAGTTTTTATTTTCTTTTCGAATTTGACGTGTCCAATAAGGATTTAGTTTTCAGTTTTCCTTTTTAACCATTGCTTTTAATGAAGCGGAGGTTTCTGGATATCAATAATTTTAACTGTTTTCTCCCGAGTTAGTTTTAACCCGTCGATCGAGTTTGTGTCCTTTTCGCTCCGTTTTGAATTATTTTAGATTGACATTCTATCTATCCATCCATCCATCCATCCATCCATCCATCCATCCATAGTTTCCCCACAAATCTAAATCCAACTCCGCAAATATCCATCTATTCATTCCACCAACCATCCGTTCACCCACCCACAAAGTCGTCCATCACACTCATCATCTCCCACACACACGCTCACCTATCCAGCTACCAAAGGTTACCTTACCAATCAATTACCTATCCACCCATCCAATCACCCACCTCATCTATCCATTCACCATTCCCTACACATCTACCCATCCATCCACTCAAGCCTCCATCTTTGCTTTCACCCATCTATGCATCCACTCATCCAGGAACCTATCATGCCACCAATCGACCCATCCACACACACACACACATTCACTTATCCGTCCATCCACCTACCTCTCCACACATAGACCCAAACTTGCATTCATTCATCGATACACCCATATCAACCCACCCATCACACTCATCCATCCTTCCAACCGTTCAAGAGGTCGCGAGTTCGAATCTCGTTTAGGGTGATTTACATGGATAATTTGGGGGGGGGTTCCCTTATCCTGAGAAGACGAATGTCGAGTAACTTTAATTTCATGGATCCCGAGATCTTTTAAGCATCATTTCACATCATCAGATATGACCAATCAGAAAAATAAAATCCAGTCACATACCCACCTATTCTCCATTTCACCCATTCAACCATCTACGCATCCTTTAATCCATCAACAATCTGCCAACCAACCATCCATCCACCAACAAGCATCCACTTTTGCATTCACCTGTCCAACCACCCATAAATGCATCCAAACATCCATTAATCCTGCCATCCACACATGCATTTTCCACCCATCCACCAACCATCCATCCATTCACTTACCCTTCCAGTCATCCAAACACTCATCCACCAATCCACCCTTCTATACACCCGTCCAAACATCCAGGCTGTATCCCTCCATCCATTCACCCAATCATGCACTATCCATCCACCCATCAATCAATTCACATAAGCGCACCCACACATCTATCCATCAATCCACTCACCCATTTACCGCCGTTCATCCATCAGTTTATCCTTTTATACATCCACCATCCATCAATATATTGACCCATCCATCCACTATTTCACTCATCGACATTCTCTAATCCAGCCAACAACCTGCACATTGAACCATCCATCAAACAACCCAACCTTCCATCTATCCATGCAACCATCCAACCACCCATCCAGCCATTCACCTGCCATCCAACCACCCATCAAAGCACCCATCCAACCATTCACCTGCCATCCACCCATCCATGAACTTATCCATCTACACATCCAACCAACCTCCCACCCAACTATCCATTAAGCCATTCATTCACCCAATTTATCATTTATCAACCCAAACATTTACTCCTGCATCCACCCGTCCTTCCAGCCAGACATCCAACCACCCACCCACATATTCACCCATACATTAACCCACTCATGCATCCATCTAACAGCAACCCATCTATTTATCCACCTCATCTCCATCAACCCACCCGTTCAAACATGCATCCATTCATCCTTACGCCAAGCCACCCATCCACTTATCCCAATCGATCTACACATCAACCTAGTCACCCATAAATGTCTTCACACAACCTCCTTCCCACACATATATCCATTAACCCATACATGCATTCAGGTACGCTTAAACCATCTATACGCTCACCCATCCGTACATCCATAGAAACAGCCATCATCCATCCCCAATTCAGCTACTCATCCCACCCAAACATGCTCCATAAATACACCCATTCATTAAATATTCATTTATCTAATCAACCACTCAACCATACATTTATCACCCACTCTCCCACACAACTATTCATCCATCCACGCATTCTTTCGCCCATCCGACCTCCCAGCCAACCATCAACATACATATTCACTCACGAATCCACACATCCACCACCTCACCAGCCAGCCATCCGCCAACTCTATCCATCATTTTAACCAACCAGTCATCCGTTCACATACCCACCCAAACTGTCTCACACCCATTGGTCAAACCACCCAGGCACTCATCCACCCTCCCAGCCACCCACCATCACCCCGTTCATCGACTCAACTCATGCACACACCCTCCCACACATCTATTCCGCCATTCCCCATTCAGTCAACCATCCACCCACATATACACAAATCTTCCCATCCATCCAACCACTGATCCACATGCCTCCCAATTATTTATCCAACCATACACCCATTCATTCATCCCCATGCAACTATTTATCCATCCCCATCCACTCACCCACACGTCCTTCCGCCCATCCATCGATCTATTCATCCTCAAATCTATCCACCTATGTTTGCTACCATCCATACACCCACCCATTAATCCAGTTATTCATTCATCCATGCATCCATTCACCGATTCACCCTCCCAACTATCCAACCTCCAATCCACGCTTTTACCCTCCTTACATAAACTGATAACTCCATTATCCCTCGAAAAAACCACCCACACATCCACCTATCCACTCACCACCCATCCAGCTATCCATCCAATCATCTACCAACCATCCCCTACCCATTTACCAATTCAGCCCCTCATCTACCCACCAAACCTCAATTCTTATATTCACATATCCATCCTCGTATTCTCGTTCGCATTTTCCCAACTATCCACACACATCTACATTCACGTTCACCATCCCACTAATCATCCAAACCCTTATCACTTATCTCCACACACACACATACACACACACACACACACACACACACACTTCCATCCATCAATTCAACCTTCCACCAAAGCAACCTTACACCCGTCCATCCAACCACCATTCCAGCCAATGACTCACGTAACCATACATTCACACATCCATCCACTCAAACTCCACCCACTCTTCCATAAACCAAACATAGACCATCCATTCATCACCCATCCAACTATCCATTAATTTAATCTCCAACCTTCCACACTTCCATCCATCCACCAATCTTTCCAACCATCCGTCCACCGTTCAAAAAATCCACCCACTAATCCATATATAAAGCCACCCATCCATTATTATGTCTACTCACTTTTCCATTCGTCCATTAATGCACTTTCCTCACACATTAATCCGCCCACTCTACCATCCAACCCCCAAACTAAACCACACATAATCCACCCATTTACTCCCCACCAACTGTCCAACTTTCTACCCATCCAACCAAACATCCTTCTACCATTCCAGCCACCCACTCATTTATCCGCTCATCTGCCCATACTCGCATCCACCCACTATCTAGCCATCTATCCACCTATTTACCCATCTATCCACCTATTTACCCATCTATCCATTCATCCATCCAACCACACGTCTGTTCATCGACCCATACATCCATCAATCCATCCAACTATCCATCCGTCCAATCACCCATCCTTCCAGCTACCCAACCATTCAGTATTATCCACCAATCCATTCACTCGTTCACCCACACTCCTAACCATTCATCCATTCAACCAGTCACACATCAACCAACCCATCGAGCCAACCATCCACCCATTTATACCCTCTGTCAAGAAAGTACCGGGAATTGATCATTTAAAAATCCTGTTTAAAAGGGAATTCTAAATTATTGTTGTCGCTAAGTTGGTATAACTTTCCTCTATACCCACGCGAAGTTTGACCGTCATCTGTCATCTAGTTTGTTTACAGTACGCCATTTTGTTAGTTCATTTCAAAGGTGATTTGCGATTTTACGATGGATACAAATATTTAACAAAGAATCTGTCTCAAATGTTGCATTGCAAATGGTATTTCGCGTGCCGAATCGCTGAAAATGTTACAGAGGGCTTATGGTGAATCTACTTTATCAGAAACACGTGCATATGAGTGGTACAGTGCATTCAAAAGTGGTCGAGATGTGGTGGAAGATTTGCCTCGCTCTGGTCGGCCATCAACGGTTTCAACTGAACTGAACATCGCTAAAGTGAAGAAAGATCGTCATTTAGGTCTGAGAGAGATTGCCGCTGAACTTTCTGTGTCTCACGAATCGATTCGTACCATTTTAAACTTTTGTTTAGGCATGACACGCGTTGCAGCTCGGTTAATTCCGAAAGATTTGAACTTTCTACAAAAAACTCAATCGCGTAAGGATTGCTGAAGACATGCTAGAACGAGCTAGTTCCGACACCACATTCATGAAACATATTATAACTGGTGATGAGGCGTGGGTTTACGAGTTTGACACTCAAACCAGTCAACAAACTTGCGAATGGCGCCTTCCAACTGAACCGAAATCTAAAAGGGCACGTCAAACTCGATCAAAACTGAAGGTCATGTTGACAGTTTTTTTCGATTATCGCGGTGTTGTGCACTCAGAGTTCTTGCCATAAGATCAGATGGTAAATAAATACTATTATCTGAGCGTTATGCGGCGTTTGAGTGAACAAATACGGCGAAAAAGGCCAGATTTGTGGAACAACTCATGGATTCTGCACCATGATAACGCACCAGCTCACAAGGCTATTATTGTGAACGTATTTCTGGCCAAAAACTCAACAAATGTCATCGAACAACCACGTATTCACCTGATCTGGCTCTTGCTGATTTCTTTCTCTTTCCAAAACTCAAGTCACCACTTCGAGGCACCCGTTTTCAGTCGATATAAGACATAAAGGAAAATTCGCGGTGACAATTGACATCGATTCCTAATTTTGCCTACAAAAAATGTTTTGATGATTGGATTATTCGTTGGCATAAATGTATAATTTCAGAAGGGGCCTACTTTGAAGGCGATAAAATAAAATTGGATGAATAATTCATTTTTTGGGTTTTATTGACCAATGCCCGGAACTTTCTTGACACAGTAGTACACCATCCCTTCATCCACCTACCCACATATACAACTTTCCACCCATCAACTCGCCCATCTACCTATTCACCCACCCATCCTACCCGTTCATTCAACCATCTATCTATCCCGCATGCTCACACCCATTAACTCATCCATGCTCACACCCATTAACTCATCCATCCACCCACGCATCCACCTATCCAGTCACGCATCCACACACCCATCCATCTATCCTTCATTGTTATATCCACCCATCTATCCATACAAAGACCCATTCCTTTAACCATCCATCCATATTCCATTTACCCATACTCATCCACCCACCACACACCCATCTGTCGACCCAACCAACCATTCATGCACTCTCCAACCAATCACCCATCCATTCACCAAAACATCTATAGGCGCTTCCTCTCACACATCCAACCACCCACTCAACCAATCATCACTCCTTCCACCAGTCCGTCCTTAAAGTCCATCGATCCCGCCATCCATCCGCAAATCACCAATCCATTCATACACCCACCCATTTATTCATCCACCTTCTATCCATTCATCCATTATCCCAACCATCCATGTAGCATCCGCTAATCCTCCCAACCATTCACTTATCCACCCATCCAACTTCCTCCATCTATACATTTATCGACCCATCCACCCAAAATCTATCCACACATTCATCCACCAAACTACCCACCTGTCCATCTATCCATCCATCATCCCATCAACCTTCAATCTATTCACCCATTCATCCATCTACACATCCACCACAACACCCACCCATCCATCCACCAATCCAACAACCCAGCCACCCATCCACACCCATTCATCCAGCCACTGATTCCACCATCCTTTTCTTCCCATCTATCCATCCATCAAAACACCCATTAACTCACGCATTCCGCATCCACCACCCAGCCGCCATACCACTCAAATATCCACCCATCCACCTTTCCATACATCCACCCATTCATCCATCTATACCCCGATCCATTCATTCACCCATACATCATAATGCTCAAGCACCCACGAATCCATCCATCGACCATCCAACATTAATCTCATCCATCCACCCACCCATTCTATAGCCCATACAACCACTCACTCATCACGCCATTCTTCCATCCGTCTGCCCATCTGTTCATTCGTCCATTTCGCCATCTATCCATCCACCATTCCATTCACCCTCCATCCATCCCCCAACTCACCCATTCACCACACAGCCAACCACCCCTACTTCCATCTGACCACCCAGAGACCCATCCACCAAACTCCCCACCCTTAATTCACCCATCCCAACCGTCCACCCATCCACCCTCCATGAATTAATTCATCCAGCCACCCATCCACATATACACAAACACATCATTCCAACCATCCACCTATCCATCCATCAATTTATCAACCCACCCACCATCCACTCTTCCATGCAAACTTATTAATCTATCCATTCAATCACCCACCTATGCATCCACCAATCCATCTTTCCAATAACTCACACACCCTCCATCCTCTCATCCACCTATCTCACTTACCTTAGCATATTTCCACCCAATCCATCCTCCTATCCATTCATCCATCTATCCAGCAACCCACACACCCATCCATCCACTCATTAATCCTCCAACCATCCATCTACCTACTCTTCCATCATTCATTCACCTATCCATTCATTTAATACAGCCACCCACCCTTCCATCCATCCAACGATCCCCCATCCATGTCGTAGCTCACTTTCATTATGTACTTTTCATAGGCGCCATATATGCTATAATAGCTGAATATGTACTTTCATGCACGCAATAATCCGCTCATCCATCAACCCAACCATCCACCTAATACTCCATCCTTCCATCCACTCATCCATCCTCCCTCACCTATCAACCTGCCCATTCATCCACCTTACCATCAACTCATTCATCCTCTGATAATCCATCCACCCTTTTTCTCACCATTTTTAACCATCCACCTACCCATGCCAGCCCGACCAAGCACACATGCACAAAACCATACACATATGTACACACATGCACAAACACACATACACACACACCTACAAGCATAAACACATACATATTGTGACAATGGCATCCGGTATGTGAGACATCGTAGTTGCATACGTAAACACAATCCTTCGAAATGCAAGGCCTTTCTCACACCATCATGATATTTCTCAATATTCAAGATGTTTTCCCAAGCTTCTCTCATCCATCTTCTCTATGCTGGATTCCATTTTGTTGCCTATTTTCTCCACTGTGGTTTCCAATTTTGTGTCCATCTTCTTTATTTCGGCCAACAAAGGTTTAATCATCTTTTCCATCTCGGTGTAATAATCTTACTCTTGACACCAGTCTCAGAATCCAGTTACAAATAAAATCTTATTTACATAGCTACAAATGGTTCACTCGATGTTAGCCAGTTTGTGGCTGCAAGCCATCCAAGGCTCACGCACCACTTCGCACTAACACTACAGTCACTTACAGCTCAGTACAATTCTTCCTCCTTTTAATAGTCAGAAAATGACAGTCACAGACTTTCTGGAAACCTTTAAAAGGTACTGTCCACTGATCCATGTATACTAAATAGCATTGTCATCACAGAATGTGTACACAGTTTTCAAGTATTCAGTGAGTTATAAGAGATAGCACAAAATGCAAAATCACCCGTTCCTCTGCTGGTTCCTGAATGTGAGTATATATATACCAATCCTCTTTAAAATTATTTTCTTCATTAAATTATATATATACACAAACATGGATCATTGGGAGGTAAACAATATGCTTTTGCAGTGGAATTTTTTTTTTTTTGTAATATAAAACCAAAGACAGTTAGACACCAATTTGTCATTTTAATTTAGGACGGCATGATTCCTTCCCACCTCTCATTTCATAAAAACATGGTTTAAAAACGTTGAGAAAACGGTTCAGCACTGGAAGAATCCTCCAGGTAGCAGGATCAAGCTTACACCAGAGAATATTGTTTGCTAAGAGTTGATGTGAACAGAAGTCCATTGCACTCAGCAGTGAAGTATTCTGCTACAATGAACTTGTCAGAGAGGGCCGTAAAAAGAATATCCCACTAAAACTTAATTTTCATCTCAACAAGCTTTAGGTAAAGCACCAATTAAAGCCATGTGATTTTCTCTCAATTACAACATTTTGTGAAGAGATGTAAATCATATGAATGCAGTAGGGAGACCTTCCAGAAATTGAATCAATTCCATTATAGGTGATATCACCTAGCTGACAAGATTCCATGATTTCACC
Source organism: Hymenopus coronatus (assembly GCA_030762935.1). NCBI lineage: Eukaryota > Metazoa > Arthropoda > Insecta > Mantodea > Hymenopodidae > Hymenopus > Hymenopus coronatus. The sequence continues at coordinate 165,143,356 of CM060881.1, forward strand.
AGGTGCAATTTCTTCTGATAAAGATACTTGGGCAAGATTGTCTTTAAACATTGTGTGCGTGCATGAGAGAGAGAGAGAGAGAGAGAGAGAGAGAGAGAGAGAGAGAGAGAGAGAGAGAGAGAGAGAGAAAGAGACGGTTACACACTAAAGCTGATGTCAAAGGATCTTCAAAGAATGTGATACGAAGATTTTCATGAAAATCCTATCGACCTCAAAGTTACATGGAAAAATTTACAAACATTTAAAATTTCTCAAAAATGACTACTGATTTTACTAAAGTACTTCATTTTAAAGATATTTACATGACAAAATATATATGTTGCATTTCCTGGGAATATCTTCTGAACTCCTGTTCATTCTGAATGACTTTTTTTTATAACTGATAAACCGTAAGAATTAGACAAGAATTTTACTATACAAAAAATATATCTCGTCAAATACACAAGTTATGATAAATACATTTTTGTAGTGGAGCTAACCATTTCCAAGATATTTATTATTATAGGCTCCAACACTTATACGTTCCTCAAATGGGAAGTTGTTACTCATTTATTTTTTCAATCCTGGTTAAGCAAAGACAACAGAATTTCAATACCATCGCATAGTGACCAGTGTTTAAAAGATTTGACTATTGCTTTAGCTTATTATAATTCCTCATTCCCCTTGTACAAAGAAATAATATCCTAACTAAACCACTACTGCTAATGTTTATCTTGATAAGCATTAAGAAAATAAAGGGATAAGCTTTTGTAAGAATAGAGTAAATCTTGTGAATGGAACACATCAAATTTTGCTTTCTCTGTACATAGTGTAAAAAGAAGACATTATATTCTACCCAAAAGTTTTATGTTTAGATTTCACCAGATATATATGTTGCATTTGCTGGGAATATCGTCTGAACTCCTGTTCATTCTGAATTACTTTTTTTTATAACTGATAAACCGTAAGAATTAGACAAGAATTTTACTATACAAAAAATATATCTCGTCAAATACACAAGTTATGATAAATACATTTTTGTAGTGGAGCTAACCATTTCCAAGATATTTATTATTATAGGCTCCAACACTTATACGTTCCTCAAATGGGAAGTTGTTACTCATTTATTTTTTCAATCCTGGTTAAGCAAAGACAACAGAATTTCAATACCATCACATAGTGACCAGTGTTTAAAAGATTTGACTATCGCTTTAGCTTATTATAATTCCTCATTCCCCTTGTACAAAGAAATAATATCCTAACTAAACCACTACTGCTAATGTTTATCTTGATAAGCATTAAGAAAATAAAGGGATAAGCTTTTGTAAGAATAGAGTAAATCATGTGAATGGAACACATCAAATATTGCTTTCTCTGTACATAGTGTAAAGAGAAGACATTGTATTCTACCCAAAAGTTTTATGTTGAGATTTCACCAGATATATATGTTTTAAGGTGTCCCGAGTCCAAAAAAGCTTTTATTACATAGTACAAGTACTTAGGAAAAGAAAGTATTGCACTCAACCAAAAATTTGATACAGGAGATTTCACCGGGAGTACATGTACCCAAAAAAAAGAGTTTCACTTTCTGTAGATACTATATGTATAGTGTATAGAGAAGGTATATATAGAGTGTATATCTCACCCAAAAATTCAATAATGAGATTTCACTGGCAATATACATTTTAGGGTCCCCTGTTTTAAAAAAAAAAAGTATTTTTAGAAACAGGTGTGTGTATAAGTGTGTGGCTGTATGTGCATGTGTGTGCGTGCATGTGTGAACACGATAACTCAGAAAAGAAGTATGTAAAGTAACAAACTTAGTATTTAAATTTAGCATTTTTTTAGAAAAATCGCCACCCCAAATTACCCTTTAAATGGAGAATTTTTTGATATTTTGATTTTCTTAAAAATGACTTTAATGATTTTGAATAAAATACTTTAAGAATATTAAAGATATTTACATGACAAACTGTATATTTTGAAACAAAATTTTTTAGAAAAGTCGCCACCACAAACTACCCTTTACATGGAAAAATTGTTGACATTTTAATTTTCTTACAAATGGCTTTAATGATTTGGAATATATTTAGTATACCTATTATACTTTTATTAAAGATATTTACATGACAAATAAAATGTATATTTTGAATTTTCTAGAAATAGCATCAGAAGATCTATTATGAATGAATTTTGCTTAATTTTGTATAACTGGTAAACAGTAAGAGATGGACAAAGACTTATTACACAAAAAATGTAGATCTTGTTAAAGCTCACAATTTATGTCATATACATGTTTACTTTCTCTATACGTGCTTGTACATAGTGTATAGAGAAAGTATTGTAATGCACCCAAAAATTTGATACCGATATTTCACCAGAAATACATGTTTTGGATCCCCCTGAATCCAAAAAAAGCATTTTTGGAAAAAGGTCAATGTCTGTTGGTCTGTGGACAGCACAGCTCAAAAGCGAAAAGACCGCTGAATACCAAATATTTAAGTTTGATATCTTCCAAGGATGCGACACAAAGATTTTCAAGAAAATCCCCCAACCCCCAACTACCCTTTACATGGAACTTTTTTCGAAAATTTTGATTTCCTCAAAAGTGGCTCTAACAATTTTGATTAAAATATTGTACCTGATAAACAAAATGTATATCTTGAATTTTCTGGGAATAGCTTCTGAAGAATACTTTATCCTAGATGAATTTTATGGAATTTTGCATAACTGCTAAACTGTAAGAGATAAACAAAAACTTACCACACAAAAAATGTAGAGCATATTAAAAGACATAATTTATGTTATATACATTTTTATTGTGGAGTTGGTCATTTTGAAATATTCCTTGTTTTTGATTTCAGCTTTGAAAAACATACTTTCTCATACAGGAATTTGTCAACTCCTGTCCATAAACAAAGGAACTTCAGTCACATGGCAACCAGCTTTTGACTATCACTTTAACCAATGCTACTACTTTATTTTGATTCTACTTACAATGAAGCAAGTAATAAGACTATTTCTGCAATTTTTTTCTCGATTAGCATGAAGTAAAATACAAGCATAATCTTTTTAACAATAATTTGTTGCAGAGATGCAGAGAAAGTCATGTGAATGGAACACATCAAATTTTTATTTTATTTATTTATCTTTTTTTTTTAAGAGTCGACCCATTTTTGAGATATTCCTTGTTATTGGTTTCAGTTTTATAATACTTAAAATTTTCTCATACAGAAATTTGTCAACTCCTGGCAATGCAAAGAAATGGATTTCTACCACATGACAAGCAGTTTTTAAAAGGTTTGATGATGGCTTTAGTCTAGTGTATTTTCTTATTTCCCTTCTGCTTACAAGAAAGTAAGTAATAAAACCATTTTCACTAATTTTTACTTTGTTTAGCATGAAGTAGATAGAAAATAAATCTGATGTGTTGCACTCACATGACTTTCTCTAGCTGTTCTACAAGCTTCATACATAAGATTCTTCTTCTTTCTGCACCTTGCTAATCGTGGTACTCATTAGCACAATGTTATTATTTAGTTCCGTATAAGTAGGAAGAAAATAAGGGAATACACTAGGCTAAACCAATAGTCAAATGTTTTAAAAGCTGTCGTTAAGCGACTTTTCTTGGCCAGGAGTAGAACAAAAGAAAAACGGACACTCCCGTCTGAGAAAAGTATAAGTACTTCACAACTGAAACTAATAACAATGAGTACCTCGAAAACGGTAAGCTCCACGAGAAAAATGTACATGACATAACTTGTGTATTTTAACAAGACCTACATTTTTTTTTATAGTAAGTTTTTGTCTATCTCTTACGGTTTACTAGTTATGCCAAATTAAGCAAAATTCATCCAGAATAAACAGGTCTTCAGATGCTATTTCCAGCAAATTCAGGATATACATTTTATTTGTTAGGTAAATATATTTAATATATGATATTTTAATCAAAATCATTAGAGACATTTTTAAGAAAATCAAATTTTTCGAAAAAAGTTCCATGTAAAGGGTAGTTTTGGGTACATTGTACATATGGGGCTAGAGAAAGTAATAAGTTTTTAACAACAATTTGTTACAGAGATGTAGAGAAAATGATGTGAATGGAACATATCACAATTTTGGAACAAGGTCCATATGTGTGAGTGCGTGTGTGGAGAGCTCAAAAACTAAAAGACTGTTAAATGCTGAACTTGGTATTTAAGTTTAATATCTTCCTAGGATGCAACAAAGTTTTTCAAGAAAATCCCCTTACCCCAGGCTACTCTTTACATGAACATGTTTTTGAAATGTTTGTTTTTATCAACTATGGTTCTAACGATTTTGATTAAAAATACTGTATCTTAAATACATTTACATCTCAAATAAAATAGCATTTCTTGAATTTCCTTGGAATAGCTATTAAAGATATGTTCATTCTGGATGAATTTTGCTGAATTTTACGTAGCTGGTAACCCTAAGAAATAGACGAAAACTTACTACACAAAAAATAATGTAGATCTTGTTAAAACACACAATTTATGTAATATTTGTTGTAGTGATGAGCATTTCCAAGATGTTCCTTGTTATTTATTGCTTGTAGTTTTAAACTACATAACTTCTCACATGCGGTCACCTTTTGGTTCATCTCTCCTTTGTTTTGTTGGTAATGCAAAGTGAACTGGACTTCAATTCAACCAACTTTTAAAATATTTCAATATCGCTTCAGCTTAGTATATTCTCCTTCTCCTTAGAATAAGACAATTTCTGTTATTTATTTTGATTAGCATGATGTAGATTTTTCATTTTTCTTTCTCCTGATCAAGCAAAGAGCAGAATGTCAATGCAACACAGTGACCAGGTCTTAAAATATTTGTCTATTGCTTTAGCCTAATTTAGTCCCTTATTGTTGTGCATCTACAAGGAAGTATATAATAAAATATTTCAACATATACTCTTGTGATATACGTGAGGTAGATAGAAAAATAAAGTTTTGTAAGAATAGTTTTTGGCAGAATAGGTACAGTAAGTTATCTGTATGTTAACACAAGATTATTTCTACAATTAGTAATGAAAATCAATTCTACCTTATAAGTGTATAATCTATTTATTATCTGAAGAGTTTCTTACATTCTTCACATTTTTATAACATGTAAATACACGAGTACCTTTACAATTATCAAAATTTAAAACAGCCATACCAAAATATTATATTTTGTACACTGACAAAACAATCCTAAAATAGTGTTTCAAGTTACGGTTTTTACATTACAGCATTATGGTGATAATATATTGTGTATCACTGCTCAAACTGGTTCCAAATGTGACAGTGCCTGTAGTTTCATATAGTGGAAGAAGTACTTAGTAATTCTCAATTGAACCAGGTCAATATTTAGCTAATCAATTACACAATATTTTGATTCTTTACTGACTTATATAAAGAGGATTATCCAAAAGGGTAAGAAAACTTGCATTTTGGAATAACTAGAAATTAAGAGAATGACTGTGATACTGAGGGAAACACTTTTATTGGCAGGGTCAGGGCTGTCCATATGGGAAACAGGAAGCTTTTGTTTTGGGTCTTGGAAGTGACCAGGTAATAAAATACAAGAACAATGCATGTATCACTTCATAAAATATATAATTTTATGTTATTTTCCTGTAATCATCTACTTTCCCATTATTATACAAAGTAAGGCTTTGTAATGAACACTGAGCCCACAATTTAAGTGGCAGTTCTGCCTAGGACGGTTTACATTGTAAAATTGACTGACAAAACCATATATATTAAGCTATGGCTCTTTGGAATACTACTTTTTGGAGTCCACTACATGAGTAGAGGCTGAATCTTTAGTGTCCAATAATGGAAGTCAGATGAAATCAAGTTAGAAACATGATCCTCAAATTATAGTTTATCCTTGTTTGGATTTGAACAATTTGAAGCAATTATTATTATTATTATTACATAACTTTCAACACACCATTTTATTTTAAATATTACAGCAGAAATTCTATAAGTTTTATAAACTGAATGTGTGTCTTATAATTAGTTGCGACTGAAATGATCAGTACTTGTTTTTAAAAATTTATGCTATTTCAATACCACAGCCTTTGTATAAATTGTTATTTCTCATTAGACTTCTATACAGAAATCTAGGTTCCCTCATGAACACATAAAAAGAACTATAATATTCTACAGCCTATACAAGTATGGTGACAGTTTGACTTCCGATTTCCAAGTTTCATAAACAAAAAAAAAATTTATAATCATAACACAATAATTAAAAAGCAATTAACAATAAAATTTGAAGTTTCCATAAAATAGTTCTCCATTATGAATTTCTTTTGTTCTTTATTAAGTCCTGCGGTTTTTAACAGAGAGTGAGGTAAACATTATTCAGGAATTTGGATGCCAAGTATGCTTGAGCAATGTTTTCAAACTAAAACAAAGTAACAGCTGCCATTAAATATAACTAAAACATCAGCAAATTTCATAGATTTGTATAATGAATGTTGTGCAGCAGCACTAGTCCTCAAACACTATATCAATATAGGTATCATAGAAAATAAATTGTGTAAATCTGTGAAGTAGACAAGATATTAACTTCACTTCTTTTCGTTTTGCTTGAAGAACAGAACTGTATCTTAAAGATAAAATATAAAAATTTTAAAACTGTACTTGCTTACAACAGATTAATGTGGACAGAAAATTAGTTTTATTTTTAGAACATTGCAGAGTTATTTTTTATGTGTTTTGATATTACTTTTCATGCTTTTCTGTGTTATTTTTCAGTGGGTTTTACTGTAATAAAGTTGATTTTAGAGACACTTTTGTAATGCATCATTTTAAAAGTTTAATAAGTGGAAATTACTTAATTTATAAGTTGTTTAATATACAAACACTTAACGTATCAAGCCATGAAAGCAGACATGTTATTTTTAAATAAATATACAAACTATCAAGAATTATGCTGAGGTTTTACTTGCTATTAATTGCACTTCTATCAGCCACTATGAAATGCAATCTTCACAACATATTTACCAAGTGTATGACTGAGTCATACTTCAAATAATAGCAAGGTCATGAGTTTCAAGTTTTCTTTGCTCAGATTTTCTATTACTGTAATGTGAAAATAGTCGTTTACTGTCCACATTGGAACACAGAGTCTATACTGCTTGTAAATTCAGGGTTCTCTAATTTCAATGTCCTCAAGTGGAAGTTGTAACTTGACTGCATCTTGCAGCTGTCTGTGCGCTTTCAGAATTGTGACTGCACTGAGTGAGTGCACTCTAGGAGCAGCAGTTGACACAGTCTTCACAAGACTTTCATTTACCACAATGTTCTTAGGATTAAAAGATTTGTTTCACAAGCTTTGAGGGATCAGAACTCAAAAGTTCTGAGAGTTTATTTTGAAAATGTAAGCCTACTTGCATAAGAGAATGCTTGCAGTTGGTTGCCAACACTTTCTAAAAGTTTACTTATTTCACCTTCAAAAATACCCTGGCTAATTAATTTGAAACCGTGCTCCAAGTTGTTACCTTGAGTATAAATCATGAGCAGTAGGGTATTTGGAACACTCAAGATGTTGTACAAGTGCTGTGAGGTCATGAGCACATTCCTTAACAAACACTGCTTCAACTTTAACAGTCTTACGATGATAGATACTTTCTGTTTAGTCAACATACTGAATATAACATATTGTTGTAAAAGATACCTAATTCGAATTGCGCAGAAACTCACATTTGTGAGTGGGAGAGAGGGGGAGAGTGCACGGCGGGTGTGACAGCGGAAATTTAGCTGTAATGATAATGAATATGATTTACTGCAAATTCGTAGGCTTTCACGGGCATTGTCAAATATACTGAGTCAAGAAAAAATGGCTCAACATAAGTTGCGCTGAACGCAGGTGAGCTACAAGACAACACAGCCAATACCGGAAGCAACCACCAGTACAAATACAATTTTCTGTTAGACAACATAACCAAATATAACACATCTTTGTCATTAGCTTTTCCATGGTTTTTCCTAATTCAAATTTGCATGTAAATTCATGTTGTAGGTGGCAGAGAGAAACAGCGCAAACATAAATGCACTACCAGTATATGTGCGGCGGGAGGAGGGAAATACGCAGCTAAACCTCTCTCTTTATGCTTGACTGTTGGCTCCTAATCAACACTATACACAACCTCTGATGTGAAAAAGTTACCTCTATTTTTATTTTAGTCTTGGAGAGAAATCTTTTTCCTAATGAGAATGCTTATAGGCATGTTATTAGCAAACTTTTGGTGCAAAATGAAGGTACAAAATTTGCTGCATACGTTACAACCTAGGCAGTAAGCATTAACATTTCCCCCAGGGTTTGCCACTTCTGTACCCGCAAAGTTTGACTTACTTTTTGCCGCATGCTATTCAGAAAACATTTATCGTGAATGCAAGACAGTTTTGGAAATTAATATTTTGGAAAAAGACGTTGTCTTGTGTTCAGATAAATACAGTACTTATTCTGCTGGAAAGTATTTGTAGTACTAGATCAGCACTAAACTTGAATCCTTCACATTGGTAAACCAATTATATGTCAAAATGTTGTCGTTATTTTTACCTGGATAAATCTCATATTGTTAGAGAATCGTGCAAAATACATTTCTGCAAAGTACAGTATTTCACATATCACGTTGGTGATGATGGTTTAATTTTTGCATTATTTTGTGATTTAAAATCGGCAAATTCTACTATTTTTGAATGTCCAAAATATATTCCCATAATGTTTTCATGATTTTAATGTTTTTCGGTCTTATCGTTTAAACAAAATTTTTCCATTCTTACAGTTAAACATTAATAGTTGTGTTCGGGGGGGGGGGGAAGAAAATCAACTGTAATTTATTTTTATTTAAAAAGGAAGAATATAAGAAAAAAATCAATAGCAGATATGTGGATTTATACGAAGTGCCTTATGTATCAGGCAGTTTCACAACATTAAGAATAAACCGAGTTGTACATATGTTAAGGAGAAGCTTGTTGCCAAAGCTTGGCAACATTTGTGGAGGTTTTGTCCAAAGGATGATGTGAACTGTTAAAGCAATACCCCACAATAAAGCTTTTGTAAGAAGCTGCATAAGGAGCAGCTTTAATACTTTAGTCACAAGAAGAGAAAGCTACCAGAAAGAGAGCAGTTTCCAGGGAGATTCTAAAAGAGGCTGTATTTAAGTTATGTTATGTGCATTCATAAGTTGACGTCTGGCCAGCATTAAGTTGAAACGTCTCTGGATAACATTTCTCTTGGAAAAATTCATGTAAAGTTCCACAGTGGCAACAAATGAGGAGTTTAATCAAAGTCATATTATGAGAAAATGTACTGCCAATGTCTTTATATCAGATAACAAACATTTCCATGCATCTCTGACCTGATATAACCCACATCTCAGACTCCAATACCCAAATAACGTACAAGCATCTTGAAAGTTCCTCCACTTTTGTATCAAGACATTGGGCGGCATACAGGTTCAAGAATTGTAAGAGCTAAATTAGAGGCAATGCAGCATATCTTGCATGAGTTAAACCTACATCCGACAAAATATGCTTTAAGCACTCAGCAACTAACAGAATTTGTGAGATTAGTGTGAATGTGTATATAACACACTATTCCAATTGAAATACAGTGGAGGGGAATGTTATTCCTTAAAGAAAGGGTGCTTTGAAAACAGCTCCAGAACAGCTTTGTTCACATTAGTGATTTAAACTACATACATAATTGGTTATGGGCTGGCAAGATTGAAACAAGAAAAGGACATTATCCCAAACTATTTATTGAGTGAATCTTGCAAGTACATACATACATTTCTCAAAACTGATCTAGACTAGTCTCAACTCTAAGAAAAATAATTCTCTTATAATTTTTAAAACATACTTTCTAATAGAAAGAAACTGCACATCTGCAAAGTCAAAGCTGCTGAGCAAACTTGGACATCCAGTTATTTTTTTGAAAATTAAGATAGAATATTGTGGGTATACTACATTTGCTGCCTTTGTAATAGCAATAGTAACAAGGACACTAGTGATGGTTATGATTGTTTAACTTTAGTTTAGCACAGTGTTTTATCTAATATAATTATTAGCCTTCCAAGATTTCAACTGCCTTGCATACCTGATTTATTTCAATGGCATTTACACTTCCCCTACTTTAAGGCATTAAAGTTTCAGCCTCTATTATGAATGTGACAATGTATAAAAGTATGTTTCTTACATTAAATAACTTAAAACTCATACAAAATGACTCTCCTAAAATTCTACTAGTTAAATTTCCCATAAAAAATTAATGGGAAAATAGAATGTAATATCACAAACAAAATGCTTCATCATTTGCATTTATGTATCAACAGCTTTAGTGTCTTACCTCAAATGGCTAGTATACCTCAAATTACTTATACAGTATAACCTCGCTAGTGTGAATTCACTTAAGATGAATACTTGGTTAACACGAAAAAAAAAAAGGCAGGAATACATTTGTTCTTATGGGAAGTTTTATTGGTTAACACAAATTTAGTTAAGGTGAATTACTAACCCTTTTTCAGTCCCTAGTGTAATTAAATTTCATTGTAACACAAACTTCTGATGTTACAGAACAAATTTTAATTGTTATTTTTTTTTTCCAAATTGAATGCAAAAATTTAACTGCAAAGCTAACTAACTACTCTTTGTTGACTCATTTCTAAAGTATTGTAGGCTGTGATTATCTCCTCAACAATCAGTATGTAAAGTACATCTAAACATTTAAGGAAGATGCACTTCTTCGAAACGTTGGTGTCATGCCAAGTTTTTACCTGGCTAGAAGCCCGAGAAGATTTTGAATTAACACGTCGCCAGGAAAGCTTTAGTTCTTATTTAGAAACATATTTAATACCTGATGTTCTTTTAGTCAGCATTGGATCATAGTCAAATTCAGTTATAGTAAATACTTAATAAAAATATACAAAGGTTAGCACGCAAAACAAGGCAAAGAGGAAACAGACAGCTCGAAATGTACAGTTAAGTTTAAGATTCTAGATAAAGTGCACCTTGGTCCAAAGAAAACAGCGATTGCAGAGTCTTTTGGAATTCCTAAATTTGCTTGATCCATGATAATTCAGAATTGAGAAAAAATAATTAATGCTGCTGCATCAGTTCAGGTTCAGAAACAAATCTAAACAATTTCATAGAGATAAGCATGAAGACATTGAGACGTTACTGGTAGAATGGTACTATACAGACACTACAGTTACAATTGGCTGTGAAATTATAAGATATTTTCGTTTCTGTGAACTTCAGCAAAAAACTCTTCAACTTTTTACAAGAAATTTGTGAGTACTTGTACTTTTACAGTTATTTATGGTATTATAAGTCCACAGTAATATAAAGTGATCGATACTGTAATGTATTACGCATTACTGTAAATGTATACATATTAAAATCTGTGTTTTTCCCTTAACACAAACTATAGATTTTTCAGTATCTTCAGATTCATCTTAACGAGATTATACTGTGTATAACAACTCTCTTCTATTGATTCATTACACTGATCATTTACCTTTACTACACAATTATTAACTTAAATGTCATGAAGAATGCTTGCAACTGTAATAACAGCTGCTTATTATCCTTGCAAATAGACGTGAGTAGTCAAGTTCCACAGTACAAGGAGTGGGGGAAAGAGGTGGAGACTGGAAGTGATAGCCATGTGTATGTAAACGCACAAAGATACCTGCTGCCGGCCGACTGCACCAATTAGATCATGCCACTGCGCTTCACGTTTACACTACTCTCGTCTACTAGTATGGATAATACTTCTTTGTTCATTGAGCTCAAAAAGTCAAAAAGAAGACCATCAGTATCTCTTATTTCTGAATGATCCCAATCATTCACTAAACTACTACATATTCTCACTTGCCACTTGCTGCTAACAAATATGAGTGTGGCAGCATTCATAGTGTGTTTTAAAATCATCAGCATAAGTGAATGGCTATTGATTCAAGCTCTTAGTGTCGGATATAAAGGAATACCATTCCTGCATCTATGTTTGAAAATTACTGTTGGCAAAGGATTGCCATGCTACCCCACACAATCTTCAAAATGGTTTGGAAGTCATGTATTACTCTTTATAATAAGTATCCAGGGATAGAGCTCTAATCCAGTTCTTCAGTTCTAATACAGTGACAAGATGCATTTGAAAATATTCAAACTTCTGATATCTCCACAAGAAGAAAGCTGTAGCTGTGAGATTAGGGGAACGAGACAGCCAAAGGATATCTACAAATTGAGAAACCAGCTTTCTATGGGAAACTCTGTCACAATGAACCTATGGATATACTTGCTGCTTGCACAGTGGCACCATCCTGTTAGAATTGTATTTATCCAAATGCTCATTCAGTATTTGCAATTGAATAAAGAAAGTCTTGCAGTATTCTGAAATAAATTAACTTTGACTATCAAGCCTGGCTCTTTAATTTCTTATGTTTCTTCTCCTTATGCATATAATGTCAAGAAAAGAAAAAATCCTATGTTTGCTGCCACATCCACATATTTTGTAACCTGCTTATTTCTGCTTCAGTGAAAATTGCATTCTCTTTAATATAATCTGCAGAATAAACAATACCTAGTTAAATAATAAGATATAATCTTTATATGCATAAAATCTTTGAGCTAGCATAAACAACAGCACCATGAAATATAAGTTTAAATATATCACCAACCTTCACACTGAATAGCTATAAACATCAACAGAAATTGAGACTGTTTTACATTTTGCTGCAAACCTTCTGCATATGACATGAAAAGGACTGGAAGTCCAGTGAACTTTAAACTTATTTAAGATCACATTCAGAAACATCAAATGTATATATCAGGAGTGTGACTTTTTCAATTCATTAAATGCCTCTTTTCAAAATAGGAGCAAGCAAGTAAGAGTTTTTCTTAATGATGATACCAATATTGTGTATGTCATATAATATGAACATTTTGGAAATACTATGTAAGAGCAATTACTACAAACAATTAGCTCTTCTAAGGAGCAAATGCTTTGAAAAAGTTCCCTTAATTTGGATATGTGAATTGCAATGCTATTGAAAAGCATGGCAAAATTTTTTTTTTTTTTTTTTCGAGGTAAGTATGCACTAATACAATATCATATTTTTCATTCATTTTTATACGTGAATCATCTTCTAAGAATATGGCATCTACACCCCATCCATCTGGTCAATGTGAAACTATAAGAGATAGACAAAATATTACTACAGGAAAATTACATCTAATTGAAATAATTAATATCAGATAAACTGTTGTGCCATTAAAAATGTTTGAAGAAACAAATGCTGTTATTCATTTAATATCATCAAAATATAATAGTTTATGATAAATATTTATTATAAACCACACAGAAATTTCAATCATTTGTAGAATAACTATGAAAATAAATGAGTAGGGACAGTAGGATTGCTATATATAAGATTTTTTTCTTATTCTGAAACCTCCCCGGTTTAACACTTGAAACAATCCATTTTGAAAAAATCCATAATACTCTTACAGGGGACCACAAGAAACTCATAATGTCCTTTATTTAGTGATTTAAAAGAATTGAATCACCAGATTTTCTCTAAATTTTTGCCTCCAAGGCTATGCTTATGGCTTCTCTCAAGCGCGAATCATTCTTGTCCTATGCAGAAGATTTGAGTGTGCTGGAAGAACACATTCATATTCGCACAGCAATCTCAAAACTCTCACATTATAATAATGACATAGTGCATTACAATTCTTTGTTTTGTTGTGCTTCTTAACATTGTGCTTATGGTACAGCTTCTAAAAATTAGTCCTTTATTACTATTCACAATAAGCATGTATTATGTCATAATATAAACTTTTTCTTTAATTTATATTTTCTAGAACTGTCATATATGGCCACATGTCATGTTCTGAAAAGCTTCTCAGTTGTCTCTACATATTCTGTATTTAGGAATGTGTAAATATTGGCTCTAAATAAGGTGCACATTCCTGATATTTTTGGCATTTTAGAACTGCATTAATGCTCTTATATGAGGGTAAGTGAAAAAATATTTGCATACATTATTTGTAATTTATTACAACAGGAAAATTACAACTATATAAGTTTTTCCTATAATAGAGGAAAGCAAATTAATACCAGAACATCAGTTTGGATTTAGAAATAAACATTCAACAATTGATCAAGTACATCTTATAGTCAATGTCATAGAAGAGGAAAAGAAAATTTGTTCTGGAGTATTTCTAGACGTGACCAAAGCTTTTGATAAAGTTTGGCACAAAGGCCTAATTTTTAAGCTCCAACGAGATCTACCTGATCACTTTTGTCAAATACTGTTATCCTATATTGAAGGGAGACATTTCTAAGTTAAATATGGAAATGAATACTCTGGATTAAAGAATATAGCTTCTGGAATACCACAAGGAAATGTTTTGGGGCCAATACTATACCTTATATTTACTAGAGATATTCCATACCAAGATGATACTACTATGGTTACCTTCGCTGACGACACAGGAATAATGGCAGTAGGACATACAGTAGAGGAATCTACACAGAAATTACAGAAAGCTGTCAATAGAGTTAACGAGTGGATGAAGAAATGGCGCATAAAATTAAATAATTCTAAATCTGTACATATCAACTTTACGAATAAAAAAACTAAGATACTACCAATCAATAAAAATAAATAATCAAACTATACGTCAAGCTCAAACAGTGAAGTACCTAGGAATGATACTAGATTCAAAACTAAATTGGAGAAAGCATATAGAATCTAAAAGAAAAGAGTTAAATATCAAATATAAGAAACTTTACTGGCTTATTGGGAGAAATTCTGAACTTGACATGTACAATAAGCTATTAGTATACAAACAGGTGTTAAAGCCAGTCTGGATCTATGGGATACAGCTTTGGGGCTGTTCTAAATTGACCAATATAAAACATATGCAGACTTCCAAAATAAAGCTTTAAGAACAATAGTTAATGCACCTTGGTATGTGCGCAATGATCATACATAGAGAACTCAAGATTGGCACTGTTACAGAAGAAATAGAAAAAGACTGCAATGAAACATCATTTAAGAGTGCAACACCATGAAAATAAAGAGATGTTACATGTGCTTAGTAAGTGTGAAGTTAGAAGATTGAAAAGAATCAAACCAGATGACTTAATGTGTGATCGCAAGAATTAGTGTAAGCTTTGGGGGCCTTCAGTGGAAGACTCGCCTATACATTGTGAACTTATTTATGAAGGATGCATTACTAGATAAGCTTTTGCTTAGTTGTAATAATAAAAAAAAAATTAAAAAAAATAATAATTTTTTAGCATAACCACCTTGCTATTTGATGCAAACGGTATGTCACTTTGTATGCCTCATGATGGATGGGAGATGCCCATGAAGTAGCAAGCATGCATTGTTTCTTTCAATTCTTCCAAGGAGTCAAATAGACCATCAGAATACCTGAACCAGTTTTGTTTTTAATTAAGTCCACTGGAGGCAAAATATTGACTACTTTCAACTGGTCAGCAAATGCCTGTGCGTGGATCGGGAAGTACACTATATTTCTAGCCCCTCTGTGGAAAATGCAATGCCTGAGTTTTTCTAAGTCTCTCAAGAGAGTAATAATGGAATACAAGCTGGAGAAAGCTTTACATTATAATATAGTAAGCTTTTTACATTATAATACGTGCAGGTAATGACAAGAGTATTAATGATGTACCTACACAGTGCCATTCACAATATTCAAACACTTTAGCAAGAGCATTTCAAGTTGGAATATCCGTAAATAGTCTAATTCTGTACTATCATTATTTTGGCACAAATAAAAATATCTTAAGGGATCAATAACTCATTTCAGATAAAGAAATGGTTTGTTGCTCAGTTAATATCTTTTTATTGAGGGCATCATGAAGTTTGCAAAATTTGGACTTACAGAAAGGGATTATATAAGAAAATGAATAATTGTAAGTTCTATGCCATTGTTGTAAAATTACATGAAATGTATGCAAAAGCTTGACATACCCTAGTCCTTAATGGCACAGAAAAAATACAGTTTAACTTGAGTACAATAATAAAATTGTGAGATCTAATACACCAGGAAGTATTATTAAAAACAATG
Organism: Hymenopus coronatus; assembly: GCA_030762935.1. Classification (NCBI taxonomy): domain Eukaryota; kingdom Metazoa; phylum Arthropoda; class Insecta; order Mantodea; family Hymenopodidae; genus Hymenopus; species Hymenopus coronatus. Next base: position 165,159,458 of record CM060881.1, read on the forward strand.
ACCTTATTTTCAACTAAAACTTCCTTTGATTCTAAGTGATGTTTATTTTGTATAGGATGGAACAGAACTCAGTAACATGTTTTTTTTTTAGAATGATTCTATACCAAACTATATCAGTTAAATAAAGATAAACTGATACACTTGTATCAATATAGTACATTCTGTGCCAAAGTGAACATTTTTGAGCAGTATCTAAAATTAAAAAAAAAAAAAGAAAGAAAAGTTTAGATTATTTCAAATTACATCTTATGCAATATCTTATGCTGCTTAAAACAATAAATGATGCAAAGTCACAACATAGTAAAAATGATGTTTGTTTTAGATATAAAATGCAGACTGTAAGCATTTTATGAAACATCATGTAAAAGTAAACTAAATATAAATTATACAATTATGTATAATATAGCCTCTATATTTATATGTTGATGGACAGAAAATGCAGTCTTTTCATCGGCATGAAGTAAAATAGTATAACAATGATAAAATAAATATACAAGTGCATAAATAAAGCACCAGTTTTTGTACATATGCTAGAAATAAAAAAAACATCAATGTGTCCTAAACACTGAGAATTTGTTGCTTAAAGTCATTATCAAGTGCTTTAAGATGACCTAACGCAACATTATTTCAATGCATCACATGTGTCACCATTAATTAAATTTGAGAAGTGTGCATTATTTCCAGTTTTGTAAGCACTCTTAAGTTATCCTACAATAATTTTTCAATATTGGATAAAACCAAAGCACCTTGTTATTAACCATTTTATTCTGATCATTATGATTACATACAGGTGTTGTCATACAAATTGATCCATGGAATTTTCAAATGATAGAGCAAAGAGTGACTCACTCTTTCTGTTCTGTTGTCTCCACCCTTAGCTGCCAGCATGTTGCTTGACAGATGGAATGTAATTGTGGAAAATAATATTAAAATTGTAGAGCTGTTACATTATTAAAGAACTACAACACCTAAGAAAGTTTAAATTTCAACAACTGAACTTATCTATAAATTATTCAATCAAGTAATATAATACTTTTATAGATCACATCATGAAATAAGTAAAAGATGTCTTTTGTGCTTGAATGCTGTATTTAAAGATTAAAAACTTCAAGTTCTAATGTTTTTACTTGCCTATTATAGTAACCTGGCTAAGAGATGTTTTAATTAATAATTTCTACCATAATATAACTCTTTCACTTGTGAAAGATGCTAGTATTCCCAGAATTTAAAACACTCTTAAGCAGAGTTGAGAAATACAATATCTGCTGCTTTCTTTCTATGAATGTCATGACATTTTTGGTTCATTATCATCAATATTACATGGCATTATGAAATTACTTTCGAAGACACAAATTGCCTTAAAAGTCTTCTAAATCATTTTAGAGTAATTTCACAGAGTACAGAGAGGATAAATGAATTAAAATCATTATTCAAGACTTAAAAAGGCTGCCATGAAACACCGGGTGAGAAAGTGTTATTCTTAGTAAAAGAATATAGTTTTATGAGTGTAACCCTGAGACTACACAGAACAAAGTGCTTTGGTTATTTCCAGAGTTACGTTAAGTGCTCAGAACTCGGCTGCTAGTAGTGTGTCACACAAGCATAAAATTGTCCTCAGTAAGAACATAAAGAGCTAAGGTTCCTTGTGAGGGGGATTCTGCGGTGTTCCCCCTTCCCATGAGCTCAACATGTAAGAGCGTAGGCTCATAATTGAGGCCTGCAGGAATTCTCACCTGGCCAAGAAATGTATTTCTGCGAAGGGCATGGTGATCATAAACCTATACAACAAATTAATTAGTTTAAATTTTCTTTGTAATTGCTAATATACACAGTTACACCTGGTAACCCTTTTTAGTAATGCTGCAGTTGTTAAATAATAATTCAGAACATGACAAGATCACTGAACAAACAAAGGAAACAAACAAAAACACTGTCAATGTTTATGATCAGTACCAAGAAGCAAGATGAAATTAGATCTAAAGAAAAAAGTAATGGAAAAATAGCAGACATCATTTCAAGATAATTGAAAATCCACATTGTTCTTGTAACCTGATCAGCCAACAGTAGGGCATTTAATTTATGAATGCAGAGAAAGAAAACATACATTATGTATAATCAAATAAAAAACAGAAGAGGAACTTGGTCTCCTACTACAATTATTGATTTAGCACATACATATTTTAAATTATTAATGAAATTTTATAAAAAGCATAGATGTAGAAAATTTAGTGACATAATTGGTATGAATACCTAATAAATTTAAAATAACAATAATGACTCTAATAATAGACTAAGAAAAAGGATAGAAAGTACACAAAAATGTTATATAGTTTATATTAAAATGATTTCCAGTGCATATAGGCTTACTGCAAATGAAATGAAGCACATTGTTAAATAAATTAATAAAGAAGAAGTCCTTTTACCTTGCTATTCTTTTATAAACTTCAAGACCAAATGAAAGATGCTTTCCTATCAAATATGTAAAGCATTTCTGTTCTAATATGTACAATCTCATTAAGAAGTTGCCCTCCATGTGTAGGTTTACCATTTTAACCTCTAATACCTGGTGAGGGTGTTGGATTTTTTCAGATGTAAAAATACTTAGCACAGGTTCCTTCGGAAGGGAAGTAAGTTACTGGTACCATGTAATGTTTATTTGCACATAAAAAATCTCATACCTAAACAGAAAAGTTTATGGGAAAAATTTACAATTTTTTTGCCATCTCCAAGTCATGATTTTTTCCTATAGTGCCCCCATAAATGATGAGTTTATCCCTCATCATGTGCACATAGTGTACAAACTAAAAATTCCCTGATAAGAAACCACTGTAAAGGTGGCCCAATAAATGTCAAAGGTGTGATGGTACTTGAATTTTTTAAAACAATAACAACACATGCACACAAACATACAATACAAATCATAGGTTAGAAAAATGTTGTAAAACTTCTGGATATGAGATACACTGTAGGTCACCAAAGCTTTTAACTCTAGGAGGAAGGGAGATAGGAGAGGGGTGGGGAGAGGACAGAGAGAAAGAGAAAGTTTCAAAAATTCAATTATTGACTACACAATGTATTATAAACAAACACATCAGTTATATATTCAATATAAAACACTTGTATTCTTTCTATACAGAGAGTTTGAGTCACACTTCAGCTGAGCATGCGTGGAATGAGACCAGCAGGGTGCAAGCTAAACAACATTGTAGATATTCAAACAGGGAATTTAATATAGTGAAGAGTATTCAATAATTATTAAATAATGAGCTGCACTTTAACTTCACTTTAAAGGGTTCTACCAAGAAACATGCCAGCATCTTCAGCTATACGACTATGAATTTGGTGAGCTGTGCATCATCCTTGTAGCGCCAAAATGAACTTACAATTCAGAATATCTTCTGTGGTGACATTCAAATTCATAAGGCTGTTTTAAATTTTTTAATTGTCAAGGGCTGTCAAAAACATATTTCTAGGTAAAAAAAAACCTTTAAAGTGAAATCAGAGTGTGACTCATTATTTAATAATTACCAACATTGTAGATGCATAATTTCCCAGGTATTTTACTTGTAGGCATTCTAGTAGTCTATGGTATGCACACAATCATTGTTTTATTTCTCCAACATGTTACGGTAGTTATTCAAAGTGGTATTCTTCAGCTCCCTGCCAGGGGAATCTCCCAATAAATTTCCTGCACACTTATTGGCATGAATATGTTTTGATCTTAGTATTGTACATAAATATTCACTGTTGAAGAATACATTTTTCACCTGGCATTTCAGTCATCTAAATAATTAATTTAATGCATTGCAATCATTTGAAAGACAACATGTTTTCTATCACTTCAAATTGTACAAAGCAATGACTGATAACGTATTGCCCAGGCAAATGCATGTTTTATGCTAACACCTTAACTTATACAAAACTTTTACAGGAAACACATGGATCCACACAGCACTGAAGGAAAATTGTGGCAATGCCATTGTTTGCCCTGCACTTTACCAGTTTTTTCTGCCCGTTTTCTCAGTTAAGACATGACTCAGAGACTCCATTACAGTATTTACAAAAATGATCTATTCATGTTACCTTATACATGAATTTTTATTGGAATCTCTCTGTAATTAAGCAATATATCTTGGTTTCATGCATGATACAGAAAACAAAACACTACTGTTCATACATTATAAGTAAACTAGTATTATAACAGACCTATATAGGAAAATATACAAATCCTACAAAATGCCTTATAGATGTTGCATGACAGCTAAATTGAAAAATCTTCCAGATCTATTAGTGAATATTTAAAAATCAGCTAATATTATAAAAATATGTTATTGTCTTGCTGCAGCCTATCGCAGTCAGCTTAAATCGGACTACAACAGCCAGGGAGATGATGCAGGAGTTCACCTGGCAATTGAAAAGCTGATATCCCCTTTGTCAATAGGGTGCATGATGCCCAAGTATGACAGCATCTTATGCTTGGCTATTACAAGACCATCCACAAGGGTTAACAGCAGCACTAAGGATGGAGGCAGACAAGACAGCAGCTGTGCACATTTTTAAGACAAGGAGTAATCTGTATGACAGGGACAGAGACATAACCTAGAGACGAGGACAATCTTTGAGTGGTGTGTGCCATCATCTCCAACATAAGTAATGCTACACACCTTGAGAAGAAGAGTGGACAACAGTCTCATTGCAGACGGATGGATACAAGGGCAGCAGTGGTAGACATATGTACACAGGTGCAGCTGGTATTGCAATCAAACCTGACATTGCAAAGAGCTTGTAGTTGAATATTTGAATGGTGAGCTACACTTTGGCATGGACTTCAGGAAGCAGAAAAGACTTGGTTTCCCTTACCCAGCATTACAGCACCCAAGCACACTTGCTAGGGTCCAGTGGATCTCAACTTTGGACTTGAAATTGCGGTATTGACAAGTGGTCCCTAGATCCCACAGATAAGCTGAAGTCTGCATTTTTAAGTGGCCAAGGGCTTTGGCAATTTACAGTTTTTCTGTTTGACCTCTGCATTGCACCAACCACCTTTCAGTGATAAGAGGATTGACTTATGACACTGGCTGAATCTTCTGAATGACATCTTTGTTTTAAAATAAAAGCTGAAGCTTTCCTGATGACATATTAACTCCACCTTTCAGTGATGAGAGGATTGACTTATGACACTGGCTGAATCTTCTGAATGACATCCTTGTTTTAAAACAAAAGCTGAAGCTTTCCTGATGACATATTAACTCTAAGTGTTCTCAGTCTTCTAGTAAGTAGATGGATTGACTCCAACCTTTTGCAGATGTGCATCATCTTAGAATCATTGTTGTAGGCCAAACTACAAAGACTAATCTCAGGAACTTGACCAAGATGCAAAGGCAACTCATCTGCAAGGATGTGAACTATTTGAGCCTCATAGTCTCACCATCTGGGATGGCCACAAACCCAGAGAAGGCTCAAGCAGTGAGAGATTGGCCTTGCCTGAAAGAATAAACGAGAGCTGTGAAAATTTCTGGCATATGCAACCACTACTGCTGGTTCTTCAGATGTTTCTCCAACATTGTGAAAACCCTCAGTTGTCTGATGGAAGGGCACTGTGGTCTTATTCATGGTCAGAAGAGGCAAAGAACACATTTCAGGCATTAAGTCAGCTTTCTGCAATGCTCCTATTTTGAAATTTTGACAACCTGTAGTGACTTTATAGTGACACTGATGCCAGCAACCCCACATTGCAGACATTCTATCCCAGGTTCAGGATGGCATGGTCAGGATGCCTACAGCAGCAAGATGCTCTCCAAAGCATAAAAGAATTACTGTGTTACCCAGCGAGAGCTCCTGGTACTAGTAAAGGCACTGGGGCATTTCCACAAATATCTGTACAGTCAACCATTCCGCCTAAGGACTGACCACTCTGCCCTCACCTGGCTGTTGAGTTGGAGGGCCAGATGGTTCATTGGGTCCAGAGTGCAACTACTGCAAGACATTGCACCCAGGAGTAGAGTGTTAAAGTCCTACTGGGCCCAATGGAACTCTTGAAGACCAAGGAAGGAGTACTGTTCAGAGCATGGGAGTCACCTGATGAGAAGACCCAAAGAGAACAGCTTGGAGTAACTTTGCAGAATCCTGAAGGAAGTGCATGTGGGGATTTTGGTAGGACATTTGGGACCCAACCGAACCATCGATAAGCTCTGACAATAGTACTATGGGCTGAGACTACAGGTAGACACTAAGAGGTAGTACTACCAATATCATGTGGTCCACAGACCAGAAGCCAGGGTTGTATCCAGCAGTATAATCTGGGAGCACCTTAGCTGGGCCATTCCCTGTCTCATACAGGAGCAACAAGTATCTGTTGGTCGCCATGTATTACTTCACCAAGTGGCCAGCAGTGTACACCATCCCTAACCAGGAGGCAAAGATCATAGTGAACAGCCTGTAGATGAACTGTTTTATTGCTATGGTGTACCATTGGAGCTACATAGTGATCAGGGCACCAATCTGATAAGATAAACATTGGAGTGAACATACAACACCTCTCCATCCAGGGTTGGGTGGTACATCAAGACTCTGGAAGAGCATTTGAAGAAGGTTGTGGCTTATCACCAGAAGGACTGGGATGTGAGGGTGACATTTTTTCTTGCTAGCCTACTGCTCTTCAACTCACGACATCACTGGGCTGACACCAGCCAGCTTGGTGTTTGGGAATAGTCCGCTTGGCTGTATCGCCCTACCCAGACCATAGGACGCAACTCAAAGCTTCAACAATCATGGCAAGGGCTGTACCTTGTGCTAATTGCTACCATGCATTGTTAGGCTTGTGTGAGTGGACACGTGTGCTGTTGGCAAGTTCTTTGATATCGAAGCCATGTATTGTTACACCTGCAGTGGTTTGTACATGTGACTGCTTCTGGAAATTTCCTTTCATGTGATTGGCAGGTATAAAAAGTATAAAAAGGAGAATGAGCCCTACAGAAAGTTCAGTTCAACTGAGAATGTATAGCATATAGCAGTTGAGTCGGTTTTGATGGAAAATTTACAGCATGCAGAGTAGCTGCCATTGCAGTGAACCTCAAAAGGAAGGCATATGGCAAATTGTCACGAAAGCATCATTTATTTATGAATAGGTTTTCATTTGTAACAGTGGAAGAAATAAAGAGTTGTTAGTTGGAGAAATAAAACAAAGTTTATGTTACAATATATAAGTATACTAAAATGAATATCTTTAATTTTCTGAAAATTGCTTATGAAGTTCTCTTCAGTAAATTAATTTTGTATAATTGACAAAATGTTACTTCATAGAAAATGTAAATCTCATTACAACACTCAATTTACATGAAATCCTTGTTTTTGTTTTTTTTTTACTTTCTCTTCTTTTATTGTAAGTAGTGGAAGTATTGCATACTACCCAAAACCTTCTACCAAGATTTCACCAGAAAAGCATGTTTTAAGAGTCTTCGTGTAAAAAGAGCTATTAATGACACTAACAGCAGTTGGTACAGCCTACTGGGTGTTTGTGTCAGCAAGCCCTTTGCTGTGTCACATCTGAATACAGTCATGGCTGCACCTATGTCCATTAGTATCCAGCACACATTTCCTTGTATCCACCTGTCTATGACATCTTTCACCATGACGAAGGTGGCAATAACATGCCCCATGCCACACCCCCAGCACACAATTTGAAAGTTATTGTCATTGTCTCTGGGTTTCTGGTTTCTCTCCCCCTGTTGTAACGAACATTCCTCTCTTTGAGGTGGACACAGCTGTTATTTAGCTGCTTACACTTCAGCACAGCTGTTAACACCTTTTGGATTGTATTTTAGTTGCTGAGCATTATTGCGGTATTGCGCACCCTGCCTTTGAAGGAGTAGATATCTTTTTGACACACATATGAGGTGTAATCAAAAATTAATGGAATGAGCTCATAAACACTACATAACAGTAAATGTAAAAAGAAGCTAGTAACAGTGAAGAATAACACAAATATTAATATAAAAATAATAGTTGCAACAAATCTTCACTTATCTTTTGGAATCCTTTAATGACAAATTCTATCAACAAACTTCTGGTTTAGCAATGGGTAGTCCACTTTCACCTTTTCTTGCTGATCTTTTCATGAGCTGTTTTGAAATACAGGTCACTAAAGCATTCCCTCTAATTTTTAAAACTTGGTATAGATATGTAGATGATATATTTGCTATTGTTCCTGATAAACATGTAAATGATGCTTTAAAACTTTTAAATTTACAAGATAAGGCTATAAAATTCACATTAGAAACTGAAAGTGATGGCTATCTCCCTTTCCTGGATTTAAAAATAATAAAAAAAGACAATAAATTGAATTTTGGAATATACAGAAAGCAAACTCACACTGATAATTATATAAAAAATAATGGCTTTAACCCTTTTTCACATAAATTTGCTGTTTTTAATAGTTTAATTTATAGGTTAATTAATTTACCCCTTAATAAAGATGAATTCTATAAAGAATATAAACACATTATTAGCACTGCTTTAATTAATGGTTTTAATACTGTTTTATAAATAAAAAAATTGAGAAGTTTAAATATCAAAAAGCTATTAAAGATATTTCTACGCTTAAGAAAATAAAAGATAATTACATTTTTAAAAAATTTACTTATCACCCTTGGGCAAATAAAAAATTCACAAATATTTTCAAAGAGCATGGCATAATATTGGTTCCTCAAAATAAATACAGTATAAAAAATTTGTTAGGCTTTTCTAAAAAGGATGAAATTTCAAAAAATAAAAAATCTGGCATTTATCAATTAAACTGTTTAAATTATGACCTTGTTTATATTGGTAAGACTAAACGTCATTTGGAAACCAAAGTAAAAGAACACTTTAGGAATATTAAATACAAACAAATTGATAAATCAGCTGTAGCAGAACATTTTTGGAAATTTAATCATGAAATAAATCCAGATGTTAAATTATTAAAACACTTAAATGGGCCCATAGATTTAATGGTTTGGGAGAAAATATTTATATTAAAGTATAGAAATCATGCAATGAATTTTGATATACCTCCAATTGACACTCTTACCAAATTTGTTTTGATTCCAGTAGTTAGCAATGCATTAGTACACAATCCACCTAGTAGCAGTAACCATAACAGTGTAAATAAACAACATCAAAAAAGAGACCAAAAGGATATGTTGATAATGCAATGAAATTGTTGCGAAACTAGTCCAGGCAAGGATTCCAAAAGATAAGTGAAGATTTGTTGCAACTATTATTTTTATATTACTACATAACAGTTTGACTTGTCTATTCTGCGCTGTCATCCTTGAAGTAATTTCCTTGGGAGTTGATATACTTGTCCTGGCACTTCTGCCACTGCTGGAAGGACCTCTGGAAGTCATCTTCTTTAAATGTGTTCAGAGTCTTCTGTGATTTGCAATGGATGACATCAATGTCCTCAAAACAGTGTCCTCGGAGCTGCATTTTAAGTTGCAGGAAAATAAAAAAGTCCACTGGAGCCAAATCTAGAGGGGAACAGTATCCATCCTATTTTTATAAAAAAATTGGCAAACAGAAAGGGCTTTGTGTGTGAGCACATTGTCATGATGCAGGAACCAGTCACCACTCCTCCATTGCTCTGGCCATTTGCATCGCACTATCTCCCTTAATCTTTGCAGTACTTGTTTGTAGAACCTTGATTCGCTGTTTGACCCTGTGGCACACACACAAATTCCTTATCTACAATGTCAAAAAACACAATCATCATTGATTTCACAATGGATTGAACTTGTCTGGCCTTTTTGTGAAGATGCAGCACTCTTCCATTGTGAAGATTGTTTCTTCATTTAAAGCTGTTCTTTAAGATCTATGTAGGCAATCACATGGCTTTCCTTTTGGTCAATTGAAAGCAGGCGGGCACAAACTTGGCAAGTCTTCTCATGTCCAAATCATCCTTCAAAATGCTTTGAACACTTCCAAAGGAGAGTCCTAATGAGTCAGAAAGTTCTCTTATTGTAATGTGCCTATATTTAGGACCATTTCCCTCACCTGATTGATATTTTCATCAGTATTGCTGGTACAGGGGTTGACCTAAATCTTTAACTGATGTCACATCACTTTTAAATTTTGAAAACCACTGAAATGTTTGAGTTTTGCCTGTTACTTCCTCCCCATAAGTTGTTCTTAACATTTCATAGGCTTCTGTTGCAGTTTTATTGAGCTTAAAGTAACATTTTATGTTTGTTCTTTGTAATCTTGCATTTTTCCTACACAGAAAAATTGCAGCACGTGCAAAACACACATTCACTTCAGAGCTTCTACCTCTGCACTACAAGGTCACAGAAATTCATGTGACCATTCATTTTTATGGGAAAGGGATGCAGCATGTAGTCTGGGTAAGAATTAAAGACATCTCAGCAGCAGCATTGTGAAGGCATTCCAGAAACTTTTTGATTATACCTCGTAACTATGCAAATAGATTGTTGTCCTTTATTAATACACAAAGTAAATAAAAAGGTCTCGTGTCAGAAAAAGAAAGTCCAAAATCTAAGCCTGACACTATACAGAATCAAAACAGACAAACATAAACCCCAAAATGTGATTAATCTTTTGGACAAACCATTCAAAGAAGAAGAAGAATTGGATTTTCTTAATAAAGGACAAAAAAAGCTGCTGCTGAGAAAAATGTGATAAGGATTAAATGCGAAAAACCATTGACCAACATCCAGAAAGAGAAACCAAAAAGTAACCCTTTCAAACACATCATAAAATCCTTGAACGAAAAAGACGTCATTTACACAAAAGCTGACATGAGAAATAAAAATGGTCATCCTTAATACAAAAGACTACATAAGTTGCATAGAAGAATCTTTGACAAGTGACGAGCCTTTATGCAAATGCACAACCTCCATAAACACAACTATAAAAACCAGCAACATCATCCCAAAATCACAACATTGGAGAATGAAAGTATGTACAGACTACCAAAAATCCACAAGCCAGGAAACAAAATGAGATTAATAGTTAACAACATCAATGCACCTACCTATAACCTAGCCCAATGGCTAAACAAAAAATTACTCAGTCTCCCAAAATTTGAAACCCGAAGCATAAATAACTCCATAGAGCTAATCAACAACATAAAAGACATAGAATTATCACCTAATGATAGACTTGTCTCCTTTGATGTCAGCTCCTTATTCCCAAGCATCCCCATTTCCATCCTAATGCAATACTGCCAACAATGGTTTCAATCCATAAACTTGATGAAAGAAGAAATCAAAGAATATTCCAAGCTCATCCACATCTGCATAGAACAATCTTTCTTCATCTTCAATGGCAATATAAACAGAAATCAGGCCTCACAATGGGAAGTCCCCTGTCACCATTCCTGGCAAATCTATTCATGAGCTTTTTCGAAAAAAAAATTACCAATGGATTCACTCACATTTTCAAAACCTGGTTGAGGTATGTCGATGATGTATTTGCCATAGCAAATGCTAAACTAATAGAAGATGCACTGCTGCTACTAAATTTACAAATCCCAGAGATTAAATTTACCATGGAAACCGAGAAAGACAATACCCTTCCGTTTTTGGACCTCAACCAACTAGCCACAAACATGCAATCATACACAGTTTGCTTAACAGATTACTTAACATCCCTATGGGGAAAATAGAATATGAAAAAGAGCTTAACCAAATAATAAAAAAAGCAGAGAACAATGGTTTTAACAAAACATTTGTTCTGAAAAAACTAAAAACAATAGAGAGAAAGAAAAAAATAGCAGCTTCAACCACCCTCATGGTAGAAAAAAAAAACAGAATATTTTCAAAAAATTCACATTTCACCCTCAGGCCTTCAACAAATTTAAAAAGTTCTTCAAAGAACACAACATCTTCTTAGCCCCACAAAACAAACACAGCATAAAAATCCTTCTAAAGAACAAGTTGAACAATCACCTGCATCCAAGAAATCAGGAATTTACAGAATCAACTGTATAAACCGTGATAAAAGATACAAAGGACAAACCAGGTTAAAGGAACATCTGGGACACTTAAGAAACAACCAAATGGAGAAATCAGCAGTAGCCTCACATGCTTGGGACAGTAGCCATAGAATTGAAGACAATGTCCACTTGTTAAAATCAGTACAGCGACCACTAGAATTCAACATATTTATTTATTTTAAATATTTATTTTAAAGCAGAAACCTAGCCTTATGACTTTTAGAATTCCTGCCGATGACAACCTGCTCTACAAGTTCATTTATCAACCACCAGAGAAAGGAGAGGAGTCCACAAATAATACCAACAACAGGCTGGCCAGTCAAAATCTGTTGACGATGTATGCAACATAAGCCTGCGAAACATGTCCAGGTAATTTATTATTTAGTGAAGCAATTCAAGTGTAAATTTGACTCATTTTATCAATGTGTAATTATGCTTCACTGGTACCACTTCCAGTATTTTGATTCTTTTGATCTTTGTTAGAATAATTTATATACCATCTAATAAACAATATCAAGGTAGAAAAAGGCTTATGCATGCAACACAAGATTTTTTTCTCTTGTGGTATGCAAAGAGTGGCATTTCTGCAAAGGTTTATCATAGATTAACAAGCAATAGATGAACAAGCTTTTGTAAGAATAGCTTGTATAAGAATGAGTAAAGAAAGGTGTGTGAATACAACACAAGAGAGGTTTTCATTTATTATTTCACAGATAATTTATTTGACCTTCGAGTATGTAATCTGCCATCTTTTTTGGGAATTCTTTAATTGTTAATGTACAAGGGTGTTTTTTTTTTTTTTTTTTTTTTTTTGGTAGTGTTTAACACCCGCTTTAACTACTTATGGCACCGCAGGTGGTGTCACTGATGATACATGGATGATGGAGCACTGGTGGAATGCGATGGTGGGGGAAACCGGAGTACCCAGAGAAAACCCACCCCAGCGCCGCTTTGTCCACCACAAATCTCACATGCGGTCGCTTGGGATCGAACCCTGGCCGTCTAGGTGAGAGGCAAGTGGTCTAACCACTCAGCCATGGTGCAGCCGCGAGGGTGGTTTGATAAGTCTGGTAAATTTTCATAAAAGAATGGAACATTTTTGTTGCAGCTTCATGGTTGGTAAGTATGAATATTCAAAGGATCATATAAACAATTTAAACGGTGTACAGTTTATGTTGACAGACGTCTGAATTGGTCAATGTGTCGACTGCAATTGATAATGGAGAAAACTGAGTTTCATGCTGTTACTAAGCATTATCAGTTGAAGGGTTGGACTGCTGCACAAATCAAAACAAAACTGGGTGAAGTGCACATTGAATCTGCACCATCATTGAAGACTGTTTACTTTTGGATTAATGAATTTAAACATGACCAGAAAAGCACCAAAGACAATGCACACTCTGGCCATCCAATTATAGTCATCATACAGGAAACCAGTAACAAAATCCGTGATATGGTAATGCAAGACCGCCAAATAAAAATGAGTGAGGCTGCTGAGCTCAACTGAACGAGTGCATAACATTCTGCACAGAGAATTGGCTAGAAAGAAGCTGCGTAAGGTGGGTGCCATGATAGCTGGCCAAAAGCGCATCCAAAACAACATTTCAACATAATGTCTGGCGATGTTTAATTGAAATTTGCAGACTTTTTACACCAATTTTGTGACTGCTGATGAAACCTGGATCCATCTTACATGCCAAAGTAAAAACAGCAACAAAAACAATATACAAAGGCTGGTGAAAGTGCACTGAAGAAGGCAAAAACCATTTTATCAGCTCATAAGATGATGGCGTTGATAATGCAACCTTAAATCGTTTCTTTACATTTCATTTTGTACTCCCATTCATTGTAGCAGCAACAGTTAATATGAAATTTAATAATTAATAAATTACATGAAGAATTTAAACTATTAATTGGAAAACATGTTTTCTGGGATTCCCAACAAATAATTCTCAAAGATTACTTGGTAAAAGGCAGAACCATAATTGATCCTATTAGGCTTCATTGTTGGAATGTTTGAAACTTGAGTTGGGTGAAAAAAAAAAAAAAAAAAACTTGATAGGCATGCAACACATCAGTCTTTCACCAGGATATTGCACTGTTACATGCATCAGTGATAACAATGACAAAAGTGCATGAATTAGGCTTTGAAGAGGTTCCTCATTCACCCTACCATCAGAATTAACACCAAGTGACTTCTTTTTGTTTCCTTTGACTTGGTGGGAAGAAATATTCGTCAAAGACATGTCAATGAGTATTTTGCAGAATTTGATAGAACCTATTTTTCTGACAGGATGAAAAAGTTAGAGGATTGCTGGACCAAGTGGATTTTTTCAAAGGAGACTATGTCGAGAAATAAGTTCAGTTGTTTTTTTTTACTAAACTTACATAAAGCCCTTATAAAAATATACATTTAAAAATAGTAATAGTTATATATACACATTAATCACATGCTGTGATGTACAATACTTGTTGCACATACTTTCATGAATCTCAGAGAAAGAAAAAAAAAAAAAAAAAAGGGAATGAAATCATTATGATTTTAAAATTAGCCTTACCTCAATTACCACAGGTAAGTCTGGATTCCTTCGATAAAATATGAAGGATGAGTTCCAATATGGATTTGCTGTATTCTTTGCAACTGGAGTTCTGCCCTTTTTTCCTTCACAGATAATTATGCAGAATAAGTTACAGTCTGAAGCAAACATTAAACAAAAAAAATTTTAAGCTTTCCCAAACCTGGTTATATTTGATGGTTTGGAGGTTGTCAGGTGATATTAGGATTTATACAAATTCAATGACCACTGACTATAATGCTTGAGAAAGGTTTAACTGAACTGGAGCAGCCTGTTTTTCTGCTCCCTCTCACAGCTATCATATATATATATTTATATGTATATGTGTGTGAGTGTGTGTGTGTGTGTGTGTGTGTGTGTGTGTGAGTGTACACACACATACATACACTAGTTGAACTTCACTGGAACCTTAGTGACTGAGAGAAACCATGGGAAGAAAAAAAAACACACACACCCATTTACTCATCCATGGGATTGAACCCAGGATCTCCTGAATACAGACAATTTGAGCCATTCTGCTGAATTCTGTTCATTAACATTTAGTTCAATCATACACTTTTCAGTTATATGTTTTCTCACATATTTTTCTGATCCCTATATACAAAAATACATATTTAATAATTTATACATTAGGGATGTATCATATGATAATAATGATGCAATGAAGTAAATCCAAATAATCAAAATATTCCCAGTGTACATAAGGCAATTCAAGCTCTATAAATTACACAAAAATTTCTATCAGTACAAAGTCTAAATGATAGCATTTCTGTAATTACTATGTACAATTGACAAGTGTGTGACTATAAGGAAAAATGCAGTAGAGAAAAACTTTTTACTTTCTCTAGCCTGCATGTACAATGTACATAGTGGATAGAGAAGGTATTGAATTGCACCCAAAAATTCAATGTTGAGATTTCACCGGAAATATATGTTTTGGGGTCCCCTGAGCCCAAAAAAGCCTTTTAGGAAAAAGGTCTGTGTGTGCGAGTGTGTGCATACATGTGTGTGTGGGAGGGGTGTATAGCATAGCTCAAAGGTATTTAGGTTTAGTGTCTTCCAAGGATGCGATACAAAGATTTTCAAGAAAATCCTGTATATTAAAGCTAATTACATCCCAAATAAAATGTGTATCTTGAATTTTCTGAGAATAGCCTCTTTATTCTGGATGAATTTTGCCAAATTTTGCTTAACTGCTTAACCTTAAGAGATAAACAAAAACTTAACTATACAAAAAATGTAGATTTCGTCAAAATGCACAATTTACGTCCTTTACATTTTTGTTGTGAAGATAACTGTTTCTGAGGTATTCCTTGTTATTGGTTTCAATTGTGAAGTACTTACACTTTTCTCAGACAGAAAATGTCCATTTTTCTTTTGTTCTACTCCTGGCCAAGCAAAGAAGCGATTTGCAATGACAATCGTATAACGATAGCTTTTAGAACATTTGACTATTCACTTTAGCCTAGTGCATTCCCTTAGTTTCCTTCTACTTATAAGGAACTAAGTAATAAGAACATTCTGCTAATGTTTATCTCCATTAGCATTGTGCACAAAGAAGAAGAATTTTTGCAGGAATTTTGTAGAGCAGTTAGAGAAAGTCATGTGAGTGTAACACACCAGATTTGTTTTTTAAACCAGTGTAAAGCAAAAGTACTCTCATTTGAATGGACTCTTAAGTTTTATGATTATTATTTTCATTTATAGCTTTATTATATTACATAATTATTTAAATTTTGAAATATTAATGACACTTAAACTTCTCTTATGTCAAGTTGTAAAATCTTGGGATGTTTTCAGAGACATCTGTTTCCTCCTCAGCATGACCATTTAACTGTAAACTGTCTGATGGCAAACTTCATAACATTTCTGACTGGCAGGATTTCAAAATTTAACACACTCCTAGAATTTTTTATAATTAAAATCTTTTTCAAAGTGTTGAGTTCTAGTGTGGTTGTCAATGGCTTTAATAATTTAATTTCCAATATTAATGTGGTTGTCTATCCATAAGTGCTGAATTGCCTATATGTTTAAATTTGATGTTTCTTTTATGCCCTTTCAATCTGACATTGAAATTCTAGCTGATCTCTCATATAAGCTTTCTCACATCATATTTAATATAATAAATTAACTTAAAAGTAATTTAATTTAATAAATGCCGAACTCAAATCATACTGTATGGTGTTCTTCAGTGGTTTAACTAATTTTCTCAAACAGAATTTTTTTTGAGCCAATACATTATTTTAGGCATCTCCCTATGAAAATGTATAACTGAGGTTATACTGTGGGTATAATTTATTTTCAGCTTAATAATTGTCTGTATACAGTTAAGCTATGTTAAAGTAAGTACAATAATACATAAGTTAGGAGTATATACATAATAGGAATGCAAAAGATAAAATACATAATTAATGGTGATAGGTCTAATTATCTTTACAATGATTTACAAATTCATCAATGTTATTGCAGCCATTTTCAGTCAATAAATTTTTAAGAAGCATTTTAAAGTTACTTAATTTACCACAAATCTTGATTGATATTAGAATGTATTATAAAGTTTTATCCTTTTCATAATATGCATCCTTTGTCCTAGGATAGCAAGAATGTTTTTACCTCTGGTGTCATGATCATGAATATCTGAGTTGGTCTGCAGCGGAAATTTATGTTTAACCAAATGGAGAATAGTTCTATGGATAAATAAGTTTGGAAGGTAAGTATTTTTGTTAGCTTAAACATATCTCTACAAGAATCTGTATGACTTTAATTCCCTATGTATCTGATTACTTGTTTATGGAGTGTGTATATTTTATTAAATTTGTTTTGCAAATTTCTATACCATAGGATAAAGTTGAGTGGTTAAGATCGAAGTATATTATTTTGGCTGTTGAACGTAAGGTATAATTATGGTTGGTTGGTATCTAATGTTGAGCAGTTGGCAGTGAAGCCATTCGCTCTCTTGCATTCCAGGATTTTGATGTCATATTATCCTGTTGACTCAACTCTTGTTTTCTTCGACCTCGATCGTATTAAGAGTATTCGAGGCCTAGGGGATCATTTAATTTTCTTTCTGTACATACCTTTCTTTTCTTAGGTGATGTACCCACCATTTATGGTGCCTAATTTTAAACAGTTATAAAAAGTTGAATAAAAACATTCCAGATAAAGGGGTATAATTATTTAAAGATCTCAAAAAAAAAGAAGAAGTTTTTACTAACATTTATTGCCAGTTTATCAATATGACTACTAAATGTTCAAGTTCTATCTATGTTCAGCCCTAATAAATTTACATCACTTACGCTTCTGATTGTGTTATTATAGATTATTAATTCTAAGGCATTAATTATATTCCTGTAACCAAAAATTATCATTTCTCATTTAGAAAGGTTAACACACAGATTTGATTCATTGAAATAGTTTGTTAGCGAATTAATTATAGCATTTGTGTTTTCAAGTGCTCCTGTATCTTTGTTTCTGACAATTATTGTATCGTCCACATACTGTATGATATTGGCATTAGGTGCACTAATTTTTATGTTATGCACGTATAAAATAAATAACAAACGACCCAATATTGAACCTTGAGCAACGCCAAATGACAGGTTTTGAAGTCTGGATTCATAAACCTGACTATTGGTTTTTAATTGTATTGGTTGTTTCTTGTGTCATAAACAAAGTTTATTATCTGTTTGATTGAAAGAATCTGCTTCCACTTGTTTCTGCAATTTTCTGAGGTTGGCAATGTAGTCTTTGGCCACTGAAAGCTTGGATTCTAATTTTTACTTCATTTGGTTAGCATACTATGATAAAGAAAAAAGTTTTATTTCTTTATAAGTATACCAAAACTATTTCTACAGACCTAAAATGCTTAAAGAGAAACATTTGTTGAGGTGTCATATTGAGCATCAATCTCTTAATATGGATTATTTTGCATTCCCTGACTGCTAATTTTAGAGCTATCTTATCTGAAATTTATAAATTATGTTTTAACAAAAAATAAGAAGAAGAAATTCTTAATGAGTTTACTTTTGATTTCAAGCTTATTCAGGAGTATACCATGCAACACAATTTGAAGGATATGTTAATACTGTTAACACATTTTAGTGAACAATTTAAGCCACAGTTAAACATACACCTGACTTGAAACTCTTCTCCAACACCTTTAAATAATTTTTCAGTTGAATTAATGCTTCATGCAAAACTACAAGACTGTTATGAACTTCACTGCCAAGAATAAATTCCACAAGTTGCAAAATAAATGATCAGATGCACAATTACCAGGCTAGAGGAAGCAATGATTTTCATTCACCCTCATAGGATTGAACTGTATAAAATCAAACCCATCCTTGTGCCATATTATCTTTATAATAAATTGATTATGGAATTTGGCAAATACTTAAACATTTTTTTTAAGATTTTAGTGTAATGTTCAATGAACACAAATAGATAAACTGTAACACTTTATTTGTAAAATAATTGTACAATTGTTAGTATTAAGAAATCTCAACTCTACTATGTAAAATTCTGTATATACTATAGCAATTATATTTTATTTTGAGATATATTCACTTTTGTCAATGGATTATGGCCTTCTAGCATGGAAGCTTTTACTAATTTAGTAACAACAACCATTAAACTCTTGTTATGAAAGCCTCCGATATATTTATATATACATTTTTAGAACTGTATATATAAATCTCATTATTAATGTAAATTGAAATCAAGTAATTTTCAGAAAGGAAGATATTAATTTAAAGTGTTATATTCTTGGCTTCTTCAATATTTAAAGTAGATATTGAACTTAGCATATGTAATGATGCATATGTCTTTTACATAATTTATACATATTTAAAAGTCAAAGAACATTTTTCTCTATTTCCCTAATTCAACATCAACCTAGGAGCCACGGCTCACAGTAATGTTTAAAATAACTTATTATATAAGATATGTAGCATATTTCAAATGAGTATTAATGTAAACTTACCATCAGAATCACTCACGTTCTCTGCACCTTTTATATTTATCACAGTAGCATACACAGGACTTCTTAGGCACCAAATAAAAATATTAGATGTAGGAACATCACGTTTCAAAATTCTAAAATAAATTAGAAAAATTAGATGTAATTTTTTTCTCTTCATTTTATTTTTTATTTTTTTTTGTACAGTTTTTTATCTGATTTTTCCTTCCATCAGGTACAATATCTATTGTTATATGATCAGGCAGATTATATCTGAAAGATACCATTTACATGTGTATTCTTACTAATTGTGGCTTTTTATTTCATTATGCTTTTTTATATTTTACCATTTCATATTTTACTAGAGGTGGGTGAAAAATAGTGGAATGCAAGGTTCACATTTGTATTAGTCTTGGGTAGTGTGGATCTCTTTCTGGAATAGTGACCTTTCCTCTTCCCTGTGAGTCATGTCAGTCTATCAGTTATTATATAACTATATATATATATGTAGGGGCTGATGATGAGGACGATGACAATGACTTGTCTGATCTATATAATCTGCTAATATACTTAGTCATGAGGATAGAATGACTTAGATAGTACAGAAATATACCATACAGAAATATACATCCATGCCCACATTGGGACTTGAACCCATGACCCTTTCAGGGTAGAACATCAATACCAAACATGTCAACGACTACAGCTACTGCGGCCTATATTTTGCTTTCTCATTCCATCTTGTCCCCTTCTAATTTTCAGGTCTGCAAAGACTACTAACCACTTTATCTTGGGCTTTCCTTTTCTTCTTGCTGAATATATCCTTGTGTTCATCATTCTTTCAAGCAGATTGCTTTCTTCCATGCACCATACTTGACCAAGCAATTGTAGCCTTCCTGGTATAATAAATCTAAGTATTTCTTTCCTTTTTAATGATGGATCAATTTTAAAAAAATTATTTGATTCTCCAGTTATCCTATCCAAATGAGGTAAATGCTCTAAACAATGTTTTCAAGGATTTGAAACTTTCCTGCACTGGTTATTAATGATTTCTTCTTGGGATGTCAGCCAGGTAAGTGTTGGATTAATTTCCAAGCTTTCAATGTGTACTCTGTCACCATCATCAGGGAACTGGACAGAAGTTGCTCTGGCAGTGGTATTATACTTGGAGGGGAAGGCTAAAGGACCACTTCGCATGCTGTCATTGGTCAGCACTGACCAATAGAGTTTGAGGAGGATGGGGCAAGCAGTTATGAATTATAGGTAGCCATGCTTTGCTTATTTGCAGACCTTCGTCTTTGTTAAAATTATTTTTGTTTGCTTTTATGTATATTGCTTCTTTTATCAGTCTGTCATAATATCTGGTAGATTTTTTATTATTTTGGTGGATGAAAAATTGATCTTATGGCTAGTATCATAAGTATGTTGTGCCACCGCAGACTTTTCTGGGTAGCCCAACCTGATGCAGCATTGGTGTTCTTTGATGCGCTCTTCCACAGTGTGCGACGGTCCTTCAGCCTTCCCCTCAGGTATATACACCACTGCCAGAGCAACTTATCTCCACTTCCCTGATGATGGTGACGGAGTACATCATTGAAAGCTTGGAAATTAATCCAACACTTACCTGGCTGATGTCCCAAGAAGATCATTAATCAATGTTTACAAATCAGGAGCAGTGCTTTTGGATCAAAATTGAAGTTGAATAAGGCTGTGGTACTCAAGGTTACTGTCAAGGACTATGTGAAGCATGTGGTGATGTGGCACAGTGGCAAGGTGGGTGAAATCATTTCATGAAAGCCAGCATTCTATTCAAACAAACCCAAACTGACAACCAAACAATTGAGCTCCCTGCTTCTCAGCTGGATGTTGCTTACTAATGGACTGTGTTTTTATACACTACTGAACACAAATGAGGACATTAAGAAGTGAACAGAACAACTAAATTAAATTTTGGGAAACAATGGAGGAGGAGGAGGAGGAGGAGGAGGAGGAGGAGGAGGAGGAGGAGGAGGAGGAGGAGGAGGAGGAGGAGGAGAATAAGAACAACAAGAAGAAGAAATGGAGGGGTGTCCAGATGAATTGGCTGTGGGATGAGAAACCATAAAGTACCTGGCACTGATAAAGAATCATCAGAGTTAATTTAAGTAAACAATAGACTAATCACCAAGCAAGTACATGAAGTTACAACCAAAGTATGGTCAAAAGGAGAAATATACAAGGATTGGAATCAGAGTGTACTACGTCCATTATATAAAACAAAAAATAATAAGTTAAACTGCACTAACTAAAGAGGCATATCCTTACAATGTAATTGTTACAAAGTTTTTACAATTATGCTGAAAAACATATTAGAATTACATGTCAAACAGGTAATTAACAGATATCAAGCAGGATTTATAAAGACTAAATAAACTAGAAAAAATATCAAGCAGGATTTATAAATACACTAGAAAAAATATTTACTGTTAGATAATTTTGGTAAAAAACGTGTGAATTTATTATAGATGTACATCAGCTTTTTATGGACTTTAAGCAGATGTATGATTCTATTAATAGAGAGAGATTATATATTATCATGCTGAAATTTGGATTACCATAAAAACTGGCAGCCTTTAGAGATAAAATACAGAATATAAGAAGTACTCAAGAAGTGGTCTACACTAATAAAGGTCCAAAATAAGGAGATCGATTCGCCATGCTTCTCTTTGTTGCCTTGGATTATGTAATAAGCAAAACTAAGAATATATAGGCACATTGGTACTGTGATTCAATGTGATTGATGGTACTGTGGCCTGTGCTGATGATATAAATATCATTGCAAGGACAAAAAGGGAAGAAACTTTAACATTTCAAGATCTTAAAAAAAGCTTGAATAAAATTAGACTTCAAATAACTACAAATAAACAAATTTAGAAAATAAAATGTTAATACAAATATATATAAAAATAATATGAATAATCACACACAAGCAAATCAAATGGAATAAATATGTTCAAGATTTTATATTTAGGAACAACAACAACAACAATAATAATAATAATAATAATAATAATAATAATAATAATAATAATAATAATAATAAGTGGAAGTCAAAAGATAAATATACTGACTAAAGCAATTGAAGCATATTTTACTCCACTGTCCATTTTTAAGATTAAAGATTTACAAAAACAAAGATAAGAGCAATGATAATATGAGTCATTCAAATATGTATTGTGCAACATGATTAATAGCAAAGAAAACAGTACACATAGATAAAGATAAGAGCAACAATAATATGGGCCATTCTAATATGTATTGTGCAACAAGATTAGTAGCAAAGAAAATAATACACATATTACATGCTTTTGAAAGAAAGATACTGAAGCTCACTGAATGAAAGCGCATTGTGGAGAATTAAATAAAATGATAAAATATTATGAGATATTTAATGATAGTACCACAAGGAAAGTAGTTAAATTAAGAAGGCTGCAGAGGACAGGACATGTACTATGGATGAAAGAATAGATATAGCCTTAAAGTCCTTAAGCGGAAAATAAAATGTAACAGGCTCGTGGGTAAAACAAGGGACAGATGATTGGATAAAGTTAGAAAGGATGGAGAAGTATGCTGGAGATTAAGAATTTGGAAAGGGATGTCTTAAGTGAAGAAGAATGACAGCAATGTCTGAGATCAGCCAAGACCCAATTTGAGCTGTAGCGCTGAGTAATAATATTATGATGATGAAAATTATCTGCAATGCGCTCCTTTTACTTTTGTTGCAAATTGGTTGTGCAAATCAATTCACAGCTGAAAACTTGCTGCTAATGCAGAATAAGACACCAGGCAGCATCCCAGTATAAATTTCAAGACTAATAGTAAAGTATTTAAGAATCAGCCAAAGTGTAGATTTTATTTCCACATTTATTATGCTTAGAAGGACTATATTGTCTAAAACTGTATCTCCCTCTGAAGCCTGCCATCATCTCATCCATTGTGACATTTTCTCCCAGTGAGTATTATTTCTAGCAGTTGTCTGCAAATGTTGTGGAAATGTCGACTCTCATTGTTGCAAGAAGGTCTAATTTATTTATTTCTTTGTGAGAAGATGTCATCAAATTTATGGCAGAACTTTTAATTGAATGCCATTGTACAGATTAGAGGAATTATTATTGGCGGTGGCAGTGAAATTGAAATACTTCCAATGCTACACCGTTTCCATCTGTGCCCTATTTTTCTAAAGATGAGTCTGCTACTGCGTCAACTATAGAAGACCAATGAATGCTTTCATCTCTTCTTATGTTGACAAATTAGCATCTCTTTCATGGCCAAATTTATTGTGTATAAACTCAATGTATTAATAATTGATATACATGGTGACTATGTTTAGTATGTCATCTCAAGTGAAACAACCCCAACAACCTATATGTGCTAACAATTCTGGCGTAACTCCAATTCCAGGCAAATGAATAAGTAAATTCTGTGATGTAGTTTTTCTCTGCTGCTGAATCCTCATTTTCTTCCATTTAGTGACCCATATTTTCCACCATTGAGTAGAAAGATATGTGCTGTTTATGTCTTCAACTGTGTCATTTAAGATGGAGAACCCTCTTCATGGGCTTCTGACATATAAGCTTCACAATCTATGCCACTTTCATTGTCAAGAAAATTTTATTGTCTTAATTTTCATCTCACAATATGGCAGAGCTTTCCATAAATCTTATGGTTACACACATTGAACATGTGTTTCTTTGACATTATGTGCATAAAATTGTGATCAATAAAAACAAAGGCTAGAAAAATAATGAGATATGCGAGCAGACACAATATCTCACAGAAAACTTTGCTTGGTAATAAAACAAACAAAAACCAAACAATTGATCAATAATGAACCAGGTGGTGTTGCAATTTGTTTTAGAAAGCTAAGATGAGCCACTTTGCATACATGATTATTGTGTTTCCACATTGGAAAACCCAGGAAAGGTACCTCTCAGATATATTGCACCAGATGGAGGTTAAAAAGATTCCCTTATAACAAACACAACTAACAACATAACTATGATAAGCAATAGTGGCATAGCAAAAACTAGCAACAATGCACTTTTTCATTTATTTCCTTAAATTTGTTGGGTTTCCTAGGTCACAGTTGCAACAAAACAATATAGTATATATGTAATGAATCTAGGTGATGACTCATGAAAATGTGAACAGGGAAAGAAAATCTTTGTACATTTTTTATAGTTTGATGGTTTTATATAGCTAGATTTCAATAGTCTCTATTTCTAAGCCAGAAGATAAACAAATAATTAAGTCCTCACCTTTTTTAAGATGATCATTTTTATTTAGTAAATTTGTTTTCCTGATAAAAGAAGTTCAAGGGATATCTCAATGGATATTTCTGTTTTTCAAAACTGTGCAAAGTTTAATACATAGATATCAAATGTGATTTTAGTACAAACAATAAGCAAGTACTAAACTAAAATTTAAAATAAATGAACAACTTTTGCCTTATATTTTATTCTAAATTGCAACATACTTCTGTTGTTTACAAGCATAGCAGTATTTATTTTTTAATGCTAATATCAAAAATGAAAAACCTATAATTATATAAATTATATAAATTTTTATTCTGTTATGACTTATGACTAGAGTACTTCCCAGCATTTATTTCTGTTATAAGCTCTATAGACCAGCAAAGTGTTCTTACCTTAAATTAATATCAGATAATGAGAATATTCTAACTAAATGTTCTCCTGTTTCTCCTTGTTTATGTGTTGATGGAATGAGTATATATCTTCCACGAGAAAGAACACCGCTGTAGAATAGCTCACGCTTACGAATGTGATCAACAGAAATCACTGTAGGAAGGAAGTCCCACTGCACATGCAACCTATATTTACGATTGTCTTCTACCTGTGATAAACATGAAAATATTCTTAATACATCTTTCAAAGCAATTAAACTTTACTAAACCATTTCACAATTATGTTTGCATAAATGGCATGCATAACTCAGGCGATATGTTAGATATGTACAGAATGTTAAGTACTGGGAGATTTAAGCAAAGAGATTTATCTCCACACATATGAGGGGCATTCTTAAAGTTTTCCTGTTTTTTTTTTTATGATTATTTTTCAATATAGTCACCTTGTAAAGCAATAAATTTTATCAAATGACTTTCAAAAGCAGGTATGGGTAACCCACTGTTCACATCCTAAGAGGGAGGGCAATATGATGTAACCTAGCAGCCCCTCTATTGGAGCAGTGGTGTAATGTGATTCTATGTTTTGAAAAGCTAGAAATTACTATTAATTAAAATGCAAAATATGTACTGAATGACAAAACAAAATGTTTTATTCATTATTATTCATACAATAAAGTATGAATTATTCATATATCTCATAATTCTTATCAATTGATGAAGTAAACATATTATTGCTTATAAACTTGTAAAAAACAAAAAAGACTAAATACTTGAAGCTTTTACACAATATAAATATAATTTTGTTTCAACTGAATGTGTCTGAAATGAAACAGAGTTTTATTTATGGATGCTCTTTAACTGCTGTGTTTCTCAGCACCATTCTATATTGGGCGTGAAACATTCCTTAATTTTGCTCGGAGGCCTCTCTATCAGACTTGAAGTTCTTTTACATGCCGTAAATTTACGACATGGGACCAACAGCTTTACCTCCCTTCCGAAGGAAGCTATGCTAAGGATTTTTAACTGAATGAGTCTGATTACTAATTGGAGTCATAGAGTACTATCCCATGCTAAGGCTATTTGTCATCATCAAGATAAGGGAAAACCCCCTAAAAAAAAAAAAACAACCTTATCTGGGTAACTCACCCTGAGCGAGATTCAAACTTGTCACCTCTTAAATGTAAGACAGACCTGCTACCCCTACATTACTGAGGTGGGCTACGTAATTCATTTGTGAAAATAGTTCCTCAAATAAATATGTACAAGCAAATTTAGCCAGCATTTTAGCAGCAAAGAATCTTGGAAAAATCCCTAAATAATCTTATTTATAAATGTAAAAAGAAGCTGAATTTTAATAATACTAAACATGAAATTAAGCTATATTTGAAATTACAAGAAAAAGATATACGTTTCTTAAACCTTTGTTTAAAATGTAAAGTAACTCCTATTTTTGTTAGAAAAACTGTTAGATTTGACAATAATAGTATTCATCAAAAAGCAGCAGAGAAGAAAGTAATTGAAGTTGAAAGAAGTTTGCATTTTAAAAACTTAAATAACGTTGAATTGAAATTATATAATTTATATCTTAAACTTATAAATGTTTTAGGTAATTCAATTTGGCTCAATTTGGAATGTAAATTGTTTGAAAATTTGAACTTTAGCATAAAAAATAAAACAAATAAACTGAAAAATAAATTAAATAAATTATGCTTAAAACAAAATAAATTGAAACCAACTAAAGAGAATAACCCTAAAGATAATGTAATTAACCCTTCAAATTGTAATTTCAATGAGAAGGAAATTAATTTTTTGAATAAAGGTTTAAAAACCTGTGTAGATTTTTCAAAAAATATAGATGATAATGTAGCAGATATAGAAATTGCTGGTCAGAATTTAAATGAAAATAATAAATTATTGGTTAAAGAAAAATCTAATAAAATATTACAGAATTTGAATAAAAATCACCCTAAAGTAAATCACAATAAACAAATTATTAAATCATTAAAAGAAACAGATGTAATCTATACTAAAGCTGATAAAGGTAACAGCATTGTAATGTTAAATAACAGAATGGAACTCTTACTTCAAGGTGAATATTACAAAAGCATTGATATTAACCCTTTAAAATCCTGCATTTCAATTTATAATAAAACCCTTAATGAAATTAAAAGTATTACAAATAAAAAAAGCAAATTATAAAAGTCAGTAATCCAATTTTACCCAGAATATATGCTCTTCCCAAAATTCATAAACCTGGAAATATAATGAGACCTATTGTAAATTGCATAAATTCACCTACTTACAACCTAGCTAAATGGTTAAATAAAAAATGCACTAATTTTGAAAAATTTGAGAGTTTAAGTATTAAAAATTCTTTTGAGCTAGTCGAAAGGATCAGCAATACTACATTGTCTACTAATGATAAACTTATTTCTTTTGATGTTACTGCTTTGTTTCCAAGCATTCCTAGAGAAAAACTTTTGACATTTTTAAAAAAATGGTGAAGTTCTATAAAACTGAATGAAGATTTAATAAATGATTTCGTTATCCTTACTAATCTTTGTTTGGATCAAAATTTTTTCAGCTTTAATGACAAATTCTATCAACAAACTTCAGGTTTTGCAATGGGTAGTCCACTTACACCTTTTCTTGCTGATCTTTTCATGAGCTGTTTTGAAATACAGGTCACTAAAGCATTCCCTCTAATTTTTAAAACTTGGTATAGATATGTAGATGATATATTTGCTATTGTTCCTGATAAACATGTAAATGATGCTTTAAAACTTTTAAATTTACAAGATAAGGCTATAAAATTCACATTAGAAACTGAAAGTGATGGCTATCTCCCTTTCCTGGATTTAAAAATAATAAAAAAAGACAATAAATTGAATTTTGGAATATACAGAGAGCAAACCCACACTAATTCAAAATCTTCTCGGGCTTCTAACCAGGTAAAAACTTGGCTTGACACCAACGTTTCGAAGAAGTGCATCTTCCTCGTCTTCAGGGTCTTCGAAACGTTGGTGTCAAGCCAAGTTTTTACCTGGTTAGAAGCCCGAGAAGATTTTGAATTAATACGTCGCCAGGAAAGCTTCAGTTCTTATTTTAAACCCACACTGATAATTATATAAAAAATAATGGCTTTAACCCTTTTTCACATAAATTTGCTGTTTTTAATAGTTTAATTTATAGGTTAATTAATTTACCCCTTAATAAAGATGAATTCTATAAAGAATATAAACACATTATCAACACTGCTTTAATTAATGGTTTTAATACTAATTTTATAAATAAAAAAATTGAGAAGTTTAAATATCAAAAAGCTATTAAAGATATTTCTACGCTTAAGAAAAAAAAAAAGATAATTACATTTTTAAAAAATTTACTTATCGCCCATGGGCAAATAAAAAGTTCACAAATATTTTCAAAGAGCATGGCATAATATTGGTTCCTCAAAATAAATACAGTATAAAAAATTTGTTAGGCTTTTCTAAAAAGGATGAAATTTCAAAAAATAAAAAATCTGGCATTTATCAATTAAATTGTTTAAATTGTGACCTTGTTTATATTGGTAAGACTAAACGTCATTTGGAAACCATAGTAAAAGAACACTTTAGGAATATTAAATACAAACAAATTGATAAATCAGCTGTAGCAGAACATTTTTGGAAATTTAATCATAAAATAAATCCAGATGTTAAATTATTGAAACACTTAAATGGACCCATAGATTTAATGGTTTGGGAGAAAATATTTATATTAAAGTATAGAAATCATGCAATGAATTTTGATATACCTCCAATTGACTCTCTTACCAAATTTGCTTTGATTCCAGTAGTTAGCAATGCATTAGTACACAATCCACCTAGTAGCAGTAACCATAACAGTGTAAATAAACACCATCAAAAACCAGACTAAAGGAAATTTATGTTGATAATGCAATAAAATTATTGTGAAACTAGTCCAAAGCAAGGATTCCAAAAGATAAGTGAAGATTTGTTGCACTATTATTTTTATATTAATATTAATCTTATTTATGCTTTTTTTTTTTTTTGCAATTGATACTGTTTCCATGGATCATTGCATGGCACAAATATTTTAAAGATGTATTATTTTTCACAGATATTAATTGTAGCTGCAAATTCTGCCTTACTATTGCAAGTTTAACATGGATGCAATTCCTTTATTAGTTGTTGGCAATTTCTTTCTCTAATTGGGACTTATGTCCTATTGAAAGGGAGTAAATAAATAAATAGTTAGCAGGTAAAAAATCAAAATATATAAACTTGTATGATGCAATTATAAGCTTGCCATGCAGTTGGAACTGTGAAAGGGATAGTTACAAGAGGGGTAGCTGTATCATTTTATGTGTTTGTAATCCCTGTAAGGAATTTAATAAAATCAGAATAAACAATTTGCCAAAAAACGATTTTGCATAGTTAAGTTGAGATTGTTGATGGGTCATCAAGTAATGCATAGCACACAGGTTAGCAGGCCAGCCAACCCTGACAAACTACACTTTTGGTTGGTTACCTTGTTCTAATTGCACCATTATTTCTTCTTGATTTAGAGGATAATATATATATATATATATATATATATATATCTTCTGAGAAGAATGGAGTAGTTCCTATACAAGGGGTAGGGAAAGTAACAGAACAATCCAACACATGGATCATGGGTTAGGAATTTCTCGTAAGAAAAAATAACTGGTGGAGGCAAACATTCTCTCCAGAATTCTTTATCCTTTCTCTATTTCTAATATAATTCATAAAGCATTTATAAATTACTCCTGTAATTTACATGTTTTAAAAATATAACATTTTTGTTATTATTACATTTCAATATTTGTTTTAATTGTGGCTAATGTTACCAGTGAGCATTAATGCTTAGTTCTGGATTACCTTAATGACAATAAATCCTATGAGATGACTCTGGATTTCAACTGAAGGACTAATTTGAAGCATTTGTATTACAATCTCCTCTTCTTGTTTCTTAATGTCAAACATATACTGAAACACACAGTTGAGAAATCATTTGAATTAATGTATTAGAATTAAGCAATAATAATGGTTAAATATACTTTTGGAAGGATTACATTTATAAGCTGTTTTTCAGAAGTAATAAAACTTTACGAGAGCAACAGTTTATAAAGAAAGCACTCATAAATAATAGTTACCAATTGTTTTATTTTGCTGTTTTTACTATATTTATTTTGAATATTCCAGTTCTTTCTTTAGCACTATTACACTTTTTGAAATTTGGGTTGATTGCTCTTGTAGGACATTTATTTTCATGTCAAAATGAACATGAAGACAAAATTAGTTTGGAAATATTAACATTTAAGTACATAAGTGGGTTAGGTATTTCGAATCAAGTTTTATTTATTTTGTGTAAACCTAAAAGATGTACAACTTACAAGAAATAACAAATAAGTTTAATAATAAACTGTGTAA
Organism: Hymenopus coronatus; assembly: GCA_030762935.1. Lineage (NCBI taxonomy): Eukaryota > Metazoa > Arthropoda > Insecta > Mantodea > Hymenopodidae > Hymenopus > Hymenopus coronatus. The sequence continues at coordinate 165,190,122 of CM060881.1, forward strand.
AATCCAGCCAAAAAGTGCAATCTCTGAAATAGAGGCACTAAAATAAACCACAAAATTAAGCATTATCTGTGTCTCCTTTCTAAGACATTTAACCTTCACCCTCCTTAAAAGTTGCCCAGTGCATTGTTTTCTTTACCCTACATACTAGCTGGTTGTTGGCTAAGTATACCAACTGCACCGGTATATAGGTTAAAACATAGTAAAAACCATTCTGCTACCTTTTTAGTCTGTATTACTTAAATAAAATGGTACTAACTTAATTTTAAAGGAAAGGTGTATCCACCTTTATCAGTGGTTGCCCTGTAATTCCATTCTCCTTGTGCTCTAACTTTCTTCTCTATCTTCCAGTTCCTTACATTCTGAGATATTAATATATATTAATATTCCCTCTCCACATAAATTGTGGTCATTCTTTTTTACGTTCTCTAGCCTGCAATATACATAGTGGATAGAGAATATATTGTATTTCACCCAAAAAGTCGATGTCGATATTTCACCGAAAATATATGTTTTGGGGTCCCCTTTTTTTGGATTCAGGGGGACCAAAAGCATGTATTTCTGGTGAAATCTTGGTATTGAATTTTTGGGTGCATTACGATACCTTCTCTATATACTATGTACCTAGTGCATTGAGACTCTTAGTGTACATTATTATTGTTGTTATTATTATTATTACTATTATTATTATTATTATTATTATCATTATCATTATTACCATCATTCTTAATTATTGTTTATCCTAGACCTTCATGAGATTATTATATTATTTAACGTACAAAATGTAATATCTCCCAAAAAGTGTAGAAAGCTAGCTTGAAGCAAGCTCAAACTAGGTTGTTTGTGAAACTTGGTAGATGCATGAGGGGAGAATTCCTTTGTTAGCAAAAGTCACGTACTCCTTTATGTATGCGCATGCAATAGAACAATAAGTGAAGGTGAGTGGGCGAAGTCTCTACTGCACCAGAGATAGGTTTTTTGTCATTGTATAAATGTAGTCACGAGGTATTTATAGCATATTATGGGTAATATGAACTGCATTATGGGACACATGGATGCCAAGTTTGCGGGCTTTTTATCCAATACGAATAAAGCTACCCTGATACCATAATGTGTTTTATAAGCAGTAGTTCTAGCGCACTTAGATAAACAGCTTGTCATATTCTTGCGGGGTGATCTGCGACCTGTGTTACCAGAAAGGACAAGAAATAGAATGACACAAAGTCTTATGAATTATGTTTCGTGGTGATATAAAAGTACAGGAAGTATCAAGTGGAACCAAATAACAAGTCATTAGTATGTAGGCAAAGGTATTTGCAATGATATCTCTGTTTGTTTTTGCCACAAATAAATATAGTTTCCTCAAGTTTAAAGTGTGTATTGTGATATTTCTAAGTACATCTCCTACCTACTCATTGTTGTAACACCCTGAGTGAGTCAAATGAGTGCACTTCATATACCCAAGGTCGCAGGTTCAAACCTGGCAGAGGATGATGGATTTTTTGGATGTAAAAATCCTTAGAATGGCTTCCATCAGAAGGGAAGTAAAGCCATTGGTCCCGTGTCGTAGATTTACAGCACGTAAAAGAACCTCAAGCCTGATAGAGAGGCCTCTGAGCAAAATTAAGCAGTCTTTCATGCCCATTATAGAATGGAATGCTAGGAACCACAGCAGTTAAAGAGCGTCCATAATTAAAATGTCATTTTTTTTACCGACCAACGTCAACGGAGATTTTGAGCTGAGCCGAGCCACCATAGCACCCCTCTACACCAGGTACGTGAGAGAGTGACATGCTAAGCAATTAGGTAGGGGATTACACCCACACACCCATCTATACACACCGAGGAGAATGTCACAGCATGCAGAGAAAGTAATATGGAATTTAGAATTTTCACTTGACTGTTCCCTTAAAGCCAGTTTTGAGAACATAAAAATTTTCTTAAAATGTTCCATATAAAGGAACATTTAGGGTGGGGGAGGTGATGATAATGATTCTTCTTCTCCAGTGAAAATGGGTCCAGTTCTACACTGCTTGTTTAAGCAGAATACATATTACTTTCTCTATACTTACTATGTACGTAGTGTATAGAGAAGGTAATTGTATTGCACCCAAAAATTTGATATCGTGATTTCACCGGGAAAATTGAGGCTTCGGTTTTGGTACAAAAGCAATCAAGGAAGAACCAGTGTCTATGACAAAGTTCATCAATCTTAATGGAGGAGATGAAGGCAATTGTTGATAAAAGAATTAAAAAAAAAAAAAAAACAATGTTTCACTTTGAACACCAATCATGATTTTTGGGGTAGAAAAGATTTTACAACCAATGAAGACCTCAAAGTGGCAGTAACATCTTGGCTCAGATCTTTAACATCTACATTGAAAACCCAGTATATCATATGACAATGAATACTGTAATAACAATGGAGATTGCATTAAGAAATAGAGTATCGTACTGTAGCTTTGTAAATAAAGTTTTGTGTTGATATCTTTCATAATTATTTAGTTATGTCAAATCATTGTTATTTTCTGAATGGCCCTCGTATTTTATATAGAATAAAACTCATTCCACATTTATGTTTCTTTAGATGTTTCAAAGTCACATGATGTATATCTATCACATTTTATGAAACCATTGACAATAAAGCCCACATGGCTTCAAAACTGGTCTGGTAAAACATTACGTAAGTGATACTGAAAGTGCTACAAATTCAGCTCAACTATTCTGCTCATATGTAATACTGTTCCAAAACACCCTTTCATAAAAATTGTTGGTAACATTCCTTTCTTTTCACTGATTATATACTTTATTGATTGCTTCAGAATCTTATGCTTTTTTACTTTCTCTACATGCACTATGTACATAATGTATACAGAAGGTATTGTATTGCACCCAAAAATGTAATACCATCACCGGAAACACATCTTTTGACACCCCCTGAATCTTAAAAATATTTACATGACAAATAAAATGTATATCTTGAATTTTCTCAGTAGCCTCTGAAGACACATTTATTCTGGATAAACTTTGCAGACTTTTACATAACTATTAAGCCATAAAAGATACACAAATATTTATTTAATAGAAAATGTAGAACTCATTAAAATACACAATTTATGTTATATGCATTTTTTTCGTGGATTTGATCATTTTTAAGCTATTCCTTGTTATGGGTTTCAGCTTTAAAATAATTAGACTTTACTCATACGGGAATTTGTCAACTCCTGTCCATACAGAAAGGAACTTCAATCACATAGCAACAAGCTTTTGACTATTGCTTTAGCCTATGGTACTGCCTTATTTCCCTTCTACTTATATAGAAACAAGTAATAAGACCATTTCTATTTTTTTCCCCAATTAGCATGAAGTAAATAGAAGGATATACTTTTTAATAATAATTTGTAACAGAGATGTAGAGAAAATCATGAATGGCACACATGAGATTAATTTTTGTTGTTGAATTTCTTGGTCTTTAGCCACTATCTGTAAAACATATGTCTGGATAATAAATAAATAAATATGGTGTGTTCCACATTTACATGACTTTCTCTATATGTAACAAATTTTAGCTGAAAAGCTTATTCTTCTATCTAATTGAGATAGGCATTTGCAGAATTATTACTTGTTTCTTTGTAAGTAGAAGGGAAATAAGAGGATGCACCACACTAAAAGCTGGTAGTTAATTGAAATAATTGAAATTTGGTTCTCTTTGCTTGCTAGGACTAAACAAAAGAAAGACAAAAAGAAAGTTAACTTCTATTTGAGAGAAGTTCAAGTAGCTTAAAGCTGAAACCAATAACATGGAATATCTCGGAAATGGTACTTCTACAAAATTGTACATGACATTAATTGTGTACTCTAATGAGCTCTACGGTATTTTAATAAAAACCATTTGAACCATTTTTGAGAAAATAAAAATGTTTAAAAAATGTTCCACGAAGGTTGTTGGGGGTGGGAAGATTTTCCTGAAAATTTTTGTTGGAAGATACTGAATTTAACTTTCAAGATTGGTATTTAACCCAAGTTTTCAACACACATGCATAAATGCATGCACACACAGACCTTTTTCTAAAATGCTTTTGTTTTATTTGGAGAACCCCAAAACAGTATATTCAGTGAAATCTTAGCATCAAATTTTGGGTGGAATACAATATCTTCTCTATCTATTATGTACATCATACATACATGCTAGAGAAAGTAATAAGTATCAAATAAAATTTTTGGGTGGAATACAATACCTTCTCTATCTACTATGGACATCATACATACAGAAAGTAACAAATAAGTGTTATTATGTATCCCATTTAACAGGCATATAAAATAATTGTAACAGTTCTATAAATTAGAATGGAAGATTTGCACAATATTCAATTAATGTGCAGTGAGTCAGTCTAGTTACTTAATACATCACTAAGACTCTTAGTAGGTTATGTTTTGAAAGCTTTCATTTTCATGACTGTTTGTGGAAGGAATTGTGGAGGTGCTGCCACTGTGGTATCACAATGAATATTTTGATGAAGTCTACAGCATTAGAAATGTTAAAGGTGAATAGACGAATATTAGCTTTTTATGCTAAGCCACAAGTTTTCTGCTGTATATGTCTTTGAGTAATTCCAGTTCTGGGTTAATTTTGTTGCTGTTGCTCATTTTTTCTTTCTACTGTATTTTATACTCCTGAAACATTCTTTTACCTGGGTCTTCAAATACTGTGTTTCCTGAGCAACCGGACTGCCTTGGACTGGTGACGAGTGGCACGCCTGCCACCAGAGAATAGCACTCTACTACTGTCAGTCGAGTTGGATCTGTGTTGAGGGAAAGAGGTGTGTGTACATGTTCGGAATGACATTGTGTTGTCTCTTGGTGATAATTTGTCCAGTATTAATTGCTCAGTACACTTTAGAACAATGCATTTTTCTGTATGTCACGTATGTGAAATACTCTTTTGCAAGAAGGTGTCATAGAGAATTTCAACTTTGTTATGCAGATGTTCCGAATTCCTAGCAGGACATGAACTTATCAATAAAGTCAAGCATACAGGATCATTTATGAACACGAAATATGTTAATGCAGTGTGCTATTAGAATAGAAGCTTGATGAAGTAGGGGCCTGGTTAGACACTCACTGCAAAACTTGTTGAGACATGTAGGACAAGAGGTTGGCATTTCCAAGACGTCAGCGTTTAGGACAACAAAACTTCTGAAACTTAAGCTGTACAAGGTAACTGTATGTTTTATTAATTTGTTGAGTTGGTTTTTTAACACTACGTCACTTACATTGTTATTATGAGGGACTAGTTTCGAAAGCCTATGCTTTCATTTTCAACCTCACGGGTCCAACTGCCATTGCTGGCTGCATTTGCTTGTACCCCAAACATCAATCAAGGTAACTGTAGTTCATGTTTTACAACCACCTAGGGTTAATTATTACAATTGGTTTTTGCAGTCCATTTATAATGGTAACGTGGACCCACTTTTAATGTTCTTCTCTGATGAAGCGTGGTTTTATCTTAAAAAACAATAGACACTGGGCTACAGAATATCCCCATATTATTCATGAAATTCCTCACCATGCTGCAAAAGTTAAGAGTTTGGTGTGCAGTAAGTGCACTTAGAATTATTGGTCCCATATTTTTCGACACAACAGTTGCTTCACATGTTTATGTAAATTCCATTTTAAATAATTTTTTTCTGCAACCAACAAGAGATGAACAATTGTGTGGGTGGTTTCAGCAGGACTCAGCTATGAATTCTATGCATGAATTGCGAAGTGTGTATGGTGACAGAATAATTAGCCGAGGATTGTGGCCATCTCGTTCCCCTGACCTATCTCCATGTGATTTTTATTTATGTGGAACATTAAAGAATAAAGTGTATGCATCCAACCTGCACACATTACAAGAATTGAAGAACAACATCATGAGAGAAATACAGACAATCAGTCAAGATGAACTTCTTTGAATGAACCAGAACTGTTTTCAGAGATATAGGGAATGTATTCACATTGAAGGTCATCAATTTCAACATATACTGTGATTTCAGGTAAGTCTAATATAAATTAGTACAGTAGTTAGAGTTCCGTACACATTACCTGCCAGTCCTTTAGGTGCAATTCTGGCAGAGAGCAGTCCGGACCTCACCCGATATGGTGCAGCCGCAGGGCAGTTCGGTCACTCAGGGAATGCATTGTATGCTTTAAGTCAATACATTATGAATCTTGAAAGAACCCCCACATTACTCCCTATATTTAAGTTACATATTACTCTGCCACACATGTGACTTTGGATATATTCCCGAGATACTTGCATTGCCATGCTGCAAGAAAACATTGAGGTACTTAATTGTTCTGTATTTAATACTGCTTTCAAGTATTGTGAGGTTGGAATTGAAGCAATATTTATATATTATTATGCTTTATTATGCTTCAGAATTTACCAATTATGTAAACAAAATTCAAATAACTACATTAGCAAGACCAAATATACATAAAATCTCTCTACAGAAATAGGCACTTGAAAGAATTTTGAAACATGATAACAAACCTGATTCTGCTGTTCAATCTCTATCTATACTTTTCTGGCATCTTTAGAGAAAATGTATTTCAATAGAGAAAGAAAAAATATGAAATTATGTTAAAATACTTATAAGTTTAGAAACATACCTGTGGATTTCTTAAATATGTTTCACTGTTACTAGGACCTCCACCACTTCTATCTGATGGAGTGCCTTTTATATCTGCTAGCCATTCTCCTCTCACAGCAACTTCACACCATGATTTTGAAAGTGCAAACATGTTTGTGTTGAACAATCTACAGATAGTCATCTCATGGAAATGATTTACAAAATCTTCCAAGGGCATCCTGCAAAAATATATGTTAGAAAGGTCTGGTATTAAAATAGAAATATAAAGCATTATTTAAGATTTGAAAATTTGCAAATATGCGAAGAAGCTTATGACAGTGATGTGATTAAGTCCCAGTATGTAATTACCAAGTGATGTTTTGTATTACAAAAACTGGCCCAAATTCTTTCCATTAATATTACTTAAGATATTACATTCATTTCCCTCACTGAAAGTGGATTCCTTTGCTTTCAGATTTATGGAAGCAATCCAAATTTAAAATGCATTCACTGCTTGTTAATGTGCATCTTCTATTTGGTACAGTTTGAATGTTTAGTCAGAGCTGCAGTGTTAAGTTATTGATTGGAAAAGCAAAACTGACATCATCTATTTCCAGAACCATTATTGAGTCTAACCGTGTGTGACAAGAACACTGGCACAATACAGTAAATGTGCTATATTGCAGGGCCCCAGATTGCACATATGTAAGCTCCATGCTGCTCTAAATCTCCTGCATTCCGACTCTTCAGTAACAGTAACATGAACCACAGTGCCTTATTTTTGACTCATGGTCGACCGGCCGGTGGGAGTTAACCGCAAATGTACAGTGCTTCTGACCAATCCCGGCTCTCACTTTTCTCTGCACCAGTGTGCTTATAGAGCAAAAACTCAATGAGATAGGACAAAAGTTAAAACATGCCCAAGAAAGTCTCTGAGTAGGTTATCACAGGAAACAGGAGTTTCACAATTCTTGGCTTGGAAAGCCACTAAACTTTTGAAATTAAAACCTTATAAGATAACCATAGTTCAGGAACTGCAACCATATGGTACTGTGGAATTGGGTGTCGGGTGAAGTTAATGATGGTTCTATGGACCCAAAATTAATTTTTTTCACAGACGAAGCACGGTTTTATTTAAATGGCCACACAAAACAACAGATATTAGAGTGCAGAAAAATCCGATATTGTACATGAAATGCCATTATTTTTGAGTCGTGGCCAGCTGGCCACTGGTGGGAGGTAGCTGCTGCAGGATGCATGCAGCAGCTGGCCGAGTTGAATAGTCACAGACCTGAACTCAAGTGCATAGCATGAAGACAATTCAAGCACATAGATTTACAATAACCACATACCTTTATCACAGAAAGTATTAGAAATTATGTCCTTGTGCTGCCATGCATATCTCACACCTTTTAAGAAAATTTCCATTAATATGCATTAATTCTTCTTCTGAAATTGCAGTAATTTGTCTTCTAATATTGTCTTTCAGTTCTTCCAACATATGCAGGTAGTTCCGATACTTTTTATTTTTAAGCTCCCCCATAAATAAAAATTGTATACCATAAGGTCCGGAGAGCGCACTGGCCACAGTTCATTACTGATGACCCCATCTTTAAAACTTTTCTCAACTGATTTCAACGAGAGATCAGATGTAGCAGAGGCTTGTTGAAAATATGCCCGTGTGCACTCAATGTCACACAAATATTCCAGGAATGGTTTGATTATTTTATCCCTGTATCTCTGTCCTCAAAGAATATAGACCCTATAATTTGATACACATTCACAGCACACCAAACACAGATTCTCTGGTCATATAATGGCATTTCATGTGCAATATTGGATTTTCTGCACTCTAATATCTGTTATTTTGTGTGGTCATTTAAATAAAACCATGCTTTGTCTGTGAAAAAAATTAACTTTGGATCCATAGCTCCAATATCGTGGTCAACTGCCAGGGTTTGATGAAATCCAGGACATGTGACCACGACCCACCTGACGTTGATGGTCACAAAAGTTTGAGCATCTAGCTGCATCACTAATGCTTTCTGAGGTTCCATGCAGGAAAAGGGGCATGGATTAGATATGTTATTAAGGAACCTTCAGCCAAAATTGCATGAGTGCAGGATGTTGTAAAGATTGAGTGCTTGAAGGGGGGGGGGGTGTTACTAGACAAAGAGAGGACTGAAAAAGTTGCACTGTGGAAGGAAAATTTGAAAATATGAACCCGAATATAATACTTCCAAACTAGCAGCTGGAAGGTCAATTGAATAGAATTTCTTGCTAAATGATTTAATTCAACAATATGAATAAAATAGACCAAATATAGTATTTTCATACTTAGCATATCTATGGTTTCACTTTATGGTGCATAAAATAACATATTCTTTTTAGGTTATCAACTTCATGTGATGCTTTTCATTCCTTTGAGATTCCAGATTAGAATTGCCAAGAGTTGATCATATTTTCAGCCAGTAATAATAGTGTTGCCAATGCTAACAGAGTCAGAAGATTATAACCATTAGTGAGCCTAAAATCTAAACATCTCACAGTCATTGATGTTTGGAGGAATTTAGTAACAGTGTCGATCAAATTATATGTGTATTAATTTGTTGAGTTGGTTTTTTAACACTATGTCACTTACATTGTTGTTGTTGCTGCTGTTCTTCTTCTTCTTCTTCTTCTTCTTCTTCTTCTTATTATTATTATTATGAGGGACTAGTTTCGAAAGCCTATGCTTTCATTTTCAACTATTGGACCCGTGAGGTTGAAAATGAAAGCATAGGCTTTTGAAACTAGTCCCTCATAATAACAATGTAAGTGATGTAGTGTTAAAAAACCAACTCAACAAATTAATACACATCTCAGAGTCTACCCTATTCTCTCACGATATAAGCCAATTTTCATTGTTAATAAATCACTGAAAATTCACTTACTTGGACACGTTTCAGGAACAGGGTATTGTTCCCATTATCAACAATTCTCCAAGTGATTGTGCTGCTTTCGTTTCCTGTCCAGGGGAGGCTGTAGATTGCTGGTGGTCTCTAGTGATAGAGTGATGAATCTCCCAAGGGTGGTTGCTGGTGGTAATTCAAAATTCATTACGTAGTATTTGTGTTTTTGTATATAAATCTTTTCCCAGGTTTCTAATTCATAGCTGTTTTTTATAGGTTTTAAAAGTTTTATAGTGGGTATAATGTCATGATTTGAGGTCCAGAAATGATGTGTATCTGTATATGATCTGTAATCTAGTATACATAGGCAGAACTAAGAGAAATCTGGAAACAAGACTAAAAGAACATATGAGATGTTTATACCAAAATCAGATAGACAAAACAGCATTAGCACATCATTTCTGGACTTCAAATCATGATATCACACCAGATATAAAACTTTTAAAACCTATAAAAATAGCTACGAATTAGAAACCTGGGAAAAGAATCATATACAAAAACACAAAGACCATGTAATGAACTTCAAATTACTGTCACCAACCACTCTTGGGAGATTCATCACCCCATCATCTGAGAGCAGCAGCCTCTCCTGGACAGGAAATGAAAGCAGCATGATCAGTTCGAGAATTGTTGATAATGGGAACAATACCCCATTCCCAAAATGCTTCCAAGTAAGTGGAATTTTCAGTGATGTAACTTATTATATTGTTAAATGTACTTAAGTTATCCAGCTTAGCTCTTGTATAACTTGAACAATTCAGGACAACCTCTCCATTGCCCTGCTGCAACTGACTTTGTGCTGTATAGATATACCCATTACACATAATATGCAATTTCAAGAAGATGGAACATGACCATTATGGTAAGTATACAAGAGTGATAATTACCAAATTTCTCCTTCATGGTCCAATGTCAAACCTAATCTTTCTCTCTGGCTCTTGCTGATGTTAGACCATTCTACATTTTTGGAAAGCATTTTCATTAAACTAGTAGCAGAGTATGCATACTGAGGCTCATCTTCTTCAGCGCTAAAACAAGAAAAATAAATCTGATGTGTTTCATTCATATGACTTTCTCTACATCTCTACAGTAAATTATTGATAAAAAGCTTATTCTTCTATTTACTACATGCTAATCAAGAAAAAATTAGCAGAAAGGGTCTTATTACTTGCTTCCATGTAAATTAGAACAGAAATAAAGGAGTACCATACTAAATCGATAGTGAAATCTTTTAAAAGCTGGTTGTTATGTGATTGAAGTACCTTTGTTTGTATAGGCAGGAGTTGACAAATTCCCGTATGATGTAATTAATAAGTACTTTAAAGCTGAAACTAATAACAAGGAATATCTCAAAAAGATCAACTCCACGAAAAAATATATATATATATATAATATAAATTGTGTGTTTTAACGAGATCTAAATTTTTTATTAAGTAACTTTTTGCCTATCTCTTACGGTTTACCAGTTATGCAAAATTCATCCAGAATCAACATGCCTTCAGATACTATTTCCAGAAAATTGAAGATATATATTTTATTTGTCATGTAAATGTGTTTAATTAAGAGATTTTAATTAAAATCGTTAGAGCCATTTTTGAGAAAATCAAAATTTTCACAATTTTTTCCATGTAAAGGGTAGTTGAAGGTGGGAGGATTTTCTTGAAAATCTTCGTGTCGCATCCTTGGAAGATGCCAATTTAAATACCAAGTTTGGTATTTAATGGGCTTTTCGTTTTTGAACTATGCTACCCACAGACATACACATGGTCATTTTTCTAAAAATGCTTTTATTGGATTCAGGGGTCTCAAAACATGTATTTTTGGTGAAATCTCAATATCAAATTTTGAGTGCAATATATACCTTTGCTATACACTATATACATAGTGCATGTCTGTTTAGTTGTGTATAACACTCATTTACAACATAATCATACCTAATAATTCTTTCCTGATGACATAGTTGAAGTTCACTTAAAAATGTTAATGTTTTATAAACATCTTTTGGCTGATGATGTGTTTTATGTGTCAAATTACCTGCGGCTCGGTATATATCGGAACCACACAACACAGTGTTACTACTAGAATCAAGGAACACAAAGCAAACTGTCAACTGGGCCACACAGAAAAGTTAGCGATTGCCCTACACGCTATTGAGGCAGAGGGCGAGCATATTATAAATTTCCAAGACACCTCTATCCTCTCATCTACAACACACTACCATGCACGACTACAGCGAGAGGCCATAGAGATTTATAAGCATCCGAGCAATTTTAATAAAATAGAAGAGGCACTAAAACTCAACAGGAATTGGCATCCCGTCATTGAAAGCAGGAAACATCATCAAACAAGAAGCAACGAAGCAGTCCAATCAGAAGCCACGTACGCCGGAGAGCCCAAGCCCTGCCCCCACTTGCCAGTATAAAAGTAGTGATCCTGACAGTCAACGCTTCAGACGCAGCGAAACCTTCTCCAAGAAAACTTTGACCGCGCCACCGAAGATGTCCACCGTAGTTGTGGACGAAACGTCTGGGACTTCTAACACCCGCAGATCACAGCAAAACAGCCCGGAAACATTTCTTAGTTACACTGACTCCGGCAGTGAAAGCCTACGTTCTCTCACACCACAAATGAGTTTACATAATAAGGTTTAAAGCAATTTTAAGAAACTAAATTTAAGTTCTAATAGTGGACACTTTCCAATGATAGTGGACATAAAAACACACACAGAGCAAAGGGTTTATAATCTAATATGGAAAATTATAACATAGAAGAATACAGTAGATAAAAATGGAATGAAGAGTATTTCAATAAATTTAGGCAGACATCAAACTCTAATTAAAGCCAGATATGTCAGTGTGGAATAAATTTTATGGCAAAAGAACAAGAAATTGAAAGTGTTATGAATATTCTAAATATCATTATGTCTGGGGAGGAAATGAAAATAAAAAAGAGGATCTACAAAAGAGATGAGGGCTGGTTTGATGAAGAATGTACAGTAATTAAAAAAAAAGTCAAACAGTTGCTAATAAAGTGGAGGGAATTAGGATACATAGAATTAAAGGAAGAGTACAGGCAAGGGAGGAATTTATACAAGTCATTGCTACAATAAAATAAAATAAACTGGGGGAAAAACATGAAAGTAATATGATATCAGTCCTAAATGAAAAGTCAATGAGATATGGAAGGTTATAAAATTAATGTACAATAAACATGTAACAAAACCCAGTATACAACCAGGAGAAAGGATGGAATTATTTTAAAGAATTGTAAGGGGAAAAAAGAGTAAAAATGAGATAGGAATTTGGAAAATAGGTAATAACTATGTAGATATGCTGGATGATAAAATAAGTGACAAATAATACAGCATGTTAAATCAATGAAGAGAAATAAAGCAACTAGAATAGATGGTACTACCTTAAGGAATGGTGCACTAAAATAAATAAAGTTAAGGTTCTAGTAGACTTATTTAATGCAATTAAAGTGAAGGGAAAGTGGAGGAGAGCAACCATACATCCATACACAAGGCAAGGGTAGTACTGACAAACCAAACAACTTTAGAGGCATTGCATTACTATCAAATGTAGGCAACATTTTTACTGGCAAGTAGGATACAAACATGGGTTGAAGAATATAACATTCTCTCGGAATTTTAGATGGGTTTTAGAAAAGGGAAGAGAACAGCTGATAATTTATTTATTATAAAAACATTGATAGATAAATAAATACTTGAAAGACAAGAGAGGAAAGCTATACATGGCTTTTGTTGATCTAGAGAAAGCATATGATCAGATAGAACAATTGTTGCAACATAAATTGTTATGCAAAGGAATAAGTAAACAAATGGTGACACCCTTAGAGCATTACATAAAATACCTTTTGTATACGAGTGGAGGAAGGGGTTGTAACAAGAGAAATCCAGCAAGAGAAAGGCCTTAGATAAGGATGTAAGTTAACTTTGGTCCTATTTAATTTATATACATACATGCCGTCAAGAAAGTACCAGGAATTGATCATTTAAAAATCCTGTTTAAAAGGGGATTCAAAATTATGTTGTTGCTAAGTTGGTACTACTTTCCTCTATACCCACTCGGATTTTGATCGTCATCTGTCATCTGGTTTGTTTACAGTACGCCATTTTGTTAGTTCATCTCAAAGGTGATTTGCGATTTTACGATGGATACAAATATTGAACAAAGAATCTGTCTCAAATTTTGCATTGCAAATCGTATTTCATGTGCCGAATCACTGAAAATGTTACAGAGGGCTTACAGTGAAATCACTTTATCAAAAACATGTGCATATGAATGGCACAGTGTTCAAAAGTGGTCGAGATGTGGTGGAAGATTTGCCTTGCTCTGGTTGACCATCAACGGTTTCAACTGAACTGAACATCACTAAAGTGAAGAAAATGGTATCTGAAAATCGTCATTTAGGTCTGAGAGAGATTGCCGCTGAACTTTCTATGTTTCACGAATCGATTCGTACCATTTTAAACGATTGTTTAGGCATGACATGCGTTGCAGCTTGGTTAGTTCCGAAAGACTTGAATTTTCTACAAAAACTCAATCATGTAAGGATTGCTGAAGACATGCTAGAATGAGCCAGTTCCCACTCCACATTCATGAAACGCATTATAACTGGTGATGAGACGTGGGTTTACAAGTTTGACACTCAAACCAGTTAACAAGCTTCCGAATGGCACCTTCCAACTGAACCAAAACCTAAAAGGGCACGTCAAACTCGATCAAAACTGAAGGTATGCAGACAGTTTTTTTTTTATTATCGCGGTGTTGTGCACTCAGAGTTCTTGCCAGAAGGTCAGATGGTAAATAAAGACTATGATCTGAGCGTTATGTGGCGTTTGAGAGAGCAAATACGGCGAAGAAGGCCAGATTTGTGGAATGACAACTCAAGGATTCTGCACCACGATAACACACCAGCTCATAAGGCTATTATTGTGAACGAATTTCTGGCCAGAAACTCAAATAATTTCTCTTTCCAAAACTCAAGCTACCACTTTGAGGCACCTGTTTTTAGTCGATAGAAGACACAAAGGAAAATTTGCAGTGACAATTGACATCAATTCCTAAAATAGCCTACAAAAAATGTTTTGTTGATTGGATTCTTCTTTGGCATAAATGTATAATTTCAGAAGGGGCCTACTTTGAAGGCGATAAAATAAAATTGGATGAATAATTCATTTTTTGCATTTTATTGGCAAATTCCCGGAACTTTCTTGACACAGTAATATATAGATTCCTTGCATAAGTTTCAGCGGTAGTGTCCATTGAGTCTAGGTCTTATGGAAAGGCTGTGTCTTTGCTAAATTTCTTGCCGATGTTTCGCCTCACTATGTGGGGCTGCATCAGGTTCACCTGGCAACTGTCATTGAGAGAGGACAGGCCCTGATGAAGCAAAGAAACGGCCTTCAAGGAAGACCTAGACACAATATATATAAATGATATATTAATGGAAATGGGAGGAATAATAACTTTATGCCAATAATTAATAATATCCAGATTCCAAGATTACTTTTTGCAGATGATCTAGTTGTAGATGCAAATGCAGTGAATGTTTTAAAACAATCCTTGCAAGTATTAAATAGTTACTGTAAAGAATAGAGCTTAAAAGTGAACCAGGACAAGACACAGTCATAGAGTTCAAAAAAGCAGGGGGAATTCTGAGTAAATATGAAAAAAGGAAGAATGAAAATAGAAAAGAGTATAGGATAGTGAGAGATTGTATTTATAAAGGAGTTAAAATAGACAATTGGGAAAAACAAAAGAAATTTGCATTGGAAAAGAAAAAGGAGCTTTATCAGCTATTAGAAGTTGTAAGTACAAAGTACCTAATATAAATATTAGATGGTTAGAAAAAGTATACAATATGGAGGTTGAGGCAAAAATGCTATATGGGATAGAAGTATGGGGATTAGAAGGAAAATGGGAGGTAATAGATGAGGTGCATAGGAACTTCTGAAGGGAAATGCTTTAGTTACCAAATGTAACTCTTAGGTAGGTAGCACAAATAGAGCTGAGTAGAATGGTGACCAAGGGAAAGATTATGGAAAGGGCATTGAAATTTTGATATAGAATAGTGAACTTGGTAGAAAGGAATTTGCTAAAATAATGTCTAGTATTTCAAGAGAAAAGTTTAAAGAACAAATGATGGATAGACTGTCTCAGAAGTAACTGGAAAGCAGTGGGTTTGGGAAATGTGAAGAAGAGAAAATACTGTGAATAATTTGAAAATTTCTCTAAATTGGCAAGGAAATTCTTATATAAAGTGAAAAATAAATGGGTATGGACAGTAAAGAGAGTACAACAAGCATAAATATTGAAACAAACTAGAATTAAGAAATTATTGTAAAATATATTACTAATAAAGAACCAGGGCTGAACACTGGTCATATTTACCTGTATATAGCTTAGCATAAATTTGAAAGGAAATTTAAAAATAATAGTTTAGTAATATATGTGCATAAAAAAAAGCAGTAAAGGCTTTCTAAAGGATTTGAGATAAGGTTTCGAGATATTGATCCACACTGTTTAGTGCACTAATAGAGAAGAGTAAAGTAATGTAACTTTTATTTCTTAAAAAAACTCATGACAATTGCACAATTCCAAAAAAAGTTTTTCAATTTTGCAATTAAGCAATTGTTCAATAATTTTTATAGCCAGCTTCAAAATCTCTGATCATACAGAGCAAATTGCTTTGCAATACAAAAATTATGCAGGGTGAAAGGTGACCTATTATCATTTTTTTAAACTATGAAAGAGCACATTGTTTTGAGTGGTTTTCTTAATACATTTTTTTTTTTTTGCAAAGCTTTCTGTATTTGAGATACTTAGTATTTTATGTACACAATATTGCAACACAGAAAATTTGACAGGTTCACTTTGCATTAACAGGTTGCTTTTTAATTCTTCAGCTTCTGCTGCTATGGCAATAAACAATTAACACTTCCAGATGATTGTAACATAGCCTAAATATCATACAGAATATGGATCTCCTGAAGCATTTACAATATCACAAATTATTGTTAGGAATACTTATTTATAAAAGTAAATAAGAGTTTGAGAATCCAAGTTACAAACTTCCTTTCTTTGTGAATATAAAACTTTGTGAATAATTAAAGCAAGACAAGAACAGAAAATCAATGAAAACTTCTTTTTAATGTTTAGAAAAACACTTCAAAATGTGTACCCCTTGCCAACCATGATTCTCTCCTATTTTTTGCTGCTCTTTAAGAAGTATGTCTCAGTTGTTTTTTATTTCTTCTGCAACGTTCCACATCAAGCACTTCTGTAATGTATATGCAGCCTGTCTTGTCTAATTTTATGTGGATTGTACCATGTGTACATTATGGTTGTTCCGTATTGATTAACGAGGTTAGACCCACACTCCAAACACTGGTTCAGAGAGAGTAAATTTTTCTCTCTAGTCAAGGCATCAAAATATAGGTCGCACTCTTGTAATGCTGTATTCCTTAATAGCAGCTCGATGTGATAGGTAGTGTACATATTCTTGAGTGGCAATTCTTCAATTATCCCCTGTTACTCCCATTCTGTCAGAACATTATCATATGGAACATTACACAAATTCTATGCACATAGTGTTCTGGCTGTGGACTGCAATATTTTCAATGATAAATTTTTAGTATTCAGAAGAGATAAATGGCGCTCCCTGCATAATAAGGGCAGCTCATACTGTCTGTCATCATTTCAACCAATACATTTTTTAAATTTGGCTTGAATCTCCATATTTGTTTCTTCCTTAGATTTCTGAGTAGTCAAATCTGTTATCCCAATGACATCTACTCTCCAGAGGTCACTAATTTCAGTAAAAAACAGTGAAGTAATTTCTACTGCTAAGTTGTTGGATGACTGATATGGAACTTTCCTTAAGTCCAACCTAGCTTAGTTTTAGTAGCTACTCAGCCTGAATCTAACAATTTCAGTGCTCCTGTCATTAATTCACCAGCTATATCTGCCCCAACCATCCCTTCCACCTACATCTGCTACAGAAATATTTTCCTCTTCAAGTTCTTCTATCCAAGGTCCTATCACGACAGAAGGAGTACCATCACAAAAGGTTTCTTGTTCCAGTACCTCAAAATTACATTGAAATATACCATTTAGACATTATAGCTCTAGTCTATAACATAAATTGTCTTTCAGGTTAGTTTTTACTCCAAGTGCTGTACAGTTTCTCTCAGTGGTTTACATCCCAATTTGATTACAAATTCTTTTTTAACATATGATCTCTAAGAGCCTGAGTCAATCAGTGATCTTGCAGAGATATGAGCCCTTGAACCCTTAACTTCACAACCAAGGTTTGCAACAAAACCAGTAGGTATGAGTAGCACTAATAAGCAGGAAAGTTGCTTTCTATTAATTTTTATCTATATCTAGTGAATTATTTGTAGTCTTTCTTTCTGTTACTTGGTAAATCAGAACACATTAACACATGATTTTTAACATAAATCAAACATTTTGCAACAATTTTACATTTGCTTAAAGTATTTTTGAAGCATCATTCTTTTTTTCCCTCTCATTTCTTTTGTTTAAGAAAATGAGTGTTAGAAAGTGGCTTCCTAGCTGTATGTAAAATGGCTTTGCTGTATTGAAATAAACAGCATTATATATGGAGAAGTGTATATTATTTACCTATATTAAGGATTTGTAATCTGCAGATACGCAGGTAGCATATGCATAACAATGGTAATTATTTACTTCATTTCTGCTAAACATTGTTTCATTCATTGCAAGAATTTTAAGGGCAGAAACTATTGAAAAAAAGCTAATACTCCACTTCCGAGACATACTGGATGCGCTGAATATGATAAGGACATAACAGTTATTCTTTAATGTTCTCAAAGTAGTCAATGGGATACACCAATAGATGCTGTTCCAGTAAAGGATTTCTTCTTCTCTTCACCAAATGAAACCAAATGTTCTATGATGTGGTGCTCATCTATTTGGAAATCTTTCTTATAAATTCCTGCCGCAGCTGGCGCATAATGCTGTCTTTCACTGTAAAGAGTAGCATTTCAACATATTCAGCATTATAAAGTAAGCCATTTTGTAACTGATAATTCCCTACCTTGAAAACAAGCAATAAGAGTAATAAAAAACAACTGAATACTTCAATCTGATACTCTTAACTTGTTCTACAGAATACAAATTAAATAACTATAAATCATTATCATCATTATTATTTATATTATTATCATTATCAACATCATCATCTTCTTTGCAACTACATATCTCTTGTGCAGATACTGCTGCTTTGTGTTTGTCATTGCAGGTCCCATTCTGCAGAAGTAGGAAGAAGCCTGGCGCTGGCAGAAAACTATTCTGGATTTTTCTTCTTATTAATTCTGTGTATTTTTAAACTCAAATATAACAAAAATTGTTTGTATTTTGACGATGCCATAGAATCTGTGTTTCTTCAGGCTGATAATAAATCTATCTATCTCTGCCTGCCTACCTGCCCACCCGCCCGATTGCCTGCCTATCTATTGTCTGTCCAGCCTTAGTTCACTGGTAATCTAAACAAACACAACAGGTTGCAATGGTTCTGATTGGTTGCTGAACAGTTTAACGCTTTTCTCTATAAAAAAAATCTGATGTGTACCATTCACAGGACTTTCTCTATATCCCTGCAACAAATTATTCTTAAAAAGCTTATACTTCTATTTACTTTATGCTTATCAAAAAAAAATTAGCAGAAATAGTCTTATTACTTGCTTCCTTGTAAGTAGAAGCGCAATGAGGGACTACCATAGGTTAAAGTGATAGTCAAAAGCTTGTTGCTATGTCAATGAAGTTCCTTTGTTTATATGAATAGGAGTTGACAAGTTCCTGTATGAGAAAAGTATACGTTTTTCATAACAGAAACCAAAAATAAGGAATGTCTCAAAAATGACAAACTCCATAAAAAAAAATGTATATAACACAAATTGTGTGTTTTAATGTGCTCTACATTTTTTGTGTAGTAAGTTTTTGTCCATCTCTTACGGTTTAGCAGTTATTCAAAATTCAGTAAAATTCATCCAGAATAAACTACTCTTCAGAGGCTATTCCCAGAAAATTCAAGATATAAATTTTATTTGTAAGGTAAATTTCTTTAATATACAAAATTTTAATCAAAATCGTTAGAGCCATTTTTGAGAAAATCAAAATTTTCAAAATAAGTTCCATGTAAAGGGTAGTTCGTGTCGCATCCCTGGAAGATACTAAACTTAAATACCAAGTTTGGTATTTTACAGACTTTTTGTTTTTGAGTTACAATGTTCACAGATACACGGACACACACACACAGACACACGAATGGACACTCCCCCACACCCACCCACCCACACACACACACCTTTTTGTGAAAATGCTTTTTTTGGATATTGGGGACCCTAAAACATATATTTCCGGTGAAATCTTGGTATCAAATTTTTGGGTGGAGTGCAATACCTTCTTTATACACTATGTACATAGTGCATATAGAGAAAGTAAAAAAGTTTCTCTTAATTTGCAGAAAGAAGTACATAAATATCATATAAGATTATGCAATGTCAAAATAGCATAGTAAGAGTTATAAATAAATGGAAATTGGTTGAATTTTAATCATTATTCCCGTATGAAACAATGCACAAGTGTTGTGTCATTCATACATTGCAATGGATGATTTTCAGTTACCAGGTAGAGAGCATAGTGTACGTATGTAAGCAATGGCGGAGGCTTGTGATACCAGTGTAGTGAAACATAACTGAGGTAGACCTCTAAAAAATGGTAAGAAAAGAATTATTCCTAATGTATATAATATGTTTTGTGAAAAGTACTTTACTTTTGCATTAAAGAATATTCTCAGGTTAATGGTCAAATTTACTGGTATTTCACAAAACAGCATACAGCATGCAAAAAATTTAAATCATCTGAAATACAACATTTTGTGCAAGCAGCTTTTCAACAACTGACAGCCAAAAATGCAGTAAATGTATATCGCACATTGTTTGGGAAGAGCAAACAAAGTGAGATTTGGAGGGAATGGTGGACATATTGTTGACTGACTAATTATCAATTTTGGTGTGACAGTTTAGGTGCAAGTGACTTGTATCTTGAAGGAGTGGAATCGCTTCCATCTTCAGATTAGCTCTACTGGGTATGTCACTACATTATGAAGTGTATTAAAGAAATGTGCAATGTGTGTGGTTGTTCATTTGGGTGTGCTAAAATATGCAAAAACTTTTCGAATGATACACATATGCAAAACATCAGCAAACTTTCTAAACAACATGTCTTCACTTTATAATTTTATGGGAGAATTTTGCATTTCATACTGAATAACGACTCGTTTATCTATTTTATTGTGTTTTATTTATTATACATTTCATAGAGATAAAGATTATCTGTGATTAGTGAAAGTAGTAAGCCATTTCTTTCCCTACCAAATATAGGTATGCGATTTTACACTGTACAGCAGACGAACACAGATTAGGACCACGTGGTGTGTACACATGCGATCGCGGAAGAATACATTCTAGTTTGCTTACATTGCTGGTGAAGTTAGGATAGACAGATAATAACTGAAGTGAATTTCTTTACAAACAGCTGAAGTGTGTTTCTTCCTGTCTTACAGCACTGTTACATTGTGTAGTCTTGTGGCTAATAATTTAGATTCAATTCAAGACAAATTCCAAAAGCTTATAATAATAAGCAAACATAAGCAGTGCAAATTGTCTCACTTAAAACTTTGCTTAAACAAGCAGAAAATATTAATCCTTCAGTTTCCCCTAAGAGATATTAAAAAGTATTTAAATTTTGAAAAACATTAGTTTAAATTAATATACAGCTCAAACAAAAGCTGCTTTAAAACAGCAAAACAGCACTAAGATTTTTTGATCTATTCATTATAAAGAGTCATCCTGTTTAAGGATGATCAAAGGTCACCTTTCACTTTGTATGATGCAAGACATTGGAACTATCTCTGATTCCAAGTTCCAATAGAAGCCTATTTCCATTATGAATTTTCAAATTCAATTATACAATGAGCTCTTACAATATACACACCTGAGAGACCTAAATTATTAGTGTCACCTACCTCTTGTCCAGAGGTCTTGGTTTTATATTGCCGCCCTGCACATCACGAACTCTAACCATGGAGAACTTTTCCCGCCCACTGCAAATACAGTGAAAAGCAATTTATAAGACACAAAGGAAACAATAAAGTTGTACCTTTTGTAATTGTTGTTAATTTTTTTAATTTGATGCACCTTAGAGTAGTAGTTTCATCTTGTCAGGACTGTTATCTAGAAGAATGAGATGTAAAATTAGAAGGATGGTTTTTGGACCAAACTCAATGCAATTAAGTAGGTGAAGTGAAACTTTAAAGATTTAACAGAATAGTACATCACTTTTTTTTTGTGAAAGTTTGTAAACAGTGTTGTTATACTCATTTATTTCACAAGTCATAGAATAATGCATGTCACATTACTTACACCCACTGCTATCAACTGCATACATATAGTCACTTAAATGTAACTGAATTTTAAACACACCAAGAGAAAAAAATTAACCAGGAAGAATGCTCACATATGTATAAATTCTTATCATTTACTCAATTTTCCAAATAAGATTTCGTAGTTTACATGTAACTATTGGGACCATACTGATAAAGAATTGGATCTCCATGCCCTGCTAAGTCAAAGAAAGGAATATTAATATTTTCAATATCACATTGATTAAAACTTCACTTGTCTCAAACTTCTGAGTTATTTAATTTTAATTAATATTTTGATTGATTAGAACAGGCATGTCTGACGGTATTCTTGTGAGGTACTGATATCAGAGCTCTTTCCCTCCTACTACAATCAAGGTGGGCATTTTTGAGTCACACATATTGTCATACGCACAAACTCTGCTTGGTAGCGAATGTGATATTTCTAAAAAAAATTAACAGAATGTCAACTTCAAAATGAGAGAGGTATTATTTTCATAACATTTTTTGAGGCTGCACATTAGAGGTGTGTCTAACAATTATTTTTATGTAACGGTTAAAATTGTCATTGTTACAGTGCAATACCAGTTACATGTAACGTTATCAATAACAGTTATCAGTAATGGTTAACTTATTTGTCCTATGGTTTTCATCATTTCACATTGCAATAATGGTTACCAGTAATGATTAGCTGTAACTACATATCTATAGGAACAATGTGTGACAGAATTGCTTTGTTATTTGATACAATCTAAAAAGAAGTTTCTCTTTCAGTTGTGTTGACACTTTGATTACCTGCTATGGCAAATATATCTATCCTATCCTATCTGATCCGATTCTATCCTCTCCCCCTCCCTCGCTCTCTCTCTCTCTCTCTCTCTCTCTCTCTCTCTCTCTCTCTCTCTCTCTCTCTCTGTATTCCTTCTCTTTAATGGCTATGATGTTCCCGCCTAGAGTGCACTTCTCTTAGTACATGCAGATGGGACCCATAACCAAAATATGATGCATCTCAACGTTGGAAGAATGCAGATGTGCAATATTGAGAAAGAATATTCAACTTATTATTAAAATGTGTTTGATAATGGGGCAGTCTTTTCATCTTCAGGCTTGATTCCAGAAATGCAATTGTATATGTCATCTTTCATTGTTTGTTAAGTAAGGTTTAAGGGCAAATATCTGAAACAATTCCAAAGGAATGTAAACTGTAGGTTCATACCTTCACACATGCTTTTGGAATAAAAAACTTGGAGAAGTTTCACGCACACACACACACACACACACACACACACACACACACACACAGACACACACGCATACATGAAGAACTTTTTCTTAAAGGGCTTTTTTTTAAAAAAAAAAAATGCAGGGACTCTCAAAAGCATGTATTTCTGCTGAAATCTTGGTATTGAATTTTTGGATGGAATACAATACCTTCTCTACTTACTATGTTCATACATAGTAATTGATAGAGAAATTAATATAATTTAAGATAATGGCTGGCAGCAGAAAGCACAAACACTTCCACAGAAAAAATAAAGCATGGTAAGAAAACTAATAAAAAGATATTTTATTACTAAATAAGGAAAGCTTTCACAGGCAGACTCCACTCCAAAAATATTTTTTATAGTATTTTATTTGTTCTATCCACTGCTTCCCCAACAACTTTTCCTTCTAAGAGAAAAACTGGCAGTATATTATATTTAGCAACCTGCAAGATTTGCCCTTCAGATAAATGACAGTGAATCTTAACCTCAGGGTCTTTACTTTATTGAGTAGCTTCTAAACTAAAATGCTTATTTAAAGTTCTATTTAGGCTTTTTAAGCTCTTAAGATTCAAATTGCTGAGTGAATTTTCATTAGAAAACCACCAAAAAGAGAGGTCTTTACTTTTCCCAGGAGTGGAATTATTTCCAAGCGACACATAACATTACAGCTCTTGTTTAAAGAACTACACCAATTTGCAGTTTATAAGTTACCTTGGCATGGACTTGAAATATGAAAGTGTGGAACTTGACCCTGAGCTGCATATTTCAAGACAACATGCTTTGAGTTTTATACAGAAAATGCTTTTATATTTCTTTACTTTTCAAGTTTATATAATTTTATTCTGCACTATTGCTTTAAAGCCGTACAATTTTAACGTTTCCACCAAGTGTTAAACACACGAATAAACAAAAATGGCAAGGTAATGTATAACATAGTACAACACTGTATACCAATCAAATTGAAATTCCTGTATGTTTCCATCAAATTTTATTTACTGCATATATTAAGTTAATTTATAATGAGATACACAACTTTACTCACCGGAAGAGATTTCTTAAGGAAGTTTCAGACAGTCTTATTTTTTTCACTGAAGTAACACTGTAAACCTGTCCTTTATACAGTCCTACATAGTTTCTGGCTCCCACATCCTCTGGACTTGAAGGCTGTGAACAATTACAGAGAACTTATTTTATTTATATAATATTTTAAACAATGCTACATATCAAGTAAACCAAATCCTATCACTGCACCATCTACTGCATTCATGTAGAACTTCACTGATAGGGGCAGTCACTATAATGTCAGTGCTCTAGTTTGTGAGGAATACAAGCATTACAAATATTAGGATAAAATACAAAAATAGAGCTAAAAATACTAGAAACATAAAATCTAGGCAAGTTCCTAGACCAGCTGTAAGCAGAACACCCCCAGAAGACTGCAAACCTGATTCCATTCCAGTGCTGCTAAAAGATTCATGCAAACATTCAGCCCATCAAGCTTGAAAAATATTTTACAAAAGCATGAGGATCTTAGTACAGATCTGAAATATCTATACCTGAGATTGACAATCTTAATCAACATCAATCACAATCAACATTACTATAGATAACCCAATACTATCAGAGATTACTGTAGCTTCATTAATATCAGAAAATCTTAAGTCTAAATGATGACCAAAGAGTCAACAAGGGTACCATACAATCAGGAACTATTATCAACCAAATATGCACAATCAACTTATATATATATATGGAACCATTATTTCAAGGATTGATATTGTATAATAAATTACCAATGACAGCTAATTATATAATAAAGGAAAGAGATTTAAACATGAACTTAAAACATATTTAGTAAAACAAATATATAAATGTTAAAGATTGGTTTAAATAGCCTGTAAGTTGAAAGTACTTGTAAATATAGAATCTCTGAAAATGTTAGAAACTTGTACATGAAGTCTATGGATGATGATGATGATAATAATAATAATAATAATAATAATAATAATAATAACAATAATGACAATAATAACAACAATAATCATAATAATATAATAAGCCTATGGACAGTAATAATTTTTCAATTCACAGACTATTTAAAATTTTATAAACCTTTAAACCTATATTTAACCTTTATATACGAGGGCCGTTCAGAAAGTAGCCTCCGGTTGATTGCAAGAAATTCACCAAGTTAAATAAAAATATTTTAATATATACATCTTACAACTACATCTTTGCACTATTTTTCTACATAGTCTCCATAACGATTGAGGCACTTATCGTATCTGTTCACAAGCTTTGAAATTCCTTCTGCATAAAAATCACCCGCTTGTGCCTGGAGCCAGCCTGTGACCGCATCTTTGAGCTCTTCGTCGTCATCAAACCGCTGGGACCCGAGCCATTTCTTCATATGCATGAAGAGGTGATAATCGCTTGGCGCCAGATCTGGGCTGTAAGGTGGATGGTTGACAACGTCCCACTTGAAGGACTCAAGAAGGGCTGTTGTTCTGCGAGCAGAGTGAGGACGGGCGTTATCGTGCAAAAAAACGATACCGGAAGTCAGCATACCACGGCGTTTGTTCTGTATAGCCCGTCGTAATTGTTTTAGTGTTTCACAGTACACGTCTTGATTAATGGTCGTCCCACGTTCCATGAATTCAACCAACAACACCCCTTTTGCATCCCAAAACACCGTTGCCATCAATTTTCGGGCAGAAAAATCTTGCCGGGCTTTTATTGGTTTGGTAGGCGAATTTGAATGTGCCCACATCTTTGATTGTTCTTTTGCCTCAGGGGCCACGTACTTAATCCAGGTTTCGACCCTGGTCACGATTCTGTTTAACAATGGTTCACCTTCGGCCTCATAACGTGACAGAAATTCTAATGCAGAGGCCATTCTTTGAGTTTTGTGGTGGTCGGTAAGAATTTTGGGCACCCATCGTGCACAGAACTTACGGTAACCCAATCTTGCTGTCACTATCTCGTACAAGAGAGTCTTAGAAATCTGTAGAAAATCAGTAGACAACTCCGACATTGTGAAACGTCGGTTTTCACGAACTTTTGCATCAACTGTCTGAACGAGTTCGTCCGTGACCAATGATGGTCTACCACTCCTCTCTTCATCATGAACGTTTTCTCGTCCACTTTTAAATAAACGTACCCATTCACGGACCACTCCTTCACTCATAACTCTTGGTCCGTACACGGCACAAAGCTCACGATGAATAGCTGCTGCAGAATATCCTTTGGCTGTAAAAAACCTTATAACAGCACGCACTTCACATTTGGCGGGGTTTTCTATTGCAGTACACATTTCAAACGGCCACAAACACTAAACTAGCGCAGGTACGACTTTCACTCGACCACGGCTTGATGCCGACTGACCTGCTGAGTGCGTGAATGCACAGATGGCGTCGCTACTCCCCCCACTACCCGCACTGTGACCGATCGGAGGCTACTTTCTGAACGGCCCTCGTATATATTTTTTTTACTTAAATATGTTTGAAGTCCATGTTCAAATAATAATAATAATATTTAATATATAATTTAATATAACTTTCTCTAGCTATTCTGCAACAAATTATTCTTACAATAGCTTATTCTTTTTTTTATTTGTGCTAACTGAGTTAAAACTTACAGAAATGGTTTTATTACTTAGTTCCATCTAAGTAGATGGGAAACAAGGGAATAGACTAGGCTAAATTGATAGTCAAATCTTTTAAAAGACAGTCGGTATGAGATGCAAGTGAGATTCCCTTCTGTTTGCATGATCAAATAAAAAAATTCTGATGTGTTCCATTCACATGATATTCTCTACGTATTCTGCAACAAATTATTGTTATAAAATATTATTCTTTCATTAACTTCATGCTAATCAAGATGAATATTATCAGACCGAAATGGTCTTATTACTTAAGGGAAATAAGGGAATAAACTTGGCTAAAGCAATAATCATATCTTTTATAAGCTGTCACTATGTGAGTGACTTTGTAATTCAGCTCTCTTTGCAGCATGGCCAGGAGTATAATAAAAATATCAGTCAAAACCAACAATTTCCTATTAGATGAGAAATAGCTTCACCAGAAAGGGAGGAGGAGAATGCAATCCTCATGCTTACCATTGCCCCTATCACCAGGCCATGCTTCCTCAAAATATTATTATAATGTTTTAGCTTTGCAGTTTGCCTGACAGGTTAGATCCTCAGATCATTGAAATAGCTTGATTCAGATGAGATGGCAGCTTCGTGCGCAGTAAAGGATGAACAACTAGGGAGTGCAGCTCACAACCATCTGCATCTGAGAGGAAGAGAAATTTATATAGTCTTACATTAAGACTGGTTTTAGGTAATGGATGTAACAGTGGCACACATCTTCTCCAATTCATAATTGATATGGATAGTATTTTATCCATCAGTACTTCCTAAATTACTGAAGCTAGGTATAGTTAGATCGCATATAAAAAGGGGGAACAGACTTATTTATAAATAATTATTGTCATGCAACCATAATGTCTGAACTTGTTAAACTCTGAAAAAATTATTTTAAAACCAAATACCACATTTTCTAAATTCAAATAGTGTAATTTTGTGACTTTCAACATGGTTTTAGAAACAGCCTGAACAGCACTTGCAACTTCACACATAAAGTTCTTGGTAACAGAAAGGATGAGAAAATTGGTACAGTAGAGTCTCAAAAACTCGGCACTTGATAACCCGGCAGTTTGGATAACTCTCCACATCCTAGCAGGGCGACCTGTGCACTAACCTGTTCAAGGCACCACACTCTTACTCCTCCACCACGAGTCTGACTCCAGCATGAGCTCAGCCATTTAGTCAACTGCAGCCAGCCAGTCAATTTGTTAACCACATTGCATAACTCAATGTGAGTGACTGTGCGTACGGTATTGTTCAGAACTGTTTCAAAGTTTGGGGTGCTGGACAGTACTCTGCGATGGCTTTTTCCATTAAAAGAAAACAAGTGAACCTCAAGCCTGACAGAGAGGCCTCTGAGCAAAATTAAACAATCTTTCACACCCAATTTAGAATGGGATGCTGAGAACCACAATAGCTAAAGAGCGTCCATAAATAACATGCCATTTACATTTACTACTGATGTCTCACTTTCTGCTTAAAGAAATCCACCCAACTGGTCCTTTGCATGCCCATGCATCTTTTTCCTGTTCTGGGGTCCCTCTGGTTGTTCTTGAGGTTGTAAATACCAAGTTTTAGGAAAGGAAGAGAAATTGATGGAACTGCATTGCTATAGAGCAATGGCAGAAAATCATCAGATCTCTGCTAGAAAGTGACATAGCTGCTTTCTTAAGTGTCACTTGTAAGATGCATTGTCAATAACCAACATACAGTTTACAGGAAGATTGGGAATCAGTTTATTGTCTAATTTCATAGTTGATAGTGTTCATCCATCATGGTAATCACCTGTTTTTACTTTCTCTACATGTACTATGTACATAGTGTATAAAGAAGGTATTGTAATGCACCCAAAAATTTGATACCGAGATTTCACCAGAAATACATGTGTGTGTCTGTGGACAGCATAGCTCAGAAACGAAAAGACCATTGAATACCAAAACTTGGTATTTAAGTTTGGTATCTTCCAAGGATGTGACACGAAGATTTTAAAAAAAAATCCTCCCACCCCGAACTACCCTTTACACTGAACATTTTTCGAAAATTTTGATTTTTTTAAAAATGGCTCTAACAATTTTGATTAAAATATCATATATTAAAGATATTTATCTGACAAATACAACGTATATCTTGAATTTTCTGGGAATAGCCTCTGAAGACTACTTTATTCTGGATGAATTTTGAGGAATTTTGCATAACTGCTAAACCTTAAGAGATAGACAAAAACTTACCAAACAAAAAATGTAAAGCACATTAAAACACACAATTTATGTTATATATTCTTTTTTGTGCAGTTGATCATTTTTGAGATATTCCTTTTTTTGGTTTCAGCCTTGGGAAACTTATGCTTTTCTCATACGGGAATTTGTCAACTCCTGTCCATATAAACAAAGGAACTTCAGTCACATAGCAACCAGCTTTTGACTATCACTTTAACCTATGGTACTCCCATATTTTGCTTCTACTTGCAAGGAAGTATGTAATAAGACTATTTCTGCTATTTTTTTCTTGATTGGATGAAGTAAATATTAGCATAAGCTTTTTAACAATAAATTGTTGCAGAGATATAGAGAAAGTCTTGTGAATGGAACACATCAGATTTTTTTCTGTGATTTACATATCAAATATCTTTAGGGGATAAACTGTTTCAGCATAGCATGGATGATAATGAAAGCTCACTCTTCAAAATTGTGCTAGAAATCCAAGGATGCTGTCATGACCCCAAGCATAAGAAGTAATGCTATGATCCATATATATTACAAGAATACCTTCAATTTTATAGGATTTTATCAGTGAGACAATAAAACCTCTCTCTTAAAATCTTTCAGTACTCAAATATGGAGGTTAACTTTTACACACACTTTGCTTACTTTTATGAAGAAGGATAATTGTTTCTGCAAGCCTTTGCCCACATCTTCAGCTGTTGGAGCACTACTGGCAGGATTGGATGCTGTTGATGGATTGATTGAGGTGACATCTAGTGGGCAGACGATGAGGCTGGATTAACAATCTGTATGAGGAAGTTCAAAATTCATGGCTGCGTTGTAGTATTTAAGGATGAAGATTCTTTCCCATACTGTTTATTCAAATAGATTCAATAGTTTCTTTAGTAAGCAATTTCAGGATTAATTTCACAATTGTGGTGTTAAAAAGTATGCCACTGCAGATTTATCAGTTGTTTTTTTAAGTTTAATATTTCCTCTGTGTTCCTCAATGAGGGTTTCCAGGTGTCTTTTGGTTTTATACATGTGTTTCATGATGCAATCTAAGCAATCTGAGGAGTATATTCTGATATTTTCTCTGGAGGTATTTTGTCTTTAAAAAAGAACCTAGGAGGAAGTATGAAATACATTGGTAAAACAAAAGAAATGTGAAAAGGGAAGGAAAAAAAACAGTTAAACAAATGATATGTAGTGGCATACTGCTTTTGGCACCAGAATGATGAAATTAATCTTGGAATTTAATTACCTACTAAAAGAACTTTAAAATCAATTTGAATTAACAGCATGGGAAAGAATTTTCATTCTAAATACTGCCATACAGCCATGAATCTTCCTTATACCAATTATCTAGTCTCTTCATGCATCCACCACAATCAACCCATCAGTAGCAATTGCATTCAATTCTGACAGTAGTGGTCCAACAGCTGAAGATGCGGGCAAAGCCTCAGAAAACAATTGTCCTTTTTCATAAAAGTAAGTAAAGCATGTGAAAGTTAATCAGATTAATAAATTTGATTATGATCACTGTAAATAGCTGCACAAAATTATACATTTTGTCTTTCAGTGTTTTTGGGTTTTCTTCTAGGCGAATCCCAGGAGTACTGTTCTTAATGAAGACACAGCTTCTCAAAGTTCACTCTTCAGCACACTACTATCTATTGAAGCTGTTTAAGCTGGCCTGATAGGACAATTTGGACATTTTCTTAGCTGGTGTTGAGAATGAAGTGATAGCGCCACAATTAACATATTTAGTTTTATTAATTATTCTTCTCACACTTCTTTCAGAAACTCCGGTTGTTTTAGTCACATTCTTTCCAATACTTATTCCAAAGCTTTGTAAAATACATGCACCTCCGTTGACTTCACTTGCCTAAAATTACCCTAATTCATTCTCATAACAAAAAATCTGATGTGTTCCATTTACATGACTTCCTCTACCTATTCTGTAACAAACTATTCTTACAAAGGTGATTCTTCTATCTACTTCACACTAATCTAGATAAACATTAACAGAAATAGTATTATTACTTAGTTCCTTATAGGAAGGGAAAGAAGGGAATCCACTAGCCTAAAGTGAAAGGTTACTGCATTCAACTCTCACTCATAAAAAAGGGTTAATGTGTCAACATTTTTTAAAAAAATCTGACATTCACATGACTTCCTCTACCTCTCTGCAACAAATTATTGTTAAAATGCTTATGCTTCATTTTTACTTCATACTAATTGAGAAAAAAACAGCACAAATAGTCTTATTGCTTGCTTCCTTGTAAGTAGAAGCGAAATAAGCGAGTAGCATAGGTTAAATAATAGTCAAAAGCTGGCTGCTATGTGACTGAAGTTCCTTTGTTTCTGTAGACAGGAGCTGACCAATTCCTGTATAAGAAAAGTATGTTTTTCAAAGCTGAAACCAAAAACAAGGAATACCTAAAAAACTATCAACTCCACGAAAAAAATGTATATAACATAAGTTGTATGTTTTAATGTGCTCTACATTTTTTGTGTGCTAATCTTTTGCCCATCTCTTATGGTTCACCAGTTATGCAGAATTCCATAAAATTCACCTCGATATAAGTAGTCCTCAGAGGCTATTCCCAGAAAATTCAAGATATACATTTTATTTGTCAGGTAAATATCTTTAATATGATATTTTAATCAAAATCGTTACAGCCATTTTTTTAGAAAATCAACATTTTCATGTAAAGGGTAGTCTGGGGTAGGGGGATTTTCCTGAAAATCTTTGTGTCCCATCCTTGGAAGATACCAAACTTAAATACCAAGTTTGGTATTTAACGGTCTTTTCGTTTTTGAGCTATGCAGCACACACACACACCCACGCCCCCGCGTGCACGCATGCACCCACCCCACACACACACATCACACACACACACACAGAGACAGACACACACACGGACATGTTTCTAAAAATGCTTTTTTGGATTCAGGGGGGCCCAAAACATGTATTTCTGGTGAAAACTAGGTATCAATTTTTTGAGTGCATTACAATACCTACTCTATACACTATGTACATAGTGTGTATAGAGAAAGTAAAAAAGGTAGGGTAAAACAAGCTGGATATTATTATAAACTAAGATAAATTTAATCACTGTTTATGGCATTCTTGTTTTTTTTCCCCGCCATTTCCTGTGAACTTAAACTATAATTTTTGGATTTGTACTAGTGAGCCAAAATCAAATACAGAAACAGAATGAATGTTTTCTATAATGAACAGTAAGTGGAATGCATGTAATAGAAATAGTGTAAACCACATAAGA
This sequence comes from Hymenopus coronatus, assembly GCA_030762935.1. Taxonomy (NCBI): domain Eukaryota; kingdom Metazoa; phylum Arthropoda; class Insecta; order Mantodea; family Hymenopodidae; genus Hymenopus; species Hymenopus coronatus. The sequence continues at coordinate 165,222,584 of CM060881.1, forward strand.
AGTTTCAGGTGACTGTAAATTTTATTTATTCTTGTAAACAGTCTTTTTATTTCTGTAAAAACAGACGAAGCGACACAAAAGGAGGCACACCCTGTTGATAAGAAATAGTAATGTAATGATGTTATGATAGCAGAATATAATATAACAGAATTACAGTAATAAATAAATAAATGTTTAGTAAAAATGTCTATTTACAGAATTTGTTATAGTATTTGCCTATTTATACCTGGTTTTCATTCCTGAAAGTTGGTAGCCCTAGGACTAAGTTAAGACTTAAAAACAATCAGTTTCTCAAAATATGTTTTATTGTTATCAGGAATTCTTCCAGAATATTTTCCTGAAAATACTATTTCAATATTTGGATAGTTTTTTTAGTTATAATTTATTTTTAAAAATTAATAAGCAAGAGAGTGCATAATTTAAATATTGTTGAAAAGAAGAATATAATTTTATACCAAAAATAATTTGTTATTCTATCTTTTTCTAAGGACTTATTGAACACCCCTCATACTAAACATATCTCTCTGAAATTTGTTGTGTGTGTTTGTATTACAAAATTGCTTCTCTTTGTTGTATACTTCTGGGAAGAAAAAAACAAACAAAAAAAAACACTTTCATTTTTTTCACCAAAAACCAAAACATTGCTTTCAACACTAAATTACAAATATAATTTGTTACTATGAAATTGTAAAAGCTCTAGGAATAAAATGAATAGACGATAATGTGAAAAGGTTTAAAAATATGGAACCTTGCAGGAGAAACAGTTGCCATTTTGAATATTAAAAAAGTATGTTGAAATCTATATTTCTATTCAAAAATATAAAGAAATATAAAGCAAAATATATATTTCTCATCTATAAATGTTCTTCAGTTCTAAAGAAGAAAACAAAGTTTAATATTACAAAAATTTCAATAATACATAAAATATATCAGGAGAATGGTTTCTGTATAAAACTAGCAAAAATATGGCAACTGAAATGACTTGGTAGTTGGGTCCATATTGTGTGGAGGGTTGAGGAAAGCAATCGAGGTGCTTAATAATTTTTGTGGAAAATGGGGGCTGAAAGTAAATGAGAAGAAAACTAACATCATGGTTTTTAAAAAGGAATACAGCTTATATAAGGACAAGAAATGGCAGATTAATGGAAGAGAAATAGAGATTGTAAGGAGATTTGATTGCCTGGGGATTAGACTAAGTTTCAATGGAAGCTGGAGTGAGCAAAAAAAGGATGTGCATAGCAAATAGAAAATGACATGAATATTATAAGGTTACATTTAAGAAAATTGACAGATATCATGTTAAATTGCTTGAAAAAATTTATACAGCCATAGAGGAAAACAAAATGCTATTTGGGGAAGAGGTATGGGGAGTAGGTAAGCTTGGAGAGAGGTTGATAAAATGAACATATCTATTTGTAAATATATATTAGGTCTACCATTATCATCATCAAATAGGGCAGCTCATTTAGAACCAGGAAGGAATTCCACCAAGGTCAAAATTACAAATCACAAGAGTTATAAAATATCTTTACAGAATTTCCAATCTAAAGGATAGGGATATTATTAGGGTCATGGTCAGTAAAAATGCAGGAAATTATGGAAAAAATAGGTATGGGAAGTTCATGGTTAAATGCAGAATATAGCGAATGAGCTTTTTCGAAAGTAGTAGAATTGAAGTTGGAGGATATTGATAGATAAGATATTTTTAGCAGTATAAGCGAGAAAATATCCTTGAGGATATATAGAGGAATAAAAATAGTCTGAGAGAGGGAGAAGTACATAGAGATATGCAATAAACTAGGGAGAGAAGGATTAGCATGGGCGAGAACAGGAGTTAAAAACTTGAAAGGCATAAGACATTATGAAGATGTAAAAAATGTCCAATGTGCAGAGAAATTGACAAAGATTTCCACCACATACTATATTGTAATCAAAGAAATGGAGTGATCAAATTTGGCATCGAAAATGGGATAAATTGGATTAGGAAAAGGAGAACAAAATTATAACATGACAAGGTTAGAGAGAAATGGATAAGAATAGAAAATAAGAAAAAGGAAAAAATAATAGTTGTATGATGTAGAGCAAGGTCCATTATACATTTAACTGTGGTGTTAAGGTGTAAGATGGACCAAGGGAAAAACTAAAAATAGCAAGTCTAAGAAAGGCATAGGAAAAATTTAAGAATATATGCACATTATTATGGTTAATAAAAACATTCATTCATTATAAAATTTTAATTATCTTAAGTTATATGTGCCCCCTTAAAATAATGATAAAGTATTGAACAATTTGATAAAAAAATTGGATATCTTCATAATGGATTATGCCAAAAATTTAAGTTATTTGAAATAAATTATGAGTTTCAAAGAGATCTGCATGTTAGTGTAGTATATTATACTCTGTTGCTTAACCGGTTATACCAGAGGATTCAAGATTGATCGATCTCACACATACACGCACCCACGCACACACATACACACCCATGTCCCCTCACTAGCTTTTTTTTTTTTCCTGAAACGTTGTTATTCAGGGATCTCTAACCATTTATTTTGGTGAAATATTTTTTGAAATTTGTTTGATGTAATGCAATACTTTTTCTAAAATAAAAATTAGTAGGCAACAGTTAAAACTATTTCAAATATTTTTCACATTCTTTAAAATCTGTATTATTTATAGCTATGTAAGACTATAACATGAATAAATAAAATAAAAAAAATAAAAAAAATGATTTCTGTGCTGTCTTATTAAAGTAGGTGATTTAAAAAACTAGAAACTTATATAATTTAATACTAATGTCCCTTAAACAATTATAAAATTGTCTTAAAACTTAGATACCTGCTTCAAATGTAAAACTGAAGGGAACGCATAAAAAAGAGGAATATAATTTTCTTTATTCCCATGATCTTTGTTAACACTACAAGCTGTATTTTTGTTTACTTGTCTTTTTAAAATGAAAAGTTATGTTACTGGAGTTTTGCTTTTTTAAAAATTGCAATTTAACACAAATATTATTACAATATACCTAATGTTTTTTGAAGGGATATAGTTTCCATTTCTTCTTGAAACAATTGCAGTAGTGTGCTTCTTCAAACAATTTCATAACACTGTATTAAGTAGAGTTTGCAGCTTTTGTATTAAACACCTTCATTTTTACTAAATCATCCATCAGAGATTCAAGAATTACGATTATCAATGATTGTAGCCTTCACATTGAAACATATTTTGCTTCTAAGAAACATTATCTATTTTGCAGCATTTACTTTACTCACTTTACTGATTATGACGTTTACTTCAGTACCCTTATCTACATGTAACAATCTGTACTTATCAGGAAGTCTAACAGATAAGGTGTTAAACACACACCTCACACAATATGACAGTGGGAGATTTATCTGTATCTAAAGTTTTACAAAAATACTGGAAGAGATGAGCCATATATATTTTTAAGATATGAAATCTTCAGTGGGATGGAAAATAATAACTTCTTAGCCAGAAAGCCATCTTTTGTGCTAGGCGTTACTCTTAAGGATGATGAAAAAATATGGTTGTATTTATTATTACCTCCCTGCCTCAGATGTGTGGCTTATGTGTTTGATTTTGCTGCAAATCTCGCTGTTATTTATCAACATTTTAAGAATGGAAACACTCTCTGGGGTTCTATGTCGATAATGCTTATGTACCTTCCAGCAATTGCACATTTTGTGGTAACAATATCTCAACCAAAACTATGGGAGCAGCAGGATGGGATTTGGAAAAAAATGCAATTGGTTATTACAAGATTATTGCAGCTTGTATTTTTCCCTGCATATGTAATGCACAGGTAAGAACTAGCTTTTGCTACCATTGCTAAAATAAGCATCTGAATTACTGTAAAACTATCCTTAGCTGCTAGAAAGCATATATATGTGCTAATGTGTTACATTTACATGAGTTTCTCCATCCATTCTTGGTTTACATAAATGACCTCCCATTATACATTAACAGTATTGCAAGTATTTATTTATTCGCAGATGACACTAAAAATTAAACTATGTTCTAAATTGTATATCAAATTGGTTCAAAGCAAACAAACTCTCAGTAAACCTTGAAAAAACAAAAACAAATTTATAACTACTCGCTCACCACAAACACACATAGGAATAGGAATTAAAGATACATTGTTAGAACAGCTAAATGAAGTCAAATTTCTTGGCCTTCAGGTAAATAAGCATTTGGACTGGAAGTCACATATTAGCTGCATCACACCTAAACTTAGCTCAGCATGTTATGCTCTCCGTGCACTGGTTAAATTTCACTCAATCGATACATTAAATTGGTGTATTTTGCCTACTTTAACTCCATCATCGAGTATGGAATAATATTCTGGGGTAATTCAATGGATAGTAAATGCATATTCCGGATACAGAAGAAAGCTATACGAATAAACTGTAATGCTTATAGCAGACAGTCATGCATAGAACTATTTAAAACTTGGCATACTCACCTTACCTTTGTTTATATATTATTCATTTTAAAATCCTATGCAGTTAATCAATATAGTTTTATAACAAAGATGGAAATTCATAACATTAATACTAGACAAAAGGGATATATTCATCGTCCCAATGCCAATCTTCATTGCTTTCAGAAAGGTGTATATTATGAAACAATCAAGATATTTAATTCTCTCCCCATTAATCTCAAAGAAAATGTTGGGAATTTCAGGGCTTTTAAGGCCTCTCTTAAGGAGTACCTTTGCAATAAATCATTTTACTCTGTAGATGCATATTTAAGTGACAAATCTGTCTGACAATACTGTTAATAATCATTGCATTTATGAGTATTATAATGTATTGCATTTTGTGTATATTAATGTGTGTGTTTTATATTCAAATTAAACTGATGTATACTTTGACTTGCACTAATGTGTCAAATGAATTTTTTAGTATTTAGTAATGACACAAGGTCTGTAAAGCCTAATGCTTTGATATTTTACACTCTAGTGCATAATTGTAAATTTTTACATTGGAAATTCTATAACATATTTGTATATATGTATTGTAATTTGTTGACATTTATGAAGAGTTCCATAATACAATAATCATATTTTAGTTTTATATAATTACTAGTAGTAACTAATATGTTGATAATTAGAAAACTATCATCTGACATTACATCAGCGTTGCATATAATGAAATTATATTTATTTATACATTTTAACACTAATTTTTGATACTCTTTGTTTTTATGTGATTGAAAAAAAAAGTTCATGTGCTTTTATAGAGCACATTAAGTATAGTAGAGGCCTCAAATACAAATGGTGTGATTATATGTCTATTCTGCTGTTTTTGTAACTCAAGCTTTAAGCACGAGCTTTACACATTTTTTTTCCCCCCATAGTATATAAACATATGTATATATGTATATGTCTTGACAAGTTCTATGTTCAGTGGCTTCCTGGCCAAGCGAACCTAAAGAATGCTTTCTAATCTAATATAATCTAACTATTATTAAAAAGTGTATTATGTTGTCTCCTTCATGTTAATTGATAAACATTTGCAGAAATTGTTTGATGTTTGATTGCATTTTCCTTATAAGTCAAATTTTTAAAGAGTAGGTCACTTTGAAAGCATGATGGCTTTGAAATCCTGCTACTTTTACATGACCAAAAAAAAAAAAATAAGAAAGAAAGAATAGCAAATTTCCTCTTGAGAAAAGTATAAGTATTTGAAAATTCAAATCAACAACAAGCATATCTTGGAAATGGCTAGTTCCACAAAAGTTTATTTGGCAAAAATTGTCTTTAACATGATCTATATACATATATCTTTTCTGTGATTTTGTCTGTTTCTTGTGGTTTGCCAGTTATGCTAGGTCATTCAGATGGAAGAGGACCTCAAAGGCTTTTCGAGAACATTTAAGATATATATTTAATTTGTCTTTAAAATAGCTTAAACATATGGTCCGTTAATCAAAAACCTAAGAGCCATGTTTTAGAAAATCGACATTTACAAAACATCTTCCATGAAAAGAGTAGTTTGGGGAAGTTTATGAAAAGCTTTGGCACATATTGGAAGATGTTGGACCTAAAAACAATGTTTTTATGTGTAAGCAACCTTTTGTTTTTGAGTTACACTAATCACAGGCAGGCAGGCAGGCATGCACACACACACTCATATACATGCAAACCGTTTTATAAAAATGCTTTTTTTGGGCTCAGGGGGCCTCAAAACATGCAGTTCTGGTGAAATCTGAAATAGCATTTTTGGGTGAAATTCAATACTTCCTCTACTTGTATGCAGTAGAGAAACTAGTAGTATACCTTAATCTCATATTTCAGTAAAAATGGGATCTTATTCTTCAGTTCAAAATTCATTCACCATTTGAAATTACTACAGACATATAGAATTTATAACGGTTTTCTATTTACTGCCACAACATGAAAGAAAGGAAGGAAGAGAGAACATGAGAAAAATATACCACTTATGCATCAGTGCAGAAAGCAGTTTCCCATATGCAATTGACTAATATAGTAAACTGCTTTTTCCATAATTATACCATAAACTAGAGTACTTAAGGGCATATATGACTGAAAGTATGAAATTCCAAATAATAATGCTAGCTTTTTAGAATTTATACCACAGATGCAATATAATACAGATAAGGTACAGTATAAATTTCATGATTTTTCTATAATGGTTTGGAGGTTATGGTCAAATTTGTTTATGCTTTTGTCACTCACTAAAATAGGTCCCTTGTGATAAAACATTAAAATTTTGGTGTAATATTTTAACCTTAGGCTCACAATAGATCTAATTTTTGAAATTGCCCTAGGTGTTCTTTGGTTTAGGCTCCAACATTTTTAAAAGTTATGATTTTGCTTCTTTTTTTGTCATAAAATATAATTTTTATTTTTGAAAATTGAAAACATATGCTTAAATTCTTTTGACAGTAAAACCAAATGCAATTCTTATTTATTGAATCTCTGTAAACATGTACAGAAAATTTTATGTAACAGAAAAATTGCTCTGCAAGGATGTGTTCCATTCACATGACTTTCTCTACATCTCTGTAACAATTTATTGCTAAAAAGCTTATTCTTCTATCTACTTCATGCTAATCCATTAGCAGAAATGGTCTTATTACTTGCTTTCTTGTAAGTAGAAGGGAAATAAGGCAGTACCCTATGTTAAAGCAAAAGTCAAATCTTTTAAAAGCTGGTTGCCATTGATTGAAATCAGTTTCTCTGCATGACCAGGAGTTGACAAATTCCGATATGAGAAAAGTTTTAATAATTTTGAAACTGAAACCAATAACAAGGAATATCTCACTGGTCAACTCCATACATAAATTATGTTTTTTAACAAGATCTACATTTTTTTGTGTAGTAAGTTTGTGTTTATCTCTTACAGTATGCAAAATTCATTCAGATCAAAGAGATCTTCAGAGGCTATTCTCAGAAAATTCAGGATGTACATTTTATTTTTCATGTTAATATCTTTAATATACAGTATTTTAATCAAAATTGTTACGTCATTTTTGATAAAATAAAACTTTTCACAATTTTTTTCCATGTAAAGCGTAGTTTGAGGTGGGGAGATTTCCTTCAAAATCTTTGTGTCACATCCTTGGAAGACACTAAACTTAAATACCAAGTTTGGTATGTTACCAACTTTTTGGATTATTGTGTTCACGGATTTCTGGTGAAATCTTAGTATCAAATTTTTGGGTGGAGTGCAATACCTTCTCTACTTACACACCATGTATTATGTAGAGAAAGTAAAAATGAAAATTGGATAAATATTTGTGCTTCCAAAAATGTGACACAAAGATTTTAAAACATTCCCTCTCTCAAATACTGTCTGCATTTTGTACTTTCTTAAAAATGATTTTGATTAAAATATTGGTATTGATATCATAATAGAGGGTACATAATGGCCCATATACTTTGACCTGATCAGGTCCTTTGTGTCTCCCCAAATTTACATCCTCATTAGTTCTGTGCCTTAACGAAGGACTGCAAATCCTTATATGGGACATTTTGAAAATCACTTAAAACTGGAACATGATCAGCATCATGGAATCATTTACATCTGGGGTCACTTTCTATCCCCATTTTGTGAAGGTGCCCCTTCACAAGACAGTGTCCCATCAGCAATTCAACCATTGAGGACAATTGTCTCCTATTTAGATTAAGTAATTACTTTGTTTTGCTCCTGCTTGAGCCTTTTAAAGTGGCTTTTGAGTGCTTACACTCTTTTGTGGAATACCAATATTCCATATGTTTTTTTGGAGATCCAGACCCTGAATTACTAAATGCAGGTTCAGGTTCACTCCTTTCTTTGCCAGAAAGTCTGCTTTCATTGCCCTGAACACCCCTATGTCCTGGGGCCCACAACAGCTCTACTGAATTGTGTTTTGCCAGTATCATAAGGTGCTCTAGAATTCTCAGATCAGACTTGATTTGATCTGGGGCTTTTCAGTGCCTTAAGGGCAGCATGACTGTTAGAGAGTATTAAAGAGTGGATCTCATAGTGTTTCTCTACTGGCTTTTTTTTGCAGGTCTAAGGCCGGTTTCCAAGCACTGCTCAATTGTAGTCCTGAATCTCTGTTGAGATTGCATCTTTCCGAGGTGATAGCCAGTGCTTCTTTTACCCTATGTGGGCAATATCCAGTCTCCTTGGCAATAATTGTGGTGTTATCAAAGTTGGCCCTGTGGTCATGTTCAAAACAGTGTTCTTCCAAACCTGATTTTTCAGGTTGCATCAGATGGATGTTTGCTTATGTTCTTTCATCCTGGTGGCTATTGTTCTTCCGGTGTGCCCAATTTAGGGGATCCCGCATTCGCACAGGATCCGGTAGACCCCTGGCACTCTCAGTCTGAGGTTATCTTTGACCGGTCTAACTAGATTTCTGATTTTGGGTGGAGGGACATGTATCTTTTGATATTGTGTTTTGCTAATACCCTGCTGATTATACTTGATAGCCTGGTAGTGTAGGAGATACATGCGGTAGCCGTTGGTTTTTCTGTCGTTGTGGAGAGATGTCAAGAAGTTTCTTGTGTGTGGCCCTAGAGATGGAGCCTTTGATGTCGTCCGCTGTATAACCGCTCTGACGGAATGTGTAACTGAGGTGTTTGAGTTCTTCTTGTAAATGGTCTTGGTTACAAATGGCGACTTGCTCTGCGACAGTATTAAGTACAGTGGTTCTATGGGACTTATAATGGAAGCTGTCTGCATTTAAATATAGGTCTGTATGGGTTGGCTTGCTACAGCTCTTATTACCCCCATCAGCCTACAAAAACTGCTCTGCAACAACTTAAAAGGCCAAATCCCAGAACACAAAGACTCAGGAATCTACAGAATAAATTGTGCAGATTGCAACAAATTTTACATTGGAAAACCAAAAAGACACCTTGAAACAATAAAGAACACTTGAGAGTAGTAAAATATAAACAAACTGACAAATCAGCCATTGCACACCACTTTTGGTCTACTAACCATGAAATAGTACCAAACATACACCTTACAAAACCCGCCAGATATGCAGTAGAGCTTGACGTTTGGGCGAAAATCCACATCATTCAAAACCAATGCCACATATTCAACTTTGAACTACATGGCTTCAAAACTGTACATTAGTGATACTTAAGTGCTACAAATCCAACTCAGAAATGTTCTATTAATACGTACCACTGTTCCAAAACTCCCTTTCATTAAAATTGTTGGTAAAATATTATTATTTTGTCCAACAAGGTTTTCTCAAACACAAGCAATGATCTTAAAGATCTCAGCTTTAAAAGCTGTGGTGTGGATGCCCAAACTGAACTAAAATTTGCATTGGCTTCCATACCCTGAGCCCCGAACTCCTTGATGGGTTCTGGAATCATCAGTAAACCAAATTGGTCCTTTATCTCAATCAGGTTGTTTCCTATTATTCCATTCATCCCATTCTGAAAAGGCTAATGAGAATGATCTATTAAAGGTATATCTAGAGAGCATGGAATCAAATGTCATGTTAAAAATTCTATCCAATTGAACTTCCCTAGAGTACATGAGAATGTTCCAATTAGTTGGAAGAGTCGATTTTGAGCCAATCTGGCCTCACCCTCTATTACAAATATAATGATGGGAGATTCAAAATTACCTCCAATGTAGCAATGCTTGTGTTATTGCTAGGCAGAAGGTTCTTTGTGGTTTACCAAGAGCAATTCTGCAAGCCCTTAGTTTAGTTTTTGTTCATCAAATGGTAGCAGCATAGGACAGTATAGGCCTGACCAAAGATATGTACATTGAATATACAATTCTTGGCCTAAGACCCCCTGTAATTGTAATTTATTAGCAGCCTATAGACTCTTTTCGAGTATCGGGCATTGTCAGTTTACATTAAACAAAATTAGCATTAAATAAACTTAGTCTACATAAATTATAAAAATACATTAATATATACAGGATGTTTGGTTTAACAAAGTATTAATATAGTCTACATAAATTATTTTAAAAATTCATTGATATCATACACAGGATTGTTCAGTAAATATGTCTTGAGACATTGTTTAAATTTAACAGCATTTTCATTTTTTACATATGCAGGGAGTCGATTATACATGTGTAATCCTATTATATAGGGATCTTTATTTACAGATTTTACATTGTAGCTGGTATAATGTAAGTCAAGTTTGCATCTAGTATCATGGTTATGTATTTCACTATTTAGTTTTGGTTTTTTCTGGTTAATTAAGTAAGTTACTTTGTATATGTATAGAGATACTACAGTAAACATCTTTTCTCTTTTATAAACTTCCCTGCATGATTCTCGACACCCCATTTTAAACATAGTTCTGATCCATTTCTTTTGTAGCACTAGAACCCTTTGCATATGCATTTTATTACAACCCCCCCATAATTCAATACCATATTGGATATGTGAATAAATTAACCCATAGTATATAAGTTTTAGAACCTCAACATTACAAGTTTTTGCAAATTCCCTCATTAAATACAAACCTTTACTTATTTTTTTACATAGGTCATCGATATGATTAGTCCAGGACATGAGTTTATCTACTTGCATTCCTAAAAATTTGTGAGAATCAGATTCCTGTATTGCAACATTTTCAAAGTTAATATGAAATAATATATCTTTGTTCTTCTTGCTTAACTCAAATTTAATTATATTTGTCTTGTCAGGGCTATTAGTGAGGTTGAGAGATTTAAAAAATGTGTTTATTCTTAGCGATTCATTGGTGGCTAATGATTTCAAGTCAAGATCATTGTTTGCTTTACATATAATAGTGGTGTCATCTGCATAGCTTATAATTTTACAATTATGTGTCGAATACATATCATTTAAATATAAAATAAAGAATAATGGTCCAAGTACTGGGGTACACCGTATTTAACTATTTCAGCACTTGATTTAAATTTTGTTCTTTTTTTTCCTTGTTTGAAACTTATTTCTGTGTATTATACACGACCTTTTAGATACGACGAAATTAATCTATTGGTAACCCCTCTAACACCATACTTTTCTAAGATTAATAGTAATGTATCATGTTGGACACAGTCAAACGCCTTAGATAGATAAAAAAATATGCCTACAGTTTTCTTTTTTTCATTTAGATTACTTAAGATGTTGTGAGTAAAGTCTATTAGGGCCGTGGTGGTTGATCTTTTAGCCCGAAAGCCATGCTGAAAATCACTTAAAATATCATATTTTTCAAAGAAATTCATAATTCTCTTCAATAGTATTTTTTCAAACAACTTAGCTATTAGGTCTATAGTTTTGCATGTTACTTTTGTCTCCCTTTTTATGTATCGGAATCACAGTACTAATTTTTAAACAATCTGGAAAAATTCCTAGGTTTAGTGATGTATTTATTAGATGAACCAAGGGTGCTCAAAACATGTTTACATCTTTTTAACAATTTAGAGCTAATTCCATCCCATCCAGTGGAATTTTTATTTTTAAATCCATTAATTAATCTTGTAACTTCATCTGCCATAGTATCATACATATAAAGCGAATTTTCTATACCCTTATTAGTTTTAAAACCTGCAACATCAGGGGTATTTTGATTGCTAGCAAGATTTATAAAGTAATCATTAAAACGATTGCATATCTGAAGTGGATTATTTTCTATGCAGTTATTAATGAGTAGATTAATATTTTCTTGCTTTAACTTTTCTTCCCTCATGCTATTAATCATTGACCATGCTGTTTTTGAATCGTTACTAGTATCAGAATGCTTTCTTATCACCTTTTGTGATTTATTGTTTATCAATTCATCCTCATATGCTTTTTTAAATTGTTTGTATTTGATACTGTAGTGCTAGAGTTTTGTTGATTTAGCAAGTAGATATAAATCCTTTATTTTTTCCCTCAACCTCAAAGCCTCTCTTGAAATCCTTACTTTATGTTTTTTTTAAAGTTTCCCATATTTTGTTTACTATAGGGCAGCATAGCTCAATATAGAGGTTTAGAATTTCATAAAATGTATTCTATTTTTCATTTGTATTTTTAATGCTATACAAATCTTGCCATGTTTCATTAGCCAAACAAGTATGTAGTTTTAAAATATTAGCCTCAGTAAATTCTCTAGGGTTATAATTTCAGTTAGGTCAGGGTTTTTAAATGTACAGTTATTTATATATAAAAATTGAGCATGATGATCAGATAGGTGATTGACTATATTCCCAGCAACACATTGGCTTTCTTTTATATTGGTAACAACATAATCAATTACAGAATTTGAATTTATAGTTTCCCTAGTAGCATCTAGCTTAACACTTTTTAAATTAAATGAATAGAACATATCCTGCAACTTTAGAAAATCCCCATTCATATGATCAGCATATATATTCAAGTCACCCACTATTATTATTTTAGTCATGTTTTAAACAATACCCTAATACTCTATACATACATTCAATAAATTCATTTACTTTAGCATGTGGAGATCTATAAATAGCAAGAATTTTAACCTCTTCATTATTCAGTTTGGTTTGGGCCCCTACTATCTCACATACCATTTCAATATTAAAATCTCGTATTTTTACTAATGGAGTAACATTGTGTATATTTTTTGCCAGTAATGCCACTCCACCACCCTTATGTTCTTTTCTACTAAATATATCAATAATAGAATAGTTATCAATTTTACATACAAATTCTTGGGGTTTTTTTTAGACCATGCTCTGAGATCGCAACTATGTCAGCATCTACTTCATTAATGAAACTAGCAAAGGATTCCTTTTTATTAGATAAGTACTGTATATTCTGATGTATACACCTAATAGAGATTTTAGGTTGTGGATGTGCAATTTTTTCCCTATTTACGATTACACCATTAGCTTTAGTTGACATGTTTACTGACACATTGTGCAATTTATCACCCTCTGTACCCGAAACTAGTTTCCCGATTTCATGCATACCTTGATTACATTATTTATCATTTGACTTAATAGAAATGACCCTTTTCTATTTAAGTGAAGTCCATCCCTCCCAAGGCAACTTTCATCTAAGAACTATGTTTTGCTAAACATAGCCCTACAGGCCCAGAAGGTTCTGTAAGTTTTGTTGATACAATGTTCAACATGCTTTTTCCAAGTTAAATCCTTGTCAACTATTAGACCAAGGTATTTAACCTGGGTAGAATAGTGTACCTGCTCACCACAGAGAACAGGTTTATGTTTTGATTCTATGTTTACTCTAGATCTGGTGGATGGTACAATCAGGGTTTTCCTGTGGTTTACAGAAAGCGTATTTCAATGACACCAGCTTTCAATTTGTCTGGATGCCACTTACAGCACCTCACTGGCAGTACAGGGGAACAACCAAAGCAAATCCCACCATAAAGTAGCCAACTTAATTTAATTCCAGTATGAGATTGACAACAAGATTCCTGGGAGGGGTTTTATTACCCCTCCCTGCAGATAACCGCTACCCACCAAGATTCCAACTGTTTCTCCCAGAAGTGATGAAGTAATTCTTCTGTTACATAGTATGTTCATTATCCACTTACAAATAAGAACTGGTATCAACATTGCTACATGTATGATATTGTCAAAAACTTAATTAAAATAACATATTAAAACAATATTTTTAATTTTCTGGGTATAGCCTGTAAAGACCTCTTCATTCACAAGGGATTTTATATAACCTTGTATAACTGATAAAAGTAAAAAGTACCACACAAAAAATGTAGATTTCTATATCACAGTTCATTCCAAATAGTTCTGTATAAGAAAGTCTTGCATAGATGCATGTTAGACTTATTAGTTTACGAATTTAAGTTTAATATTTTAGTAGTTAATGCAAAAATATTTTTGTTGTTTTGTCTATAATGTGAAACTATATTCAGGGTGAAAATATATATCGACACATACCCTTGTAATTCAAAATCATCTTTTTTGTGCCCAAGCCTTTTCTGAATTATCCATTATTATTAATGGTAGAATTGATCAGTACTTCTTTTTAAAGTCCTGTTGCTTTTCAGTTGTTTCTCACTAGTGCATGTAATGAACTTTTAAGGACAGGCATACACCAACCAGTTGTTAAATATTTAGATTATAAAGTTAAGGCCCAGAATATTTTGTGGGCATGCAAGAAGGCTATTCATCTCAGGTAGGGCCTAAGACCAAAAATGGCTCTACTCCTTGGTCTTAAGGCCCTCATTATCCTATGCACCAGTGGTCTTAGCAATGAAGGCAGTGGCTACTAGGCTAGATTTACAGCAGAGATTGGTATGATAACTGGGGTGGTGCAGAGCACTCCCATAGTCTGCCTTAGACCTTCCTCCTCTACATTTGTTTGTAAAGGAAGTTGCAAGCATGAGTGTGCACTGCCTCTGGACAATTGGGGGGTAGAGTTTCAAACTACCTCATTAAGGACACTCCCTGATTCTGAGTACACTTTAGGAGAGGTGTTCTATCTCCCTGATGGGACCCAAATACAATATACAGTGGCATTTCTGACCAGTAAGAAATGGAACCCAGAGCCTGGGTTTCTCCTGAAGGCTGAGAGCTAGATGTGGTATACTGATGGTTTGTGCTTCAGGGTCAGAATGGGGGCTGGGGCCTGGAGCCCTTGGACCAGCCTTGCCATTAGTCTTCGGAAGTTTGCTACTGTGTTTCATCTGTATCATGCATATTTTAAACATGCCAAGCAGAACAGCAGACATCCATATCTGCTCACCCAATCCGGTAGCTTTGGTGATTAAAACAATCCAGATTAGTATGGGATTGCCAAAGGATTTTGGATAGTTTGTATCTGCAGACAGATTACCTATGTCTGAGTTCCAGGTCATAATAGTATTAGAGGTAATGAGATGGCAGATAGACTGGCTAAGTGGGTGGTGGGTGTTTTACTTGTAGGACCAGAGTCCTTTTGCAAAGTGTCATATGAGGTAACCTAGTTCTGGAGCTCATTTTGAGATTTGGAAAAAGCAAAATACTGCCAGACAGGCCAATTAATTTATTCCTGAACCAGGCGGCAAACTAGGTAAGGAAGGGAGAAGCCCAGTGGACCACGGCCTACAAGCCCGGTTTTGTTTTCTATAAGTGATTCTAGGTAAGGTTCTTTTGAATCTAACTAGAACCAGGCTAAGAGCAGTTATTGGCTATCTCACTGGACAAAGCACTCTGAGATGATACCACATATTGAGGACCCCATATGCAGGAAATGAAACCTCCCAGCACATTTTATGTGAAAGCGAGGCATTTGCTTTTCCCAGATATGTAAACCTGGGTTCCTTCTTTTTGAAGCACAAGGATATAAGAGGGCAGACATCAGGGATATGGTAGACCTGATTGAAGCCCAATTTATGACCAAAAAGGATTTTAGTAGCCTACAATCTGAGGCTTCGAGAGAGGACACTTAGTTTTCATCATCATCAGAGGTGAAAAAGTTTATAAAGATCTCCCATATGCTGAGGGATGATGGTCTTATTTACTGGTTTTAAATGTGGAAATTTGTCTCAAATAACATTAGTGTCATATTTTCAATAAGCATGCAGATAAATCAATCTGGACCAGAAATGCCTTGATATTAGTAGGTAATAAAATTACATTGATCTCAGGATATCAGATATGATCTTTATAAAGAACTTAAACCTTAATCTTCTGAACTTTGACATCCCTGAGAACAATGTTATTTTCAGGCTTTTCAAACTCCATCAGCAACACTCAGGAATTCTAATAGCATACAGTGATCTAACACCAGCAGTCAACAATAAGCTGATGATGCAGACAATAGTCTGTGAAGCATGTGCTCAATTCAGTGAGTGCAGGAGTAGGACTGTATTAAGTCATCTAATTTATTCTTTTGGATATTGAAGGGCTGAGAAAATGATTAGCATTTAAAGTTTTAAACAACAGCATGTTATTGCTATTTATTATGGTGGATTTTAGCAGTAATCATGTGAACTAACACACCACTGAATAAGTGATATTGTGTGCAAAATTTGACAAAAAATTAATTTTGCTAGTAACATTTTATGTTCATGATAAAATGATAAGCCAGTATTGAATTAGCATATGTAAGTTTTTAACTCCCTACAACAAAGAAACAAGCATTCAAGTTCTTCAAAGAAGTTTGCCTAAGTCATTATAAGTAAGGTTTGTGGATATAGTTTCTTTTCTAAAGTTTTTTTTTCATTGAGAAAAATATTTGAACTGTTGAAGGGCTCTGCACTCTTTCATACTCCATCACAGCCCTAAGTTTTAAAGATGAAATGATACATCAGAAAATGTTATTATTAAAACTTTATTTCCAGATTTGCAAACCAGTTCTTCTGGGCAGCAGAAGCCATGATGCAAAAACATAATGAAAGAGAATATGACACAATTATGGCTAATCAACCTAGCAACACAGAGCTGTATTTGTTTCTGCAACCATTCTTACAATGTATTCCTCAGTCATTTCTGCAACTTTACATCATGCTGGACCAGTACAAGCTTGATAAACGCACAAGTGAGTAGTTAAACATGTTGGTCAAAAAAGATGAGACATCTTAAGATATTATAAGTTGACTGGAAAACTTTGTGGAACCACCACTATTGAATTACTGTACCATCCGTAACACCAAAACTATTATTTCTAAATTGTCATGTGTTTCAAACAAAGTAATGAATCAACACCAACAGATATTTTTTATGTTTGGAGGAATTTAGTAACAGTGATGGTCAAATTATATGTGGTATTAATTTGTTGAGTTGGTTTTTTTAACACTACATCACTTACATTTTTATTATGAGGTACTAGTTTCGAAAGCCTAAGCTTTCATTTTCAACCTCACGGGTCCAACTGCCATTGCTGGTTGCATTTGCTTGTGCTCTCTTCTCTGGTGGTGAAATGATGAACTTCTTAACTAAGCTGTCTACTGGCGGGATTTCAAAGTTTATTAGGTGATCTTTGTTTTTCCATATGAGGATGTTTTCCCAAGTTGTGAGTTCATTGTGGCCTCACAACATCCTCATATGGAAAAACAAAGATCACCTAATAAACTTTGAAATCCCGCCAGTAGACAGCTTAGTTAAGAAGTTCATCATTTCACCACCAGAGAAGAGAGCACAAGCAAATGCAACCAGCAATGGCAGTTGGACCCGTGAGGTCGAAAATGGAAGCATAGGCTTTCAAAATTAGTCCCTCATAATAAAAATGTAAGTGACGTAGTGTTAAAAAAACCAACTCAACAAATTAATACCATGAACAGATATAATGCTTATTAAACTGTGGTATGATATAGCTACCCACAAGCAGTGTGAATAGAAGTTCAGAAATATTACTGATATTAGGAAATAGTCATGTAATGCATGTTTTAAAGCTTATATACAGTAGTTAGTTTTCATTAAACATTATTAAATGTATATGGAATATAATTATTTTTTTCCTTTTGTTGCTTAAAATCACTGAAAAAGTGTATCAATCTGAAATGGCTCTGCCTCTCTGATTTGATTAAGCATGGTTCTATTGTATATGAAAGTTACTTCAGCAGATGAAACACACAGGTACATCAGTGATTGCTGTTGTGTTATATACGGCTTTATTGGACTTTAATTCATTAGGTACTGACATCTCATTACAAATATAATACAAATATAGCAATATAATAAATATAATTACTAATAATATAATCTTAAAATAAATTCACAAATGAGTCATATCTAGTTAAAAGCTCTAGCTTTTATTGTCTTCTATTCATTTTGCTCCTGGCAGCCCAATATAATGCTGGTAATTCTTTACATTTATGTAAATTGGAATCAAGTCCCATTTATTGCAGCAGGTGATCAGATTCCATTCTTATTTCAGGCTCTTTGCAGATGATGCATTCTTCCATCTGGTATATTCCTATTTTATATAGATGTACTATTTGCTATTTTCAGGTCATCTACAGGTTTTGTGCATCATCACCTCCATCACCATGGTAGCAATGACTGTTACAACATTTTTGTGGTTTGAAAGCCAAAAAATTACTGGTAGAAAGGAACCCTGGCATAGCAAGAAGCACGTTCCTCAAGAGCCTCCTAATATTGAAAGTCAGAGGTATAATACAGAAAATGAAGAGGAGGCACAACCAAGTACACCTTTCCTTCAGCCCCGGATGATGCACCTTCTTACAAAACCCCCTTTGCCACCAAAGCCACCTTATCTAAGGGCAGATTCTTATATGTCACATAACAATGAAGACAGCATAATTCCAATACCGTCATCACCAGCTCCTCCTAGACCTGCTACTGTCATGCTACCAGAATCAGAAGTTCACAGATCAAACAGCAAGCGTAGCATTTCTTTCCCCAGCTACTTCAGTACAAATGAAGCTAGAAAACTATCAGTTTGGGCAAATGTCAAAACATTAGCCCTACCAGAACGCAAGGAGCAGTTTGATGGTAGAGAAGAAGATGATCCTCTCGGGAAATTTGTGGCATTTCTCTGGTGGTGGTTTTTTGTTATTTCTCGTATTGCCACCCTGGCAGTAAGTGCACATTTTCAACCTTATGTAACACTTGGTATAATACTTGTGCACTACTTCATAATGCTAAGTTATCTCTTGAGCAAAAGCAGATGTCCCAGTGTTTATGATGCATTTACTCAGTTCTGTATGGCATATATTCTACTTTTCTGTTTCTTTGAGTTCAAAGTTAAGTTGAAAAGTGTGCTTGTATTCTACACTGGCTTTATGGTGTTAATGACATTGGAAAAGTTAATTTTGAACATTCTTTGGTATGTATTTAATGATCTTGATGGCTTTTGGTATGGTTACATATTTGCTGTAATATTCTGCAGCTATGGGATCAGCCTAATGTCTATGATTTCATATTTTATGTTGCTAAAACCAAAGACTACAACCTTTTATAGTGACTAGAACTATGGTGTGAAACACAGTAATCAAATATCTTGGTATTATGACCTTCAAAGAATTATTTGTACTTTTATAGTTATAAACTTCTTCTAATTTTATTTCATACAAAATATGTAATTGTTTCTAGCTTATGCAAAAAAATGCCTACAAAGGCATACACCAGTAATCTATATTTTCTGTATATTGTACAGGTATATTACAATGTAATGTGATTTACTTATATAGAAGGATTGTTTTTACAAAAATATTTTTTTTAAATGAATGTACAAAAGAGCAAGCTGCCCAGAACATTTTAAATTATCTTTATCTTCTCAGCATTTGCACACTGCAAGAGAGACTTTTTTAGGAAGAGGCCAAAAAAGATTCAATCTGGGAACTCTGCATTTACAGTTAAAGTGGTAAACTGAAATTTTCCTCAGGGCCATTAGATAGATTACATTTCTTTAATTTTATATTATACTAATTAACAATTTTTCAACAGTATAGTATCTAATTAAAACAAAAGAGCAAAAAGGTGTAATGCCTTAAAGATACTGAAATTCTTAATTATATAGCTGAAAATGAATAGGGTTACAGACGTTATCTTTGTACCTTTTTGTATGTTTATCACTTAATAGATGCAAACAAAAGGGAATATCGCTTTAATAACCCTAATAAAAACCAATTAACCAGTTGCCTATCATTAGGAAACAACCCATAGTTAATCAATTTTGATTTATCACTACCAAGACGACTCAAAGCACATTTTATTCCAACCATGATACCAACTATCACAACAGAAACACATCAACACGAGCCATTTCGACAAACTTTTTGAGATGGGAAAAACCGTTTCCCAAAACATGAATAAGTGAGTAAAACTAGTGAAGTAACCCTTACTATTTCCAACTCACTTCAAGTAAATTCAATAATGTATAACTGTTTCTAGCTCCTTTTTGTCTATTTGTGTTTGATTAAGTGATAAAGTATTTAATCTTTTATTTAGTAACAATTAGAAATAAAAAGTAAATAAATGTGAAAGTATCCTCATTATAGAATTTGAAAACCTCATAAGCAAGAATTCTATTTGCTCATTTTGGGGGAAAAAAATTATAGAAATTTCATTATAAACCTTTCAAATGCCAATAGATGATTATACTGAATAATAGCAAAAAAGCAAAGACGACTTCTTTCATTATACTTTCAAAAAGATTTGGAGCAATTTAGAAATGAATTTGTTTCACAACTATTGTCATAGTAGAATTTCAAGAAATGCAAATTGCTGAAAATGTGTAATTGTCCGCCCCCCCTCCAAAAAAATTCTGATGTGTTCCATTCACATAACTTTCTCTAGCTGTTTCAGAAACCACTTTCCTTACAAAAGATTATTCTTTTATCTACATCATGCTAGTCAAGTTATACATTTCCAGAATTGTTCTTATTACTTGCTTCTTTGTAAGCAGAAGGGAAATAAGGTTACACTAGGTTAAAGCAATAGTCAGATCTTTTAAAAGCTGGTCACTAAAGTTCTTCTGTTTGAGAAAAGCTTAAGAACCTAAAAACTGAAACTAATAACTTGAAATATATAAAAAATGATTAACTCTACAAAAATAATCTGATGTGTTCCACTCACATTGCTTTCTCTAGCTGTTCCATATAAAACTATTCTTACAAAAGATTATTATCTTATGTACTTCATGCTAATTGAGATAAGCATTAGCAAAATTAGTTTTAATAATTACTTCCTTGTAAGAGAAGAGAAACAAGGGAATACATTAGGCTAAAGCAATAGTCAAATCTTTTAAAAGCTCATAGCTATGTGAAACAATTGAGGTTTAGTTCACTTTGCTTGGTTGGCTGGTTTTAACTCTGAAAGCAATAACAAAGAATATCATGAAAACAGACAACTCTACAAGAAAACATATATTACATAAATTGCATGCTTTAACGAGATCTACATTTTTTGTGTGGTAAGTTTTTGTCTGTCTCTTACGATTTAACTGTTATGCAAAATTTTAAAAACTCATCCAGAATAAAGAGATCTTAAGAGGCTATTCCCATAAAATTAAAAATATGTATTTTATTTGTGATGTAAATACCTTAAATATAAGGTATTTTAATCATAATCGTTTTGAATCATTTTTCAGAAAATAAAAAATTTCTAAAAGTTTGTGGTAGATGATTTTCTTGAGTCTTCGTGACGCACGCACCCACCCACCCCTACCACGCACGCACCCACGTGCCCACCCACCCACACCCACACACACACACAGACCTTTTTCTAAAACTGCTTTTTTTTAGACTCAAGGGTTCTCAAAACACAATTTCTGGCAAAATTTTGACATCAAAATTTTGGGTAGAATACAGTACCTTCTCTATCCACTATATATTGTACATATATGGGCTAGACAAAGTAAAAAACAGAACTGAAATAAATTACACCTTTTGCTCTCTATTTATCATACAACTTCTAGGTAAAGTACATGCAACTTTACGCAGCAGAGGGGCAAAAGCAGATATTTTCAAAAATGTAAAAGCTAAAATTCTTTTTAGAAGCAAAAATGAAAAAATCTGATGTGTTCCATTCACATGACTTTCTCTACCTCTCTGTAACAAATTATTGTTAAAAACTTGTGCTTCTTACTACTTCATGCTAATCAAAATAAAGATAAGCTGAAATGTTTTTTCATATGTAGAAGATAAATAAGAGAATACTCATGACTAAAATAATAGTCAAACATTTTAAAAGCTGGTTGTCATGTGGTTGAATTCCGTTTCTTTGCATTGCCAGGAGTTGACAAAGTCCCATATGTGAGAAGTACAAGTATTTTAGAGCTGAAATCAATAACAAGGAATACCTCGAAAATGGTCAACTCCACGAAAAAAATGTATATGACATAAATTGTGTGTTTCAAGAGATCTACATTTCTTATGTAGTTTCTATTACTTGCGGTTTACTAGCCATGAAAAGTCCAGCAAAATTCATCCAGAATAAAGAGGTCTTTTGAGGCTATTACCAAAAAATTCAAGATTACATTTTATTTGTCATGTAAACATCTTTAATATATGGAATTTTAATTAAAATTGTTATAGCCATTTTTGGGAAAATAAAAATATTCAAAAATTTTACTTTCTCTGCATGTACTATGTACATAGTGTAAAGAGAAGGTATTGTATTGCACCCAAAAATTTTATACATGTTTTGGGACTTCCTGAATCCAGAAAAAGTGTGTGTGTGTGTGCGTGCACACGCGCATGTGTGGTGTGTGTGAGTGAGCGTGCGCACGCATCTCTGGAAGCATAGCTCAAAAACAAAAAATGTGTTAAATACCAAACTTGGTATTTATGTTCAATATTTTCCAAGGATGCAACACAAAGATTTTCAAGAAAATACCCCCACCCCCAAATACCCTTTACATGAAACAATTTTCGAAAATTCTGATTTTTTCGAAAATGGCTCTAACGATTTTGAATAAAATATCGTACATTAAGGATATTTACATGACAAATAAAATGTATACATTGAATTTTCTAGGAATAGCCTCTGAAGTCACATCTATTCTGAATGAATTTTGTGGAATTTTGCACAACTAGTAAACTGTAAGAGATAGACAAAAACTTACTACACAAAAAATGTAGGGCACGTTAAAACACACAATTTATGTTCCATGCATTTTTTTCCTGGAGTTGACCATTTTTAAGACATTCCTTGTTATTGATTTTAGTTTTAAAATACTTAATGCTGTTCTCATACAGGAACTTGTCAACACCTGACCACACAAAGAATCCATTTCTATATCATTGCAACCACATTTTAAAGCATTGGACTGTTGGTTTAGCCTTGTGTATCCCCTATTTCCCTTCTATCTATAAGGAACTAGGTAATAAAAACATTTCTGCTAATGTTTATCTCGATTAGCATGAAGTAGATAGAAGAATAAGCTTATTAACAATATTTGTTACAAAGATAGAGAAAATCACTGAATGAAGCACATCAGATTTTTATCTATGTAAAGGGTAGTTCGAGGTGGGGGGATTTTCCTCAAAATCTTTGTGTCGCATCCTTGGAAGACACTAAACTTCTATATCAAGTTTAGTATTTAACCAAATGCTTCGTTTTTGGGTTATCATGTTCACAGATACACAGACACACACACACACACACACGCGCGCGTATGCAGATCTAGAAATACTTTTTTTTAACTTCGGGGGACACTAAAAATCTATTTCCAGTGAAATCTCGGTATCGAATTTTCGGGTGGAATGCAATATCTTCTCTATACACTATGTACATAGTACATGTAGAGAAAGTAAAAATTAAACTTTTCATAAATGTTTCACTTTTTCAGTGACCCTTATCATTATTATGTTTTAAAAGAAGGAAAAATAATAAATTAATCATGTTGAGTTATGTTTGTAAGGTTTACAATAAAGAGGTTGTTTATATCAGTTCATTGAAGTTTAATCATTATTATTGCTAATTATACCCAACTCAAACACTTTGGAGCATCTCTCCATACATCAGTATTTAGAAATCTTCACAGCAAAAAGATGGCTCTACAGTAAAGTATGTAGCTTGTATTTCGGAGGTTCATGGTTCAAATCCAAGGACCATCCTTCCAGACTGAGGTTTTCCTCAGTCCTCATTGGGGAGGTATCCTGAACTAAGACATGGAACAGTTTCTTTCCAAATATCATTTATTGCATGTATTATCAGTGTTCACTGCCTGTGGTACCATATGTATTTAGAATGAATGGCCTGTGGTACCATATGTATTTAGAATGAATGTTAAACACTCCTTAGAAAAGTGTTTAGAAAACACTAGAGGTCCAATGAAGGCATTTCCTTTGGTAACCTGTGTGTCAGTTGAAAAAGCATTTGCTCACCATATTTAAGTGGTAACTTAGTTAAGAAGTTCATTGTTCCACCACCAGAGAAGAGACTAGTCATAAATAAGAAGTGTAAGTGACGTAATGTTAAAAACCAATTTAAAGCTTAAATTAATAATATATTCAAATTTTAATAAATGGCATGGAATCAAACTCCAGTATCCTACAAGGTGCAAACAATTACACTGCTCAGCAAATGTTTGGAATAGGAGTTTGAGGATGTTAATATGATTTTGGGCACTGCATTAATCCCATTATGATTATATTAATAAACACTAAATAAAAAGAAAAAACAGCACATCTACTTTTGTTCTCCAGCTTGCTGTTATGACAAAGGAATGATAAAATTTATTCAGGATTTGAAATAATAATGTAAGTGAGATCTTTCAGGACTCGAAGTGCATAAGACAAAACTAATGCCTAGCAGACATTAAAAAACATGACATAATTGGCAAATTTGACATATGATGAGACAACATGTATGCAATCTGTCAATTTCAGCGCAGATGTGCATGACTGAGCATCATATAATTCGAAAAACAGAATAATTCAAAGAATATTTCAAAATGATACTGTCAATTGTGTTTTGCACTTTCCTTGAATTTCAACAGTTTTCATGATAATGGCTTATAAAGAGGGTAATGACAGCAATACCTTAGTTTCAAGTGCATTTATGTTTTCTTATGTTACATAACAGAAGTACTATTCTGTTTTGTTTCTGTTTATTGTATTGTGATTTGTTTTCTCTTTTATTTGCATAAGTGGAATGAACTTATGTTTATAAGCATTCTTTCTTTTTTACATTAGGTAGGCCCAGCTTCGAATTTTTGTAGGTGCTAGTTACTTGGATAAGGCTTCATGTGAATTTTTTTTTCAACTCTGAGAAGGTGAATATTGGTGATTTAGTATTATGAATGTTTAAATATATTTACAATTTGCAATGGATGATTTTATTTATTTTATCTTGGTGTCACGCTAAGCATATTAAAATGAAGTAAAGTTTAAAATATAAAGTGTGATGGGCACAAGGTGTTTTCATCATCTCATAAACTCCATTGTTCATAGTCTCACAAGATCCTACTAGTGGATGGGAGGTTAGATGAGATATACAACAAAATGATTGAGGAAAAAAAGGAAACAACAGTTGTATGGGGAGAATAGCAGCCCGAGAGCCACAGTGGCATTCATTTGTAGAATAACTCGTGTTCAGCCTGCAGGAGGCACTGTTAAAATCATAGTAGCTCTTGCATTCAGAAAACAAAAGGCACTGGTATATCCAGGCTCTCCACTACCACTTTGCACACTTTTCAGCAGGTCTTCAGAACTATTCTATGATAAAGATTCTCATAACAGCAATGTCATCAATTAAAATTTTGGTGCAGTAATTCTAAATATATTTGATCAGTCTGCATATATTTCATTGAAACATTTTTTTTTCCCCCTAGAAAAGTTTCTAAGCCTTGTTTGAAAATATTAAGCTCTTATCTCCATTTAAAGGCTCTTTATTGTAACTACCCTTAGGGCAGCATGCACTACGTTGAGTATATTATTTCAGAAGTAACAATTATTAAAGAAATCTTCCTGTCTGAGTAATTTAACCCAAAAGTAAAGTCCAAGAGCTCAGTTACAAATTACTCTTTTGATTACTATCATGGAAGTAACAGCTCATTACTTCCACAGTATTCTTTTAACTGCACACTTTACTTGACATGACCATGAATAAGGCTATGAGCAATAGGTAAAGGGGGATAAACTTCAGTGAAAGAAAGAAATATTTTTGGTACAGGTAATGAAATGCATTTAAGCAATATAGAGTGAGATATATATATATACATAAAAAGATGAAAGTCTGAGAAAAATTATGAGGGATGAGTTTAATCCTTCATGTGACAGGAAGCATACTGAAGAGAAATGTTTCTTATCTTAAATATTTGAATTGCTGTCACTTTTTAGATGAAGAAATACTCTCTCTGATTTCAGAAAAGTTTACCATTCTTACCGAATCAGACAAGATAGGAATATGTATGCAATCAATTAATACACCCAGAATTTGTGGGACATTTACAAAAGTAAAGGAAGAATTGTCTTATATTTTCTTTCACTCATATAATCATTTGTGGGCATATTTATGTACATTGCTCTTAAACTCAAAAGTGTCATCACAATGCCTAATAGATATGACCAGCAGTCATTTGGTGAAGTTTATATGTTTGCTTGAAAAAATCTGAAAAATCCTAAAAAAAAACTTCACAGGACTCATAACAATTGCCGTTTTGGTGATACAGTTCCATTCCCATCTAAGTTTTGTTGTAAATATTGTCCAAGAGGTTTAAAAAGAATATACAGATTCTTTCCTAATACTAAACATAATACTTAGTTCAATTTACAGGTGAAAATAAATAAATTGAGTGTTATTTATGGATGCAGTAAAACTACTATGGTTTTCAGCATCTCCTTCTCTATTGGGCATGAAAGACTGCTAAATTTTGCTCAGAGACCTCTTTATCAGGCTTGAGGTTCTTTTATGTGCCATAAATCTATGACACAGGACCAATGGCTAAGGATTTTTATGCCTGAGAAAAACCCATCTTGGGAACCAGAGGCTAGCATGTTACCCCTACACCACAGAGGACGACAAGGTGAATTCTAACATACACTTCTGATTTGGTTATTTTCATAGTAATAGATGCTCTTTGTTATTTATGAGTTGTTTCTGTATTATATACTATGGGAGTATCTTTAAAGGAGCAAAATACTTTGCAGGTACCTTGTTCTTTCATGGAGTGTTGACTTTAATAGTAGCTTACTACAGAAGAACAGCTTACTCTAATTTAGTGCACACCATCTTTAATTTTGTGCAGATTTCAACAAATTTGAAATGTTGACAAAGTTTGTTTAATTTCTTGTATGAGGGTTACTCCAAAGGTTTTGAGAATGGGCATAGTAAAATATTAAAAATTTAGATCTGAATCATTGCATCTTTTCAAAATATTTTCCATGGCACTCTATACACCTTCCCATGCTTTCAAGCCATTTTTCAAATGCTGAACAATTTTTTTTCTGAAGATATGTTTTCTTTAACATCTAGGTCATATCGGCAAACAATTAAAATAATTCCCTTTGAAACAATTGCTCAGGGCAATGTGTTCACTCATTTACTGATAGTTATCTTTGGGTTATTTTCTTAGGTTTACATGCACATTTACTCTCTCATTCATAGTTCCGGACTTTGGGGAGGATAGGGAATAATCTTGGTTAGAGAAAAATTCCCATCCCCAACCAAAAATCGAACCTGGGATCCCTCGCACAACAGAGAAGTGCGTCATTGTTCTTTGGAGAGAGTGCAAATGGCTACTGCAGCTTCAGGTGACTGAAATATTGGCCTCGAATTTTTTCTTTCATTTTGGAGAATAGAAAAAAGTTACATGGGGCCAGATCTGGACTGTAGGGAGGATGGGACAAGTATCTGATACCTGCAGAGTGGGAAAAGGCATTGTCATGTTGTAACAAAATTCAACTCAGACCAGTATTAAGACACTTTTTTCTTAGTTCATTGAACACTTGTGGCAGACACTTTGTGGTGTACCATTTGTCAATAACAGTCCTTTGTCCCTCAAGTGAAATTGTTACGATGTGGGCACCTGCTGAGAAGAAGGAACATCTTGCCAACACTTCTTGTTTGCTTCACTTTTTTGGGGGGGATGTTCTCTTAAAAAAAAACCCAGACCAATGACAGTCATTTAGTTTCTGGATCATACTAGTAAATTCAGCTCTCATCATCTGTTATAATGTTAAATATGTTTTTGAATCTTCCTCCATTCAATTTTTCAACCATTTCCTGGCACCACTGCACACATGCTTGTTTCTGCTTATTTGTGAGTGATGGTGGATCCAGTGACTGCAGAGCTTTATGGCATCAAGTTTTTCTTTCAGAATTGTTTTCACTACCACCAATCCAATATTTAGGACTTCTTGAATTTGACCATAATTGCAACAATGATCCTCCCACAACATGTGCTCTACTTTCAGCATATTTTCACCCATTGTTGCTGTAGCTGGTTGTGTTACTTGGTTTGATCTTCTAGGGAATGTCCTTCTTTTTCTAAACTCTGCATACTATCAATAAATGGTGGATTGTAAAGGTAAAAGCTCCCCAAATACATGATGCAGTCTTTCAAGGTATTTTCCGCCCCCCCCCCCTCCAAATCAACTTTAAAGTCACAGAAAATCATGGCATGCTCTCGCTTGAGATCTGTCCTAATATATGAGAGAGCAACACCATGATGATGCACATTGTTGGAGCATATCCAGACTTGCATATGTTGCTAGCTGAACTTCAATATGATGTTACGAAAAGCTGCCTTGGCTTACCACAATTCATTGCTGTCCATTCTCAAAACTTTTGGAGTGACCCTTGAACAAATAATCTGCAGTAGTTTGCCTAGAAATTGAAATGTATTGAAAGTCCTTCATTTAAATTCTCCTTAGGTTTTACTGAGGTCAACTAAATTTAAATATGTCCATAAAATTGTTTGAACTCCAATTATAAAATCCTAACTCTGTATTTGCAGTGGTTATACAGTTGTGGAACATAAACTTTTAAACTTGTTAGAAAAAAAAAAACTCACAAAAGCACCACATACCACACATGCTTGGGCACACACACACATAAATAAGATTGCAACATATGGATCTTATTTTGAGGTAACATTCAGTAGTCCAACTCTAGGATGTTGATCATGTCAGAAATTACATTTAAGGATTGTTCTTGATAATTATTAACACATTTATGTAAAAAGATTAACCCTGATATTCAATTTTTCATTAGTATAAATTTTCATGTCTGTTTCCAACAATTAATTCATACAGTATAGTTTCATAGAATATTCTGAATAGACTGAATGAAATCCTCCTTTGTATAGTAAGGGTGAGTAATGAGGTACCTCTTTAATTCTGGCCTAAACTTGTTTTCATTCATATGCAACTCCTTTATTGAAAATGGAAGTGAATTAAATTAAACTACACCATTGTATTAATATAATAATTAACAATTGTAACAAATCTTCACTTATCTTCTGGAATTCAAGGACTAGTTTTGCAATAAATTGGTCACAATTGTGTATTGTGTACACAATCCACCTAGTAGCAATTTAAATAAACAACAAGAGCAAAATGAAACTGAGACCAAAAAGAAACTAAGCTGAGGATGCAATAGACCAATTTATTGCAAAACTAGTCCTTGGAATCCAAAAGATAAGTGAAGATATTAATATTTGCGTTACTTCACTGTTACTCACTTCTTTTTATATTTACACCATTGTAGTAAACCCCTTTATGGAATAACTGCAAATTATGGTTGGTTGGTATCTAATGTTGAGCAGTTGGCAGTGAAGCCATTCACTCTCTTGCATTCCAGTATTTTAATATGTTATGTTATCATGTTGACTAAAGGTTGAGCAGCAGAGTAGGTGGTTTCCATCCATTTCTTCTTTAAGTGAATAGAAAGGATACAGAGGAGATCTCACTATACTAATCCTGAATAAATGTTTATTGAGGCTGCTATGGCCTGTTAGGAGTCTAAAATTTGCTACAGAGGATTTTCTTGGTAGCGTAATGATTCTGGTCATGTTATTATATACATTTTCCCATGGTTTTCCTTTTGTTTGTAATACATTATCTTCTTTAATTTTTTTAATATATGTTGATATAATGATTATTTTGATAGAGTGATAACTTGTTGGATCAGATGAATTTGATGTAATTTTACCACCTTTCTTGGCTAGAAAGTCAGCTGTTTCATTACTCTGTATTCTGCAATGTGCTGGTATCCATTGAAGTATTTATCTTTTATTTAAATTAATTAGTTGTTTTATGATTTTGCAGCATTCTGCAATATTTAGGTTATTAGGTGTTACATCAGATGTTATGGATATTATAGCTGCTTGAGAGTCAGATAATAATACAACTTTTTCAAATGTATTTATTAGTAGGTTTTGTAAGCTCTGAAGTATTGCCAAAATCTCTCCATAAAAATGTATGGTATTTAAAATTAATCTTTTGTAAAAAGAGAAAAGAGGGCATATTGCACCTGCACCAGTACCACTGTTATTTGGTAAGCTGGAATTGTCAATATAAACATGTAGCCATTCATTGGTAGTAACTGCAAATTATTTGCTTGTCTACTTAAGCCCTATCTGTATTTGATTTCCTTCTTATATCTGTATTTTTGTAAACTTTTCTCGGTTATCTATTACAAATAACAATACAGCTATAACATATTCACAGACTAATGATAAAATTCCAAAACGTTTTGAAAAGTTGATCATCTTGCCCCTGCCATTATTCCTATTAGTTTTTTTTTTTTTTTTTTTTTTTTTTTTGCCATCAACCAAATTTCCTCAAAATATAATTCCATTGGTCATCAGTGAATGAAAACAAGCATAATAGGCTGTTTTAGGAATGCTCTTATTTATAAGCTGAACTAATGATCTGATGGTAAAACATACAGAGCTCAGTTTGGATAATGTACTACTGTGTCAAGAAAGTTCCGGGAATTTGCCAATAAAACACAAAAAATGAATTATTCATCCAACTTTATTTTATCGCCTTCAAAGTAGGCCCCTTCTGAAATTATACATTTATGCCAACGAATAATCCAATCATCAAAACATTTTTTGTATGCACTTTTAGGAATCGATGTTCAATTGTCACCGCAAATTTTCCTTTATGTCATCTATCGACTGAAAACGGGTGCCTCAAAGTGGTAACTTGAGTTTTGGAAAGAGAAAGAAATTAGCAGAAGCCAGATCAGGTGAATATGATGGTTGTTCGATGAAATTTGTTGAGTTTTTGGCCAGAAATTCGTTCACAATATTAGCCTTATGAGCTGGTGCAGAATCCATGAGTTGCTGTTCCACAAATCTGGCTTTTTTCGCTGTATTTGTTCTCTCAAATGCTGCATAACGCTCAGATAATAGTCTTTATTTACCATCTGACCTTCTGGCAAGAACTCTGAGTGCACGACACTGCGATAATAAAAAAAAACTGTCCACATGACCTTCAGTTTTGATCGAGTCTGACGTGCCCTTTTAGGTTACTGTTCAGTTGGAAGGCGCCATTCGGAAGCTTGTTGACTGGTTTGAGTGTCAAACTCGTAAACCCGCATCCCATCACCAGTTACAATGTATTTCATAAATGTGGGGTCGGAAATGGCTCGTTCTAGTATGTCTTCAGCAATCCTTATGCGATTGAGTTTTTGTAGATAATTCAAGTCTTTCAGAACTAACAGAGCTGCAACGCGTGTCATGCCCAAACAATTGTTTAAAATGGTACCAATCGATTCGTGAGACACAGAAAGTTCAGCGGCAATTTCTCTCAGACCTAAATGGACACCATTTTCCTCACTTTAGCGATGTTCAGTTCAGATGAAACTGTTGATGGCCGACCAGAGCGAGACAAATCTTCCAACCCATCTTGACCACTTTTGAATGCACTGTACCACTCATATGCACGTGTTTTTGATAAAAGTCGATTCACTGTAAGCCCTCTGTAACATTTTCAGTGATTCAGCACATGAAATACCATTTGCAATGCAAAATTTGAGGCAATTTCTTTGTTCAATATTTGTATCCATCGTAAAATCGCAAATCACTTTTGAGATGAACTAACAAAATAGTGTACTGTAAACAAACTAGATGACAGATGATGATCAAACTCTGCGTGGGTATAGAGGAAAGTTGTACCAACTTAGCGACAACAATAATTTCTAATCCCCTTTTAAACACAATTTTTAAATGATCAATTCCCAGTACTTTCTTGACAGAATGTATAATCAATATGGTGTTTCCAATTCATATGGCATTCGATAATATTACTAGCTTCTGCAATATGATTACTTTCATACTCTATCCTTAAAATATACTTTTATACTGTGTGAAAAATTAATAGGTTTGTGTTTTTGAAATTTATATAGGTTTTCTTTCTTTCAAACCAATTATTTATTGCACTTAAGGTTTTAGTAGATGAATCTGGGAGCTAACTAGTTTTGTATTCTTTAATTATAATACATTTATCATCTGTAAAATGAACTGGATAAGTATTATTGTTTATTACTGCAGTGTTACTTACTATAACAATAACACAGATGAGAGAATGGTCTTTAATTTCTTCTGACAGTGTATCATACAAGGCAACTCTCTTATCCTCCTGCTCACTATAGTTACGCAGATCTAGTGTCTCACAAACTCCTCCTGTAAAATCTACAAGTGCATCTGAGAGGTGTCCTCCCTCCAGCGCACCATAGGAACCATGAAGCCTATAGAAATACAAAGCAAAAGAATGTACTGTTAGACTCCATATAGTAACTGAACGCAAATATCTAATGTATAAAACAAGTATTAACTTTTCTATGCCCCACCAATCCTAATTTTATTTAATCTTTATACTATATATACTATTCATATACATACTGATTTGTCATCAACTTTAAATTCAATATATAAATGTGTGCCTAGAAATGGTTTTACTGAGGCAGTACGCTTAAATATTTGTAAGGCAGTATGCTTAAATATTTGTAAGATGCAGTAACTTATCAAATGTAATTTTTGTCAGCAATGAGCTCATGGCCACTCTCCCCAAAAAATATCACACACAATTCAAATTGGGTAAGCTTTAGCATATAACAAAAAAATTTAGGAGTAATGTTAATGGATATATTTCCAGGTATATGAAATTCAATAAATATTAACAGAATTTTTATATGTATTTACAGCAAATAAGAGAAAACAAAATCTTTTTTAATGTGAATATATCAAATATAGGTATGATATTTAAAATTATTACTCATATATTAGAAAATAAAAAATCATATTTTTTCCTTTGGTTTATGGGTGAGAATAATGTGTAAACATCTTTTTCTTGCACGCTTAAAAGCTGCATGTCATAATTATGAAATTGGTACCTATTCAATTGCATTTTTAGTTGAATCAGGTATCACCAATGGTTTGCCCTTGAATAAACAAAGAGAGCAGATTTGCTTGATGCTCCTGCAAAGCACCTACTCTGCACTGTGTGACCAACAGCACGAAAAGCAGGAGCAGATAATTCTTTCAGTACAGTGGCCGTATGCAACATTTTCCATTTGAAATACATAATACACCTTTCATAATATACACCTTTAGGAATATTAAATTCAAACAAATTGATAAATCAGCTGTGGCAGATTTTTGGAAATTTAATCATGAAATAAATTCAGATGTTAAATTACCAAAACACTTAAATGGACCCACAGATTTAATGGTTTGGCAGAAAATATTTATATCAAAGAATAAAAATTGTGCAATGAATTTTGATATACCACCAATTGACTTTCTCACCAAATTAGTTTTGGTTCCAGTAGTTAGCAATGCCTTAGTACACAATCCACCTACTAGCAGTAACCATAACAATGTAAATAAACAAGATCAAAAAGAAACTGAGTTGACAATGCAATAGACCATTTTATTGCGAAACTAGTCCTCGGATTCCAAAACATAAGTGGAAAACTGTTACAATTATTAATTATTATATTAATATTTGTGTTACTTCACTGTTATCAACTTCTTTTTACATTTATAAAACAACTTTCATAAGTTAATTTACCTATTATAGGCTCGTGATTGGTAGAAAAATTCTTTATTATATTTTTTGCCTTAATATTTATGCTTCGGATATGAACATATATGTATTGTCATAGGTTTTGTGATAATTAGTAGCCATAACATAATGACAATTATTATAGTAACTGCCATACTCACTTGCATGGGTTGCATAATACCTGCAAATTGAATTTTCTTAATGCAGAACTTCGCCGCAAACTTAATACTTATTTCACTTTCTATATATAAGAAATATTCCTTGGCAGACATAAAATTGGAGTCAATGGCTTGTATTTCCACTGCTTTCTGTTACCGACAGTATAAATTGACACATGACATTGCACGTACAATGAAGAAGGGTACAAAGTCAAGCAAGTTGGTGTTGCTTGGGCTAGATCATGATATAAAGTTTTGGAAGAATAAATCCTTTATCAAGTAAGTAGATGACGAAGAAAAAGTTAACTGTAAGCGTTCTCAGGAAAGCTTCAGCTCTTACTTTAAAGAAAAAGTTGGCTGTATAATTTATCAGAAAGTTTTACCTGCCTCAGAAGACCTCTATCTCAAGAGCTAACACTAATCTTTATTACCCATACATCCAGTGTTTTTATCCCATTATTTATTAACACACTTCATTCACTAAATACATATAATATATTTATGTGATTTCTATTGTTATAACTAAAACATACTTGGCATATGCTTTCTCCACCAGAGGTACCCAAAATTCATTTTCCACTGAGGATTGAGTGACCAGTAATTTGTCATTTACTGTAGGAAGGAAGTCATCTATTACAACTTCAACCCATTGGCCAAACTGCCAGAACTTGAACTTAAAAATTCCACTATGATATTCATTTTCTGGATCCCACTCTTGACTTTGAAAATCTGGAATTATCTGTAACATTGAATAAAAGATTCTCTGAGTGCCAAATTACATACTTATGTGTTTAATAACAAGTTTTATGTATAAAAAGAAAAATAATTGAAAAAAGTTTAATTTTTTTTTGGGGGGGGCTGTTTAATATCTTATTCAGCAATTTAGATTTTGAATGCAATGGGTGGATGATCCAAATAAAACCAAGATCCTCTAAACTGAGATTTAGTTAACTTACTGGTATTAAGGACTTTCTTGATTAGCAACACTGCATAAATCCAAGCTAAGAGGTCATTTCTCACTTCCCTATAAGAGGTGATGATGTCAACTTTCAATTGTTTCTCACAAAAGAAAAAATAAGCTTTCATAAGAATAGACTGCATTTAACCACAGAGGGTAGAGAAAGTTGTGTGAATGTAGCATCAGATTTTTCTTACTACTATGTAATATGTATGTAAGTATCCAAATAGTGTGTTATGATTATTATTTATGTGTTTGTTTCATTTATTGCTTTCATATATTAAGCAGTGTATAATAAATGAATAATAATCTAATCAAACACTTCACTTCCCTCTTATGTTTTCTCATTTATATAGCATATTAGCTGTCTCCCTTTGAAATGTATAGCTGAAGCTGTGCTGCATTTCATTTTTCTTTGGTATTTTAAGATCTACATTGGATGCCTAAGGAAAAAATCTATATCAGAAAAAAATTAAGTTCGGATAATGAAGATTTAATTCCTCAACAGAAAGGAAACCTACATTTAAGTTCATCAAAAGTCCAGCAGTTGGAAATAGGATGTCCAATCAGTAGTGTAGCCAGAAAAATATTAATAGAGGGATTATATTAGGGAATCATTTTTAAACAGTTTGCATAAAATGGAATGATAAATATTAATTAATCTTGAGTTGAAATATTTTTAAAAATGTACTTTAAATTCATTGTTTAAGGTGCAGCAACTGGATTTAAAATTAAAATTACTAGTATCTTTTTTAGTAACCTCCAGAACTCTCCCCCTAGCTATGCCTCTATGTTGACCACTGGAAAGGACATCAGTGCTGATGCAGCTGATGATTCAAATGATGGCTTGCAAAACATGATCTAAAAGACACTTAGTGAAGTTGTTAAAGATATGGCAATTTGTCATAATTTGATAAGAAGTTAATGGGATATCTCATTGTTATTCTTTGGGGAATACTGAATACTTCTATCAATTAGAACAAAATCCTGTTCCATTGTTAAAAGTATTATTAGGAGTCTTCAATCCTTGGATTGGTTTGCAGCGACTCTCCATTCAGATCTTCTCTCTGCTTTCCGTTTAAGTTCTTTATATTTACCGCATTTCATATCTTCCATAATTTGTTTTATATATTGTGATCTTGCTCTTCCTTTGCCACTTCTTCCTTCTATCATACCTTCTATTATAATATTCAGTGTGCTCTGATGTCTTAATAAATGGCCTATTAATTTTGTTCTTCTTCTTTTAATTTGTATATAAGTTTAAAAGGTAAAACTCCACATTTCAATGCTGCTAGTTTCAAACGAAAAGGCAAGTAAAATTAAAGACTAGGTAAGCAAGTACCCAATAAAACTTAGCCATATACAGAGTGGTGCATTATCTATCTACCAATTTTGCTTAAAAAAAGTAAAACTGCTCTATTTGTGAAAAATATATTATGTGTATCATTCACATGACTTTCTCTACATCTCTGCAATAAATTACTCTTAAAAAGTTTATATTTCTATTTACTTCATGCTAATCAGAAAAAATTAGCAGAAATAGTCTTATTACTTGCTTCCTTATAAGTGGTAGCGAAATAAGGTTAAAGTGATAGTCAAAAGCTGGTTGCTATATCACTAAAGTTCCTTTGTTTGTATGGACAGCAGTTGACAAATTCCTGTATGAGAAAAGTATGTTTTTCATAGCAGAAACCAAAAACAGGGAATGTCTCAAAAACGAACTCCACGAAAAAAAGTATATAACATAAATTGTGTATTTTAATGTGCTCTACATTTTTCATGTAGTAAGTTTTTTTCCATCCCTTATGGTTTAGCAGTAATTCAAAATTCCATAAATATCAAACAGAATAAAGTACTCTTCAGAGGTTATTCCCAGAAAATTAAAGATATACATTTTATTTGTCAGTTAAATAGCTATAATGTACAATATTTTAATCAAAATTGTTAGAACCATTTTTGAGAAAATCAAAATTTTGAAAAAAAGTTCCATGTAAAGGGTAGTTGGGGGTGGGGGGATTTTTATCAAAATCTTTGTGTCGCATCCCTGGAAGATACTAAACTTAAATACCAAGTTTGGTATTTTACTGACTTTTCGTTTTTGAGTTATCGTGTTCACACCCACACCCCCACCCTCTCACCCACGCACACACACACACAGACCTTTTTCTGAAAATGCTTTTTTTTAGATAAAGGGGACCCTAAAACATATATTTCCAGTGAAATCTTGGTATCAAATTTTTGGGTGGAGTGCAATACCTTCTCTATACACTATGTACATAATATACATTTACATTTATGGTTATTGCATGCACTTACATCAACACTTCTTGAATATAATGTCAGCTGAGTGGCCCCCAACTACATTTTCGCATTCTTGAAGACAGTGCGGAAGTGCCCCCACAGTACGACATGTCTGACTACGGAATGGTGTTGATTTCATGGCAGATGGCATCTTGATGGTATGCAAACAGTGTAAGAATACTTTTTTCCTTCAAGTGTCCCCATGAAAGTAGTCTGAAACTGTTAAATCTGCAAAAGACCTGCTTTGAAGTGCAGTAAGTGGCATAGCACCTTCCTACTGAAAGCAAATGTTGTTCGATTGTTAATCCTGGAATTCTGGTAGATAAAATGTTGCATCATTTCAACATAGCAGCCAGAGGTTACAGTTATTGCACGACCAGCATAATTCTCAAAAAAACATGGGCCAATAATCCCACACACATTCCAACTGCACACCACAGCACAACTTTCTGACTGCTCTCAAGTTTCTCATAAACAATGTGAGGATTTTAGTGCCCAGAATCAGTAGTTTTGTTTGTTTACAAACTCACTGAGGGAGAAGCTTGCTTCATCTGACATATGCAGCTGTTTAAATAGCATGGGTTCCTGGGTCATCTTTTTCAGAAAGTTGCTACAGGCAAAGCATCTGTTACTTTTGTCAATCTCTCTCAACCTCTGAGCTATCTGAAGTTTACATGGATTAAACTTTATGTCAAGACAGCAATCTATCCAGTGACAGGTGTGATAATTGCAGAGTTCTTGTATGAGATTGTGAGAACTGTAGGGCCTCTGTTCCAACTCTGCATGGACATTATCTGCATTTTCAGTGTTTATATATTTTAATGCGAGCTGGTGGTTTATGAGTCCCAACACTACCAATTCTTCCCCATTACCTAATCCACTCACAAACAGTGTGTTGCTTGGAAACAGGCTGATGCTGATCTTCATTGTTTTGTCACAGTAAGCATTGCATTTCAATCATGGAACCCATAGCAATGAAAGTTTCCACAGCTGCAATCTTTATTGATAAGAGCCAACAATCCATGGCAAACTCACTACAGCTTTTTAATGATATCTGAATCATGTGCATATGCACCTCGAGTTCAACAGGAATAGCAGCCAAAATCGGTACATATACTATGCGTCATCCTGCAGTGTGCAATGTGCTATTTCTTTTCACTCTCCCTTATATCAGAATTTATGTTTGAATCATTATTTATAAAAGGGGTTATAAGTTCATCTTTAAATTGCCTAAAAAGATATAAATACTTTAAATATCCCAAAAGGTATCTGACAACTGAAAAAATCTGATGTGTTATGTTAACATGTCTTTTTCTACACTCTACTGTCTGTTAATGAGCATACAAATATTCTTACAAAACCTTGTTTTTCTATGTACTTCATTATAATTCAACGGTGAAGCTATATGCTAGCCTTAAAATTCCAAGCAATTGCAAGAACAACTGAAAATTGAGATGGCTTTAAAAGAATGACAAAGTATTGAATAGTGCAAAACATTAATAATAGGTAAGTGGCTAAAATCCAAAAAGTATTGAACAATGCAAAACATTAATATTAAATATATTGTAAGTGGCTAAAATAAAATAATATGAAATATATTGTGTGCTTTAAAGAAATTTGAATTTTTTATGTACCACATTTTAGTCTATCACTTGACATAAGTTAGTTACACAAGATCACACAACATTCCTTCTGAATGAAGAGGATTTCAATTTTATTGGCCATATAAATAACTTTAATTTATGGTACGTGGATCACTCTAAAAGTTTTGAGAATAGATGCAATAAAATATTAGCAATTTAGTCTGATAACTGCATCTTTTCTAAGTATTCTCCATTGCATTCTATATGCTGTCTCATCTTTTCAAACCATTTCTGAAATGCTGAATGCCATTCTACTTTGGGGAGTGTACAAATTCTTCATAGATATTCTTATTAAAAAATTACAAATCGTAAAAGATAAAAAGAGTATTGTAATCTATAATTTTCCATAACTGCACCTTGACTTGAAATATTAATTAATTAGATTAAGATCTTTTTCAACTGTTGTGATTTTATTGTTAGATTGAATATCATTTATAAGTTTTTATATTAATTGCTATTGCTGCTTCAGGTGACTCAAATTGTTGACCTTGAACATTTTCTCTTTCATTTTGGGGAATAGGAAAAGATTGCACGGGACCAGATCTGGAGACAATGGGGCAAATATCTGACTTCTGCAGAAATTGAATTGTTTATTGTACAGTGTGGGAGACACTGTTATTCTGCAAAAAATTCCACACAGTCCAGTCTTAGGATATTTTTTTATCCGTTCTTTGAACACTTGTGGCAGACATTTTATGGTGTACCATCTGGCCGTAACAGTCTTTTGTCCCTTCAACGAAATCTACACAATGTGGTACTTGCTAAGAAGGAACAGATCATCTGCTTGCAATTCTTGTTTGCTTCATTTTTGTTGGAGATCTTCTCCTGTGAAGATCCAGACCGACGGC
The DNA here is from genome assembly GCA_030762935.1 of Hymenopus coronatus. Lineage (NCBI taxonomy): Eukaryota > Metazoa > Arthropoda > Insecta > Mantodea > Hymenopodidae > Hymenopus > Hymenopus coronatus. The sequence goes on from CM060881.1 coordinate 165,262,333, forward strand.
AGTTTTTACTTTCTGGATCATAATGGTAAATCCAGTTTTTGTCACCTGTTACAATGTTAAATATGCTTTTGGATCTTCCTCGATTGAAATTTTCAATAATTTCCTGGCACCATTACACATGTGTTTGTTTCTGCTCATTTGTGAGGTGGTGGGTGATCCAGCAACTCCAGAGCTTACAAAAATCAAGTTTTTCTTTCAAGATTATTTTTCACTGTTACCAAACCACAATTTAGGGTTTATTGAATCTGACCATATGTGTAATGATGATCGTCCTGTAACATGCACCCCACTTTCTTCACATTTTCATCCTTTGTTGCTGTAGTTGGCCATCCTGCTTGGTCTTCATGCCTTCCTCTTCCAAACTATGTATACCATTGTTAGGTGTGGATTTCAAAGGACAAAGATCCCCAAATGCACAATGCAGTCTTTCAAGGCATTCTTTCTCCCCTAAACTAACTTTAAAGACATAGAAAATCATGCATGAAAATGCTCTTGCTTGAGATCCAACACAGCATATGGCATAGAAACTTCAAACTGAAGTTAGCATAAGCTGCTTTGGTTTACAACTCATTGTTGTCCATTCTCAATACTGTTGTATTATAATCAAAATTGTTAGAACCATTTTGAGAAAATTTAAACTTTTGAAAAATGTTTCATGTAAAGGGCAGTGGGGAGGGGGAATTTGTTGAAAGTCCTGCCTCGCACACATGCATGCTCACATTTTTAATCTTGTAAATATTATATCTATTCCATTTTGACATGACCCACATTGATTATACTAATTCTTTTCATTACTTTGTTTCTTTATCGCTAATATTTACCTTTATGTAAAGCCTATACCTGTATTAGTTTTTTTTTGTCATTTTAATATTTTAAGCTGCACAATAAACTTTTGTAAATTATTAAAAATACAGTCATCTAATCATAGGGCTTAAGATTAATCTTAAATATTCATAAATGTAATATTGTAAGTAATCAATACTACAATAATTTTGTAAATAATTGTAAATAAAATTTTTATATAGGATTGACACTTATCCTATATCATGGTACCCATGTACATATGTATGATCTATATGAAGAATAAAATATCTATCAACACACAAATACACATGCTCTCTCTCTCTCTCTCTCTCTCTCTCTCTCTCTCTCTCTCTCTCTCTCTCTCTCTCTCTCTCTCTCCGAAAAATCCCTTTTTTAGACTCGAGATGCATTTCCAAAACACTGGGTATGGAACTTTTGGTTGGAATGCAATACCTGCTCTATCTGCTATGTATAAGGTGGTAGAGAAAGTAAAAAGAACATAAAATGTAATACAAATTAACTAATATTTTTAACATTTTTAGTTTAAATTATATATTTAAAAAAAATGAGCTTGACATCATCACATTAGCCATTGTTAACAGGGAATGTGTGCAGTTTTCCCCAAAATTGCGTTATTTATGAATTCCTCATATACATTAATAAGTGCATATTTCAGTGAAAGTTTGATACACTCAAGTGTTTATTATGTAGCACCCGAAGATTATTCTCTGAAATTGAGTTAAACATATAATTTTGGTACATATGCATTTGGTAACTGTGATGCATTTGAATTAGAAGTTTGAGTTGGATCATAGTAACACGCTTTGAAACATGTCCAGGTAAAATTATCTATTAGTGATATTATAGTGTTGTTATTATCTAGAGTTAAACATTTTTGTTTAAAAATTAGTGGTATGAAGCATGCAGTGCAAAAACTTTATGAATAAGGTTTCTTCTTTATGTGATATTTAAAAAATGATAATATTAATTTGTATAAATCATTGAGATCTTCCAGAATTGAGAAAGAGAGTAAAACCTCCTGAAAGAAGGTGAAGGTGCATTAAAACAAAACAGGTAAACAAATGCATAAATAAAAAAATTTAAAAACATAAAAACAAACAAACAAAAAATACATTTTAAAAATCTGTTAAAATCAATAAGCTACCATGCCAAAAAAGGCATAAAAGGACCAATAAAACCCACTATTTTCTGGCCTACAATAACCCAAAATAAACTTTTGGGGGACAATTGAACTTTCAAAATCACAGACCAGATTCTGATTCAATTCATTATGAATATCAGACTTCCAGATCAATGAAAATAACACTGGAGATATGCAACACATCTGGAAAGGTTACAGTGCAGGGCAATGTTGCCCCCCTCCCCATTATACTCATCCACATTTCAACATGAATGTACCTTATAATGGACCTCGTCTTAGGACACTACTCAAAGAGAAAGTGATTTTTTTATCAACATATCTTACTATAAAGCTGAAAATAAAATGAATATGCTTATGACTCAATATTATAATGTTACTACACTATATCAAGAGGTGCAGTGTTTCACCTTACGGCAAAGCTCTCCAACGCTGCCAACAACTGAAAGGGCAGATACCATCCATTCACAACTTAGTGCTCCTGGAATCACAGAGGTGGTATTGAATCGTTCAACAACCAGCTGAGGATTCTCACATAATTCCTGAAAGCAAACAATCAGCAATCTATAATCTAAAGCTAAACCTGCTACAGTTAAGTTGAATCATCTTTTAAGAAACCCTTAGCTTTTAAAGATACAAATACAGAACGAAAGAGATGTCCATAGCTTATATGGAGCCTCTAGTAACTACTATGTAATATAAATACCTTTACATCTCCAAGGACTATATTGGTTATAAAAGCCAACACGTTTGTATGGACAATTTTACATGATTATGCTATGATACTTGTTTGCATCAAAGTAGCGATGAACAGCTTAAAAGAAATTCAGTCAGTCTTTTCACAACATTTCCTTAATACTAGGGTGACTCCAAAAGTTTTGAAATGGATGCAATAAAACATTTAGATATGATCACTGCATCTTTTCAAAATATTCTCCATTGCATTCTATTTCATCTCATCTTTCAAACCATTTTTCAAATGCTGACTTCATTCTTCTTTGCAGAGAGTGCAGATACATTCTTCAAAGCTACTACTGTAGCTTCAAATTGTTGACCTCAAATATATATATTTTTAAATTTTAGAAATAGAAAAACATTGCATGTGGCCAGATCTGGACTGTAGGGAGGTTGGAACAAATATCTCCTGCAGAAATTGGGTTGTTTCTCGTGCAGTATCGGCAGAGGCATTGTCATGCTGCAACAAAATTCCACACAAACCAGTCTTGACATTTTTTTCTCAGTTCATTGGACACTTGTGGCAGACATTTTGAAATCCAAAATCTCTTTTAGAAACTTCAAAATTCATAAATTCACATATAGATTAATGTATAATGAATGATCCTAAGCAAGAATAAAACAGGTGTACCAACCTGGCATTGACACTCTTTTGTCCCTCAAGTCCCTTTTGTGGCTGATAGGAAGGAACAGATCATCTTTTTGCCAACACTTCTTGTTCACTTCACTTTTGTTGGGGATCTTCTCCTGGGAAAACCCACATCGATGACTGTTGTTTAGTTTCTAGACCATTTGGTAAATCCAGCTTTTGTCACCTGCTACATTATTAAATATGTTTTTGGTTGTTTCTCCATTGAATTTTTCAATCATTGCCTGGTATCATTTTCTGCTCATTTGTGAGGTGGTGAAGGAGTCAGTGACTGCAGCTTTCTGATGTCAAGTTTTTCTTTCAAGATCTTTTACACAGCTGCCAATCCAATATTTAGGGCTTCTTGAATCTGACCATATGTGTAACAATATCTTCCCCACGAAATGTGCTCTGCTTTCCCTACATTTTATTCATTGTTGCTGTAGCCAGCCATCCTACTCTGTCTTCATATTCAAGAGAATCCCTTCCTCTTCTAAATTTTGTATACCATCAATAAATGGTAGATTGTACAGGGCAAATTGATTGATGCATTTTTCAAGCATTCTCTCTTTCCTAATCCACCTTTAAAATCATAGAAAATCATGGTATGCAGATGCTCTAGCCTGAGATTCATCCTTGCATATGACATACCAACACTTGCTATACATATATGCACAGTGCTGACAATACATATTGTTGGAATGGACCCAGATTTACACATGTTGCTATCTGAACTTCAATTTGAAATTACTAAAAGCTACTTGCAAAACAGTCTGTTGCAGCTATGTTAAGATAGCAGTGGATGGCTTGTGTAATTGGATTCATTGTATCTGTTCAGTATTTAAGGTTGTTCAATACCAAAAACAAGGAATACTTTGAAAATAGTTAGCTCCACAAAAAAAAATTTGTAGCTTTGCCTCTTATCTCCTGATGTCCATGTGAACTAGTCACCTCTCAGTAGCTGTCATCGTGGAATAGTATTATAATTAAAGAACACAATGTCAGTCGGTTCCCAGATTCATCTAATAAAATTTTCAAAACACCAAATGATTGGTTTGAAAGTAATAAAATCCACATAAACTTTGAAAAAACTAACTACATTAAATTTTGCACAAATCATAAAAACATGGCAGACCTAAGGATACAATATGAAAATAACCAGATTGCACAAGCCTGTAATACAAAATTCTTAGGTCTTATGATTGATTGTAATTTGAATTGGAAATACCATATTGATTATATCTTACCCAAACTGAGCTCTGCATGTTTTGCAATCCGATCTGTAATTCAGCTTATAAATAAGAGCACACTAAAAACAGCTTATTATGCATATTTTCATTCACTGATGACATATGGAATAATATTTTGGGGAAATTCAGTAAATGCTAAAAAAGCATTCATTATGCAAAAAAAGGTAATAAGAATAATGGTAGGGGAAAGACGATCAACTCACTGCAAGCCACTCTTTAAAATGTTTGGAATTTTACCAATAGCCTGTGAATATATTCTAGCCATATTGTCATTTGTAATAAATAACCCAGAAAAGTTTACAAAAAATACAGATATTCATAACAAAGAGACCAGACATAGGCAGGACTTACATAGAGCAACAAATAATTTGCAGCTATTCCAAAAAGGGGTTTACTTGTTTAATTCACTTCCCTCTTCTATAAAAGAATTACAAATGAACAAAAACAAGTTTAGATCAGAATTAAAAAGATACCTTATTACTCACTCCTCCTATACAGAGGAGGATTTCATTCAATCAAAAAATACTGGTAATAATGTAACATTGTAAATATAATAAACATGAATATTCTAAGAATGCAAGTGTATGGGTAGACTTTTGGAAACAGACATGCATTTGAAAATTATGCAAAACTGACACCTCTGAAAATTCATTATCAGAGTTATTATTTGTAAATAAATGTATTAATAAGTATGAATAAATGTAATTTGACATGATCTACATCCTAGAGTTTGGGCTTTGAGTCTCAGCTCATAATAGCATCTACAGATTGCAATGTTATGTATGTATGTATAAGGTGTTATGCAATACAAATTAGTTCCTTATTTAGCATCATTATTTATCTTGAGATAGTAAAGAGAATTGTTAAATTTACATTCTCATAACTGCATAAATCAAATCTATCACATAAGAAAATTAATGCATCTAGAATGCATGTAAATTATTTTAATGAAATAGGTGAGAGGATCCTTTGCTTCAGACCTGTCTCTCAGGATGACGACAGCATGTGCGTCTATCAGAGTGAGTATATCATTTTATCGCCTATCCTTACACAGCACACCACTTTTTGTCATCATTAACCAATCTTTCAAGTATGGATATTATAGGAGCATTCATTTTAAATGTCAATTTTGACATAAAGTCCGACAATTGTACGACTGATACTTGTTAAGGAAGCCATCAACCTTCTTTCATAGGAAAAAATAAAATTATTAGGCAGACTTTGAATGTATCCATGCAACTGAAGTTGTGTGTTTCTCATTTCAGTAGAAATATTTATGAAAGTGACCTTTGGCTTTGTGGTGTGAGGTATTAAATACACTTTTCTGTTGGCCTTGTTTATTGTTTTCGCACATAGGAATGTGGAATGAGGTGATAACAGTGACTTGAACAATATTTATAAATCCAGTAAAAGCAATTAATTAATCATATTGAATGTGAAAAAAAAAAACTGCATCTAATCAGAAGTAGGCAAGTAAAAAGGATATAAGTATGCATAAATCTATAATAGTTTATTTACAGATTAGCTATTTAATTTGGCATATGAAATTTTGGTGATAATCATCTGGTCACTGTTGACTGTCTTCATGTTTCTTTTTAAATCAACAATATGCCAAGAATCACAATTGCGGAGAGTATATGTGAAACAGTTGACATTGGAAGTTGTATACTTAGAAATTTTAATGTATGAGATATTTGGATTCAGAGCTAGAGAAAGAGCTACATTTTATCCATCTAAATTTTCTAACATGTAGCCTTCAGGTCTGATGATTGTTTGTATCTTATGTTCAAGCATAAATATGCATGAGCAAATTTCTCTCTCTTTCTATCATTGTAAACAATGTGCTAAAGGTTTTAAACTGTAGACAGAATGTCTAATACACTAGCAGCAGGTAATGCAAGCAGCTGACTTATCTTCAATAATAAACATTTTGCTACAGATGATGAGCTGATTACTGAAGGTTTAGTGCAGTTTCATGAAAAATGTGCATTAAATCAATTGGCTACTTTATTTTCTACAAGGTGTTCATTAATGTAAAATCTGAACATTTATTTTGTCTGATACATTTTCAATGAGTCTCTTACTGAAGTTAACCATAACTAAATGAATGACATGATTCTGCTGTAACATCTAATGCTCAGATTTGGGAGGTCCTTGGTTTGATTCCCATTGACTGCTCACTCCGACATGACGTTTATCATGGTTATTCCTGGTGGGTAGGAAATATTGGGGCATTTCTTGTCTATCACAATTTCCTTTCCATCTTTTTCTCTTCTCATCTTTCATATGTGCTTCTAGATTTCATGGTGTATGGCAGTGCTGAACAGATGACATGAATACTTGCTTAAAGGAAAGAGTATTTGCATGGATACTGGAGGGCTGCTTGGTTGACAGGTCATTATCCTCTATCTAGGTGGCTTGAGTACTAGGTTGGCTCTTTGGTGAAACAACCAGGAACTGTTGGTTGGTTGGTATCTAATGTTAAATGCTTGATAATGAAATCATTTGTTTTCTTGCACTCCAAAATTTAGCTGGGAAGTTGCAATCTTCTGTATAAGTAGGACAATGTAGATGACCACAATCCATTTCTTCATTTAAGTTACATAAAATACATAAAGGAGTCTCTGCTATGTCAAATCTGTATAAGTATTTCTGTAAGCAGTCATGTTCCGTTAGTAGTCTGAAGGTTGCTACTGCAGATTTTCTTGGTAATGTAGAAATATTGTAATTTTGTAAATTTGTCCATTGTTTACAGATGTTTTGTTTGTGTATTCTTCATTGATTTGGTTTTTGTACTTATTTGATACTCTTCTTTTAATAGATGAAAAAGGGACTAAACTAGGTTATAATGATAATGCTCCTCTTTTTTATATATATATATATATATATATATATATATATATATATATATATATATATTGAAAGGTACATAGGGGTAACAGTATTATTAGAACCAGTTGAATAAATTCAATGCCACAGCCAGGATTTGAACACGGTTCTCCTGCTCTCCATGCGGTTGCTCTAACCATTGAGCTACTGTGACAACTTGCCATACCGACAAATTGTCACAGGAACTGTGTTCAAATCCCGACTGTGGCATTGAATTTTTCAATTGATTCTAATAATATTAAACTAGTATTGATTTGGTAATAATTTTACTTCCCTTTAGGGCCAAAATATCGGCCATTTCATTGTCTATTATTCCACAATGGGCTGGAATCCATTGGATTACCACTCTTTTATGTAAATGGGTTAATTGTTCTATTATTTTACGACATTCTAGACTATTAATACTTGTGGGTATTGTATCTTTTGTTATAGCGATAATGGCTGCTTTTGAATCAGATACAATTACAGTCTTTGTATGATAAAAGAGATTTTGTAGACTTAAGAGAATCAGCCAGGAACTGTTAAGCATATCCATGTGTGTTTACGGTCTGTCTTCCAACAGCCTTCTGTGGTTCCTTCATTTCATCTCTTCCTCATGGGGACTGGTAGCTGCATAGATCTTCCATAGTTTACAGTGTGTGAGATGTCTCCTTCTGTATTCTCTATTCCCCAAATATCAGTAGAGACATGTTTAAAATGTAAACACTTCGTACACATCTTTTCTGTCTCCATGAATGAATGCGTCTATTTCTCATTCACTCTTAGGTTGATCCGCGCCAAAACAGATCAACGTGGTCAGTGCAACGTGGTACAACACATTAGCAGTGCGAACAAGAATGTAATCCAATGCTAACAATCTAAATTACAGAATGAATTTATTCTTAAATTGTACAATATCCTTAACAAATGCTAGAGAATTGAATTAACACCATTTTGTACTATTAAACAGAACTACATGTCCCAACATTCTGTTCCTGATTTCCACAATATTGTTTACACAGTAACGGTCACTACTGTTTAGAATCATGGAGGAGGGTTGCTGTGAGTTTTCTCTTGCAACTTTCGAATTACATAAAGCATAAGGCTGGTAAACTGTTGACTAGTGGTGAAAAAACTATAGTGTGAAAATTTAAGGTAAGTTTTGTGAGAAATCTCCAACACTTCCTGTGAAAGAAGTGATGAAATTAACTTCTGAGTTCACCGGTGTTTAGGCTACAAATATAAACAGTGCTCATAAAGAAAAAAAAAAGTGGTGGCACCCAGGGGGAAGCATGTGAAATTTACGATGCAAGAATGTGATGATTTTGTGAAGAATGCAATTTGCGTAGAAGTGCATAATTTCTTTTTTAACAATTAGCCGCCAACAGTTAATGAAGTGCTACATGTTGTTTTGGGAGATGGATAGTTTAAGTGACGTCATATTGATAACCTGGTTAACAATCTTTGAGAGGAAATCAGCAGCATAATTCTGATCTGGAGGTAATAGAGCCACTTCCAAAGAGCGAATAAATATAAGTGTGTGTATATAGGATGTTACAGAATTCAAAATTCAACCGACAAGCTTTTGGGGATTACAGAGGAGCACTAGGCAAACATTTTGATGCAGGAAACTTATGGTCTTTGAGTTGCAACAGATCAAAATCAATAACAAGCCAGTATGCCACTGATAAAACTTCTCTGAGTTGCTGCTAAGTCTTATCAAGGAACAAGAGTTTGATGATGATGATTTGTTGCCCTATGTTCCACTTAGGAATTAAAGGAATTGGATGGATGGAATTGCTGCTAACTGCAGGTAATTGTAGCCAGCAAAGCAAAGGGCAAGATAGTCCAGTGGTAAAATTACAGAGACAACAGTGCCATTTACATAGTTGATAGCTGAGAGGTTCAAATCACAACAACATTATTTATTTTTTATCTGTATTTGATTACGCATCACGCCACACCGAACGCGATCCATTTCATATGCCAACCAGCACTGTTAAATTTAACAGAGGAAATAGTTTTAAAGAGGCAATGAACACTACAATCTTAGTTTACAAGTGCAAAAGGGTGAAAAGAAAAGGCAGCATTAAAGTCGTATTGTGTTCACCTCAGGACAGAGGAAAAATGAAGGAACAGAAATAAATTTGTTGCACATTAATAAAAAGAAAATGTGTATGTTCATAGATACAAGAGAAATGAAGAATAGATAATAAGTCAAGTGTTTCTGCGTCTACATATTCCACGTAAAAATTCAGAAACAGTAAGAAGAAAAACAAATAAGCAGAAAAAACCAAACTCACTTTTCACACCTTAGAATTCACAAAATGGAAGGAACTTCAGCTTAACAAATGAGAGACCATGCAACTTAAGGATATTCTGACTCACAAGAGAATAAAGAAAAGCTTCTTATTCATGCCTTGAATTGGAGGACATGTAATAAAGATGATGATAAAAATAGTAGTAGTAGTAGTAATAATAATAATAAACAATAATAATAATGATGAGCATCATCAGAAAGCCTCAAATTAAGGAAGTTGGGAATATCATGGACAAAAATAACAAAAGCAAACTTGTAGATCCTACTTTTGGACATAGGGAACTAAAGAAATTGTTCAAAGTGATCAACATCCACACAGAGTTTGTATCTTCAAATAAATTCACCCTGTATCCTTACAAAGGTGTCTGGAGTGCTACAAATTATATCACATGCAGCCAATATCTTCGTCGGCAAATACTTATCAGAGATTCACAAGGCTCTTGATATATCCTCACAGAAAATAATCAGGAGGTGTGAGATGAGGGGGGACTGATGGCCAAGTAATTATAGCACTATGCCCAATCCACTGTCCATCATGTTATTTAAATTGTTCATCATACTGGAACCATATCTGGCATCATAATCAAGGAATGTCTTTCAGATACCCAGGTAGCAGTTGACTAGAAACTGGTACATGTTCCCATTTAACCATAATGGAAGAAGTTATGGGCCAATTATGTAATTTGAAAAAAAAACAAAAAAAAAAACAACTATACCAGTCCATATGTTGACTTCAAATGTGTGTTGACAATTTCTTTCAAGTATTGCATGCAGACTTATGTGATCCCAGACGTGGCTGTTTTTTGGTTTTAATGCTATCTTTCCCTTGTGAAACAAAGAGTACTTGGTAAAAGAAGTCTGGCTGTTCACCATGCCGCTCTGCACTGGGGGAGCATGGCCAGTTGATGTCAAGGCTGTACCTTCAGAAGATGGAAGAAATGGAGTCCATCTTCTGGTATCACTAGGCATATGCTGACATGATTTATACCAACAGTATGTGCAATAGCATGGGTACTGGTTAAACAATTGTTGTGAATTCTTTTGAGCATCTCTTCCTCAAAACCTGGTGAGCGATGGATTTGTCTTGCTCTCGTGTTAGGCTTATGCAAAGTCAGAGATCCAGTTTGCCACAGGTGCTGGTGAATAAACTGAAAGGTAGAACGATACAGTTAGTATCATTGAGTGTATCTGACTGCATAGAGTCATGCTAATTCATGTGAGTTTCCTTCTGCTTTGCCATAAACAAAATGCAGATCAGCTAACTCTGAAAAAGAGTATGCCATGGCTGCAATGTGAAAAACTCAGTTCCAGTAGCAGATAGAGCAGTAATGCAACACCTGTAGTATTAGTCTGGAATGACCTTGAAAGTATGCATGCAGTTATTAGGGGCACATTCTCATATCTGATATGTGCTCATTAACCGTGGTACAATGTGTACACAAGCAAATGCAGTAATGTATCCTATGTACATGCTCAAACACAATGAGAATACCTCCATAAAATTTGCTACATTTTGAGAAAAATACCATAAATAAAAATTGGGTTCACCCCAAACTTATGCCATTCACCTGATTCAGGGAAAAAAATTGACAGCTTGAATGGGGTCTGGACCTTGCACCATCTAATTGTAAACATAACACATTACTGACTAAGCCACTGCAGACGATTAATCTACTTCGCGTAACAGTATCAAAAGTAGTAAAACACATATGCTCTAAGTCTGAAAATATCTTTAAAATACACATTCACATCTGCGTACCTGATAACAGCAAACCATACACTGGAAGAATGGAGAGATTTTTTCCTATGCAACATATTAAAACTTAGCAAGTAGGTACCTCCGTAAAATCACTTAAAGTTATAAAGAAATACTAAGAATAAAATTGGGTTCACATACTTGGAAAAAATGTTTTAGACTTTGAAAGAGGTTTGAACCCACACCTATCCAGAACTATCTGACTGAAAGCTGAACTCACTTCTGACTGCTCTATTGTTGTACGTTAGGAAACCTCCCTCTCTAATTCGTAGTTTTTCACAATGTGAAACTGCAGCTCAGTGGTGCACTGGCCCTCGCTGACTGATGGAGCATTCTCTTCAGAATAGCAAGGCTCACAACTTTGAAAATACACATTGGTGGCTATTTTCACGCTTAAGGGGGCAGAAGCTAAATACTTTTGAACAGAAAGCAGCACCGCATGTATACTCAGTTTTTATGTATGTGCGATTATCAGTACGGATGTTCTGTGCAAAATTATTACTTAACCACAAAGTTTGGTGTCCTATCTCAGTGTGATCCTAAACTATTCTCTGTAACCCCTGAAGGTTTGTAGCTTGAATTCTTTAACACCTGTATATATGTATATGTATAAGTATTACACAGGACACTATTATAGGTCATGAGGTGAGACATGAACAAATCTTGTGCATAGGGGAAGTCACTTTCCTTCCCTTATGTTTAGTCACTTGCGGCAAGCTTGCATGCTATTCTCCCTCTCAGCCGTTGGAGAGAAGGAGAATAGCAGTGCAAGCTTGCCGTGAGTGACTAAACATAACCACAACAGTGTGTAGCATTTAACAATTACAGTTCACATGAATGTAATTTTTGGCAATACCCATAGTTATAGCAAAATCACTTTGTTCACTGTAAAGCTAATTTTTATTCATATATGTCAATAGTAATATGTAGAGCATGAGATGGAATATCTTGCTTGAAGGAATGTCGATATGTTTATTTTTGGTTGCCTTCCAGCTTATCACAGAATAAGTTGGCAACCATGAATATAGCCAAATAATAAGCAATATTATTTTACTCATCACATGTTTCTACAGCTCCTCAGTCTTGTTCATTTCACCATTATTGTTTTCCTCATAGCCAGCAATGCTATTGAAATAGTCTACATCACCCTCTTCTTCCAAGTTAATAATAATCTGTGCATAAACCCTAAAGAATGTCACACTAAAACTATTGCTAAGTGCAATTTTACTCCTTCGTGGAAAGAAACGTTATGAATTCTGTGCATACATATTGGCACAACTTCTCCCATAGGTAAAGAGTTGCCACTGCGCAACTTAGGGTTTTGCTCGTATTGCTTCACAAGCTATAATTAAGGATGGTACTAAAGAAATTACAATGAACAGACACCAGGAATTTTTTTGTTTTCTCTCTTTTGTTCAAACCAAGAGCCAGGAGTTCACTTAGCCAGGCAAGCAGAATACAGCATGTTGAGAGTGTTTGCCCTACATATTTATGATGCATAAGCGAGTCCTATAATTAACATTCAGAGAAACTTCAAATACTTCATTTCAGTAAATGGTGGTTTTAAGTAGAAATAGAACAAACAAGTATTCCTGAAATGGCAGCAAGCATAATTTCTGATTGCAATGATAAGAAAATTTAGTATTACACAAAGAGGCTGATATTGCAAAGCTACGCTTATATGCTGCAACAATGTGGAAGAAAGAAATCAACTCATTTAAAAAAAAATGCTTGGCAACTTATTGCTAGGTGTATAATGTAAGCAATGCAAGTATGTCCCATTTACATTACCTTGCATTAGAGAGTGTGCAAGTGAGAGGAAGTATGAAAAGAGGTAACAAAGTGGCAACTTAGTTAATAACAAGGCCTGAATCACCGCAAAGCTCTTCCTGTTTGAAAGGTATTGTAGGCTGTAGGATCACATTACAAGCATAAGGAAAGGGACACTTGTATACTTTTAAATATTTTACTTGCATTTTAATTTTTATTAAAGAAAAAGTAGTTTTTACTATAGTTTTCAAAATGTTCCACAGCACATACATTGCAAAGTACCAACAAGAGATGGAGGAGTGACTAACAGAATGAAAAATGACCAGAAAGAGAGAGAAAGGAACAATGAGAGATATAAAAAGGGACAGAGAGAAAAAGAGGGAACAATGAGGAGCTGAAAAAATATTCTCTTTGTTTCTAATGCAACATGAGTAAAACTACAACAAGAATAGAGCTGCAATATGTATCATGAGCAGAGTTGTTGGTTCTGCTGATAATTAACCAAATATAAATCTATTTTAATGTGCTAGGGCTTCACAGGCTTCATAGCTCAGTAAAAATCTTACCTTATTCCATTGCCCGACATAACTATCATTTGATAACAATGCCTGACTCAGCTCTCATTCTGGGATAGAAAGACCCTTAAAGTTTCTCCAGTAGCACTTCAGTAGTTACTAATCAGTTGCAACCACCTACAAATTGTTTTCTCTGACAGGCACTTTGTACAAATAATATTATTTATAATATCCGATCAATTTTATCAATAAAATGCTTTGAAATGCAATAGAATTATAATTTTTGCCATAGCAATGCCACCCTGAAAACATATAGAAGCTTACTATTTTTTTGTTTACCACTCATAGCATGGAACTTCACATTATATGTATAAATCCATTTCATGGTATATTTAATCAGCTGAAGCAGTTTCTTATTACACTTCTGATATGAATGTGCATCCAAAGGAACTGATACATATACAAGTAAAAAAGAGCATTAAAAGTGCATGTTTATATCAGTGTCAAGATGGAAACAAATCGTGAAATGTAGTATTTAATCAATGTAGAAATGTGCATTCAATACACAAAGGAGATGGAATAGGGGAATAAAGTTTCACAACACATGAAGGGTTGGAAAACCATAAACATTGTTTTCAGTAGGAGATATCTGTTTCCCAGCTGTCTAAAGCTGGGACTCTTATACCTGATATTTGATAGCTGTTGAAAACATGTGTACTATGGTTTTGCTACTAGGAACGAGCATATTATATATGAAAACAGTTTTCACATAATTTAAAATTTTAGGTAATTATAGAGAACTTGGGCCCCTCTAGAAATTAAACAAATTGTGGTTTGACTGTAAGTTTGGTTTATACTTGTTACGTTTTCACCAATTTTTTTTATCGGAAAAGCTCCGTAATTAAGTTAGATGCTAATTTATTACGTGCGCGTAGCGATCCTTTTTTGTGAATATTTATTAAGTATGCTGCCTAGAAGGAGTAGAATATAAATAAAGAAGTCTTGTAGTACTTTTGCAATGTAAATATATAATAATACTACACGCTAAAGTGCCTAAAACCTGAGTTTCATTGTCGGCGGCAGGCGAACAGTGTTGTGGAATGCAACACCAGCATATGTCGCTAGACGCTGTGCTGATGTATGACAAGTATGTTTCACGCAGCTATAGCTGTTCAGTGAATTTTATTATGCAGAACTTCGGCCACTCTAAAATCGAATGAAACTAAGTGCGATTGATTGACTTTGTATTTATGACAATTTCAAAGCCTGTGGATTTCAAATTTAGCGCGAGGTTAGGTTCCAATCCGTTTAGGTTAGTGTGTGTATATAAGTTTATGTTTCTAATGTTATATCGTGGTAGTACCTCATTATCGATATTTCCAACAACTCCTAATGGCGCAATGGATACAGCATTAGTTTTTTAAACCATCTCCCCACCCATAATCCCTCTCTAACCACACCGGTCCCGTTAGAGTGCAAAACTGGCATAAGTCGCAGCGGCCCAACTTGTAAATAATTACCAAGTTTTAATTGCAGTATTTTTCATTTTCCCAATCATTTGGTTATTACAAATTAACAGTTCAGTTATGAAGAAATTTAATCCAATACTTACATTTGGTCTTCTCCATTTTATATCAAGCTCGTTTTCTATTCTTATTGATGATGCCGATGGAGGAAAGAGTGGATCACTGAATTTGCTGTTCAAAACAGAGGTATAAAATTTGCATAGCTTGGAATAATCTTGATTTTTGTACTTCACAACCTGATGCTTCATTCTAGATTGCGTAGTCCTGTAACATACAAGGGTAAATCCATAGGGTAAATCCCTGTTTTTAAGCTTACAAGATAAATTCCTTCTCAAAACCCCAATGTAACCTATTAGCTGTCAAACCCTAAAATTATGGTGGCACACGTAAAAACATTATGTGTTCCAATGCAATAAGTCAAATCAGTTCGGTAATATGTAAAATGACTCAATAATCTTCTTCTGATAATCAGAAAGTGATAATTTACTATCACAGCATTAATGTGTCGGTACTATGTCAGAAGTTATAAATAGACACGGTAGAAAATCAAATGCCGTCTTAATTTACTCCTTACATTTTTTGAATTATAAACAGAATAACTATAGATACTTACATTGAAAAAGTTAGTAGTTACATTAAAATCCTCACTTCTGCAGTTTTGCATATTATATTACTAAAATATGCGCAAAACAAAGACACCGCCTCCGTGAAAACAAAGGATGTGCATATCGAAACTATCGACTACAGATGAACTATCGACAGATTTGTTTGTGTCCATGTAATTCGAGAAAAGCCGGGAATCGAAACATCAGACGTTCACAGTCTCGAAGTCGAAGAGGGAAAATAAGGTATCAGTGCGTTTTGGTTATGTGGATATTGCGGTGTACATTTTGATAAGTTCGTAGAAAACAGCAGGGGATGTAATTGCAAATACTGTTGATATATGTTCTGAACTGTGAGTTTATTGCTGAGATATATATTTTTGTTATCGAATGGCTTCAAGAAACTTCACAAGGGAAGGTTCATTTGAAGCGCGGCCTAATTACTTTTCGATATATAAATTAATAAGATTAGGATTATCTAGATGTTTAGGAGCTACTTTTGAAAACGTAATATAGCAAATCCAATAAATCGGAAGCGTTATTACAGATAATCCCGTTTGTCCATCATGTCAAAACAATAATCATTTCATGCCGGTTATCCGAGGAGGGAATTTCCTTACCACATTACCACAAAGTAAAGATTATCACGGAACTGTGGATATGAACTTAGACATCCTGTGGTGCACGGATGTTATGATAGAATTACATTTGGCCTGTAACGAATAAGCTGCAAATGGCTAATATTGAACCCATAAATATTCTGCATATTCCATAAATATTCCGGACAGTAGATTGCATATTACCTTAAAGAAAGAACACTAATTGTAACTGCCCATTCCTACAATTTTTTGATACAACATTTTACCAGCAGAGACCCATAATAAATACCTAATTGACATGATTTGCCGGTATTGTCCAACAATTTGATATCATGCTGTTATTAGTGCTTTAATATATTTGAAAATCAATGAATTTGTTGAGATTTTTCTTTCTTCTGTTATTCAGATATTCAATGCTCCTGAGTGGATTTAACAAATAACTTTAAAAACTAGCAAACTATTTGATAAGGATTTTCATGTTTCATTTATGGATTTTCTCCCAGACTCATCACATGGATGACAAGATTTACTTGCACAGATCCTTCAGCTATGCTTTACAGGGCTCTCAACATTGGGCTATGCTTAAATTGTGTGCCAAAAGTGCAACAAGTTTGGGAAAATGTCCATATTTATTAGTGTTATAACAAATTAGGTACATTGCACTCAAATTGTGACACATCAGTGATAAATCACTTACTTCTTTATGTGTTACGACTTTGGTCCTTTTATTATTCTGCCATTAGAGCTGCTTTGTAGTTATATACTAGGTCTGTAAGAATAAACTTTTAGGGCCCTAAGCCACAAGGTGTAGCTCAAGGTGGAGGATCCTAAGTGTAAAGCTTAGCAGAGGAATGTTTTTATAAGAAGAGAAGTAGTGCAGTCATTGCCAAAAGTAACAGCAGGGCATAGCAGGGTGATCTGTGAAGCTCAAATGCTTCCAGAAGAGTTAAAACTTGTACAAACTAGTGTATTTCAAATCTGAACATGTTAATATTTTCAAAATTTTCAAATCTAGATCTCCTATGGAAGTTTTACATACATGCATACATACATAACATTGCAATCTGTAGATCCTATTATGAGATTAGACTCAATGCCCAAACTCTAGGATGTAGATCATGTCAAGAATTACATTTATTTATACTTAATACATTGATTTACAAATAATAGCTCTGACAATGACTTTTCAGAGGTGTCAGTTTTGCATAATTTTCAATTTCATGTCTATTTCCAAAAGCCTACTCGTACACTTGCATCCTTAGAATATTCATGTTTATTATATTTACAATGTTACATTATCACCAGTGTTTTTTGATTGAATGAAATCCTCCTCTGTATAGAAGGTGTGAGTGTTAAGGTATCTTTTTAATTCTGATCTAAACTTGATTTTGTTCATATGTAATTCATTTGTAGAAGAGGGAAGTGAATTAAACAAAACTACTCATTTGTAGTAAACTCTTGTGTTAATACTGTATTTGTTTGCTGTAGCTCAATAATTTGTTAAGAATTCATGAACATATTGAATGCTCAAAAGGAGTTATGTATGATAGTAAATTTGATTGCCACATACCAACAAACCATCCCCTGTATATTCTCACAGACCAATTTATGTTTTAACTACATTTAAAAGTATTGAAGTTGGCTTATCTTTAATACATTTTTTTCAATAAATGCTCACACATGCTTTACTCTTGTGGTCTATTTGCTTATCTGAATATTGTGCTCTTACAGTAAAGTTGTAAAAGTTTTTCAGAGATACCAGCTTTGTACTTAACATCAAGTATAGTACATTTCATACTAGTTATTTGTTGTATGGTATGGTTAAATTGTTACTTAATTGTAAAGTGAAAAAAACTAGTTAAAGCAGTTGTCACTAAAGATGTAATCACTCCTAACATGGTATTGGAAACTATAGCAAAATTTTCAAGTGTTATCTAAGAATATTTGGTAAGGTTGCCTCTAGTAGCAAAAATATAATTTTAGGACACTCAAAAGAATTATTCCTGCTTGGGAGTAGTGCTTATGTTACAAGGAGGTATTTACCTGTGTGTGTTTTTAAACACAAGAAAAGTCCCTCATATTAGAAGGTCACACAAAAGTCATAAGACAGTTTTCACTTTCTGTGTAGCTTAAGAAAGTATTACCATTTATTTGCTCCATTTTATTCTGCAGGGCTGTGTGAATATACCTTTGACTAGCAGTGCATCTGTAGCTGTTTTTCATCACTGGTCAAATCGACTGGAATGGGAGATAGGGATTGGAGGCCTTTTGTTTATGGAGGATTGGCTTCATGTACTGCTGAGTTTGGTAATTCCATTTCTTTGTATTCTTGGTACTGTACTTCATTAGATTGATTATAATGTTTAATATTTATTTATAATTTTCCAAAGGCAATATCTGACTGCTATAGACATAGTCATACAATCATAATTAAAAATAAATATACGTCGCCGAAAGGCGTGTAACAAACAAGCCAACTACTACTTCCGAAACCAGCGTACGACACTTCCGTACAGTGGTGAATTTATCTGATCACCAACTGTCACCAGCAGAAACCTCTTTGCTTGCCAAAGGGGGCAATTTCGCGGTAGTCACACCGTCTCTACCAGTTGAGGACATCATTTCTAACATTGAATCGGGAATACGGGGCTTACCGGGAGTAGCTGCCGATGAGATACGCCGGGAATCCGCTAGGATTCTCCAGTATGCCAAGACCCCGCGCAGTAATCTAACTTTCAAAGAGAGAACTGCCTTGAAGAACCTGAACACCAACAAAGACATCATTGTGTGCTCAGCAGACAAGGGAAACGCCACCGTCATTCTCAAGCAACAGGACTACGAACAGAAAATTCTGGATCTTTTAAAGCCAGACACATACAGAAAAATACAACGCGATCCCACAGCTCGGATTTTAAAACAGACCAATCAGCTGATCAAAAATTCTTCCCTGCCAACAGAGGAAAAACGCCAAATCATAAAATCAGAAGCTCATCCTCCTAGACTTTACGGCCTTCCTAAAATTCACAAACCGGAAGTTCCTTTAAGACCTATTGTTAGTGCCATTGGTTCTCCAACTTACACCATAGCTAAATATTTGGCGGATCTATTACAACCCCACGTCGGCTCAACGGACTCTTACATCAAAGACTCTACTCATTTCATCCAAAAACTACAAAGTATCACTTTACAGCCCCAAGACCTTCTTATCAGCTTCGACGTCGTCTCACTGTTCACTATGGTACCGGTACAAGAAGCCCTCACACATCTGAAACAATTTTTCACGGACGATATAGTAGCACTCTTTCACCACGTTCTCACCACTACTTATTTCCAGTGGAATAACTCATTCTACGAACAAATAGACGGTGTTGCCATGGGGAGCCCTCTGAGCCTGGTGGTGGCAAACTTCTTCATGGAATCGTTTGAGTCTACAGCCTTGAACGCAGCTGCACATAAACCCACGGTCTGGTTCCGCTATGTAGATGACACATTCGTGATATGGCCCCATGGACTAGAAGCCCTTCAAGATTTCTACCTACACCTCAACAGTATTAATCACCGCATCCAGTTCACCATGGAAAAAGAAAAAGACAGATAGTTAGCTTTCCTGGATGTCTTGGTCAAGAGAAATACCGACGGGTCTCTTGGGCATACGGTATACCGGAAGCCCACCCACACTGACCGTTACCTAAACAAGGACTCGAACCATCATCCCAGACAAAAACGAGCAATGATCCAGACACTTAAACATCGGGCTACCCGCATCTGTGAACCGGAACAGCTACAAGATGAACTCAAGCACCTAAGACAGGCATTACATTCAAATGGTTATTCCGTCCAAGAAATCAATAGAGCTTTCCGTCCTGCCAAGTTTCAGTCCACATCTCAAAAGCCAGACCAACCAAAAAGTAAGGGCACGGTGTTTCTGCCATACTTCAATAATATCACCGACCGGATCGAGCACATATTGCGACGTCACAATGTCAAAGCGGTTTTCAAGCCCACGAGGCAATTAAATAATTTACTACGCTCATCCAAAGATCCCCGGGAGCCGCTGTCATCAGCCGGTGTGTACCGCATTCCCTGTTCCTGCGGCTCGGTATACATCGGAACCACACAACACAGGGTTACTACTAGAATCAAGGAACACAAAGCAAACTGTCGACTAGGCCACACAGAAAAGTCCGCGGTCGCCCTGCACGCTATTGAGGCAGAGGGCGAGCATATTATAAATTTCCAAGACACCTCTATCCTCTCATCTACAACACACTACCATGCACGACTACAGCGGGAGGCTATAGAGATTTACAAGCATTCGAACAATTTTAATAAAAAAGAAGAGGCACTAAAACTCAATAGGACGACGACGTGTAATTGGCAGGCTGAGGGCAGCCCGAGGTGTGTTAGATGTGTCCCTGTTCTCGGAGAGAACTTAACCACGTTCTGACGGGATTGTGGGTTTTGCAGGATGGCGGGTGTGTTTTGGGGTTGTGGAGTGACAGGAGGGGGCATTTATTGCTCCTCGACGGTTGCCTTGATGGTGCAACGGCTCTTGTGCACCGCTGGCGTGTTTTTATCAAAAATGTTTCTTTTGGTTTTGATTTTGAATCCAAGCAACTCTTGAAGGATAATAAGGAGCTTAGCCGTAGCAGCTGTTGGTGGTGCTCCTTCGTTACCGGGGATGCCCGCAAGCCATGCAGGGAAGCCGGTATCGCCTGAAGCGGCGGTTTGTGGGATCGTAATCCCCAAGAGACCTAACAAGGGCGCTCCGATGGAATGGTAACCCCTCGTTGAATTTTGTTGCCCGACGCCTAATCTCGTCCTCCAGGTATGGTAGACCAGAGGCTTCGTGCAGGAGTCTCGTTGGAAAGCCTCGAGGCACAGAATAGATAGCCCGAAGACACCTATTCTGTACCCGCTGAAGCAACAGCAGACTGGAGTCTGCCGCCATGCCCCAGATCTCGCAGGCGTAGATTAACAAGGGGATTATGAGAGCCCTCAAAAGGTGCAACTTAAGGGGAACCGTCATCGAGGACCTCAGCATCGGGTACAGTGAGGCCGCAGCTCCCGGACATGCTCCCTAAAAGTGACGCACCTGTCAAGCTTCACCCCCAAGTAGGTGATGTTGTTGGTCCATTGTATCCTTCGTCTGAGGTACGTGAATATGGGGAAGTTTGCGGGAAAGCGGCGCTTGGTGAAGAGAATAGCGTGGCTTTTCTCCGGATTTATGGACAATCGCCAACGCCTGCACCACTCTTGGATGAGGCGGAGGTGTCTCTGAATAGGGTTGAAGGCTCTGCGTGGGTGTTTGTTTGTACAGTATAACAGCACGTCATCAGCATACTTGGCAACCCGTCATTGAAAGCAGGAAACGTCATCAAACGAGAAGCAACGAAGCGGTCCAATCAGAAGCCACGTTCGCCGGAGAGCCCAAGCCCCGCCCCCCACTTGCCAGTATAAAAGTAGCGATCCCGACAGTCAACGCTTCAGACGCATCGAAACCTTCTCCTAGAAAACTTCGACCGCGCCACTGAAGATGTCCACCGTAGTTGTGGACGAAATGTCTGGTACTCCTAACACCAGCAGACCATGGCAAAACAGCCCGCAAACATTTCTTAGTTACAATGACTCCGGCCGTGAAAGCCTACGTTCTCTCAATATATTAATAGTTTTTTGATTTTTTTATATAAATGGAAAATACATAGCATGGATTTGGATGATATAACTTAGCAACAATATTTATAATTTCCCGTTCACTAACACATCGCCATTTAAAATTGTCAATCCTTCTATTATCAAATTGCTGAAGTTCTAATAGATTAATTATTTCAGTATCTATTACAGAAGTGTGGTTAGTACATGCTTTTGCCTATGAAGGTTGTATTAAATTCATCTGGTGTAAAAGGTAATTTAGTTGGCTTATTATTTCTGGATGATTCATCTCTAAGTAAGTTCCAGACCGCTTTATGCTTGTTGTTGCTATTTTCAATGTAATTCTCTTTACATCTGTATTTAGCTTTTTGGATTTTCTTTTTATACAGGAAGTTAATGAACTACACCGAAATAATTTGCGAGATTGTGCACGTGACTTATATAAGTAATTTGAGATCGGCAATGCATGGTTCCCGGATAAACATAACGCAGCTACATAGCATTAAACATGTGTGTATCAGGTGCTGATAGGTCGGTGTGAAAGCAAAGCAGGTTGATAAAATGACTTAGAATGTCTTTAAAACTGCTGCCCAAGTATAGAAATATCAATTTTTAGCATCTCCTAACTAGCGTTCTCAGGATTTAATGTCGCAAAAATCTGTAAAATCTCGAACTAATCACTTGACAATGCGACACTGAGCATTCATTAACTACGTTCTTGAGTTATGTAGCCTACTCTGGAGGCGTTTTTTTTTTCAACTGCTCTGGTGGCTTAATGCATAACACAGGAAGCTGCTATCCCAATGGTCATGAGTTTGATTAGAGTAAATGTTTTTTATTATTATTTTTTTCATTCCAGACAAAGTACCGTGATTCTAATTGGCCAGTGCATTAACAATGTTATCACTTCCTTATTGCGGCTCACTGAGGTTAGTATGCTGAAGATTGTCTGTGAGGCAACATGGAGAACATGTACACCTTCTCTGAACTTGCAGATATGCACCTCATTTACGGCGAATCAAACACTAAATAAGAATTTAGAATCTAAGGTTGAAACTGCATTAAAAACTGCAAAAACATAAAGAAAGAAAGAAAGAAATAAAGAAAAAGATAAAAAGAAACAAAAAAAAAGTCGAAGTGAATGAGACCCGAACATAACCACTCCGCTAGAGAGGTACGCTGTAACATGTCCCTTCATTTTTCACGTTAAGCTCTCGAATGGTTGATAAATTAGCCAGTGGCGTACTGGCACTTCAGAAACTTATAGCCATTACTTCGAAATGTCAATAAACAGGCCATAAGTCTCCTATCTCAAATTGCTTATTTAAGTAATCTACATATTCTGTGAAAATATTTCGGTATAGTTCATTAACACCCTGTATATTTTCTGTATTTGCCAATATTTGTTTTTGTATATATCACTTTTGTAACTTTTTTCATTAAATATATTCAATAGTATTTTAAACCTTTTAATTCAGGAGTATATCAATTAAGGTGACCATTTCTATTTCTGGCTATATTATTGATTCTAACATACATTTTGGGATATATTTCATTATATTTTACAGTCACTATGTGCAGGAAATTGCTGAAAGCTTCAGATATGTTGTTGCCACAGTTAATTTCAAACCAATTTATTTCTAGGATAGGTAGAGTCAAACTGAAAAATTTAATGCCATAGCCGGGATTTGAACCACGGATCTCCCGGTCTCTAGCTGGTTGCTCTATACTGAGCTACCATGGCAACATGCAGGCATAGCATTGAATTTCTCAACTGACTCGCATGTTTCTCGGTAAACTAAAGGTGATCTCAAATTATTTTGAGATGACACACCTCAATGGTGACTTACAATGTTGGTACTTTAGGTCTCAGGATTTATATTATAGCCAACTATTATGGTCTATTAGTATTGATTGATTTACAATATTACATGGGGTATGTATCTCAAAATAATTTGAAATCACCTGGTGGTTTGTCAGGAAACATGCAGGTCAGTTGAGAAATTCAATGCTATGCCGGCATATTGCCATGTTAGCTCAGTGATAGAGTAACCAGCTAGAGACTGGGAGATCCGTGGTTCAAATCCTAGCTATGGCATTGAATTTCTTCAGTCTGACTACCTATCCAACTCCTGTCCTACACATGGCTTGTGCAAAAAAACAATTAAATCAATTTATTTCTTGTAATCTTTCCCTAAAGCAGTTTAAGGTTTTGTTATCTAGTTTTCTTGTACAAACAATATGAGATAGCATTTTACAATGTACATCCAAGACAGTTATCCAAGAGGCTTTATGATCAGAAAAATGTGGATTAAATATTTCCCAATTTATGTTGCAATGTAGTTGGTCATAATGTTATCTAAGCAAGATTGTAGCCTAGTAGCCTCATAATTTAAGCAATATAGATTATTGGATCTTAGCATATCTAAAAAGTCTCAGGCATTTTGAATACAGTACCTCACATCAATGTTTATATCCTCCACTTTAATGATTTTACAATTTTTATATCTCCTTATGAAACTAATTAGTTAATCCATTGCATCAATGAAGATTTCAGTATCTCTGTTGGGCACTCCATACACTGTTATAACAGCAATCTTCTGAGTTAAAAAATACACAGTAAAACATTCAAATATTCCTTCAAAAGAAAGTTGTTTAAGTTGTAGTACCTTAAACTCCCAATGAGAATAAATGTCCATTTAGATTGCAGTACCTCCATGTTCTTCAAGTGTGTTACAAAAGGAAGTTAATAATTTATACCCATTAAGCACAAAATGCTCAATTTCATTTCTTTTAACCAATGTTCATTAATTGCAAGAATTTTTATTTTTGAAATATCAACAAGCATGTGTAATTGTGAAATTTTACCTTTTAAGGATTGTATATTAATATGAATAATAGAAAAACTGGCATTACTAAAGCAAGGTCAAGACTCTGGGGGAATTCATTTCTTTACATTTTAGAAGTACCTAGTTCAGCATCTGAGCTACTGGTACTGCTTATTGCATTTCTAAAAAAATCTTGTCTATCATCTTTAGGCTTCACTATATAGACACACACACACGCGCACACACACACACACACACAGACACCTGATGTAGAATATGACTTAACCTTGTTTGCTATGTGCACTAAAATGTAGCCCGTCTTGTGTGCAGGTTACGACCAACTGTAGATGCCTTTACTAATTTAACATAGTCATAATTCTTACAGGTAAGAGCAATGTTTGTGTTTACCTTCTTTTCAGCACTGTCACTGAAAAGTTTACAATTATATCATATCTTATAGGAAGACCAATACAATGATATTAAGGTTTGATAGGTTATATAATAAGTATATATAGTTACTAATATTTTCTGAATTACCAAATAAATTCAACATCATTAGTTCCACCCATAGCTACTACACAGGCCTTTTTGTTAAAATTAAGTTCACATCATCATACATTTTTGCACTGGTTTAACTCTAGCCTTGGTCTCTGGGTTATCTTGAATCTTGGAGATTTTCTTGGCCACTCCCTTGCGATGACTGTTGCCAAATATAACCATGAAGATATCTTTTCAGTTAAAGGTGTTACGGTAATGCATACTCTATCGCTTTCAACAGTGCTTTAATGCATAAAGGTTATAAAACAAAATTGATGTTCAAATTGAAAAATGGAAGAGAAAAACTAGATTTTTACATTTCATTAACAATAATCGTATTCTCACTCACATTTGGATTGCTAAGGCCAACACTGTGTACTGGGTGAATATGGCACCTTGTGTGCAAATGTGAAGGTCTGGATTGCGATAGATACAGAACCATGTCCTTTCACATTTATTTTTTTGATTTCATACCAATTATTTTAAAAATTCATCCTACCCATCTGGGTACACTACTGTAATTTTATGTCAGAAATTCTCCAAGCTGTTTCACTGCTACAGAGATGGGATGGAAAACAAAACTGCTGGGAAAAAATTCCGCACATGAATTAGCAATGCAACTAACTGAATTTCATTTTATTCCGTTCAAGAATTGCATTTGTTTAACTTGTGCTGAATATACTATATACCAGCATTGAATTTTGTTTAGTTATACTGAAAATGTTTCTAATACACACGGCGCTGGAACCAGCACTAAAGTTTGGTTAGTTAGACATATTTCTAATAGACATACAATTGCGCTTGATGTTATATACAACATTATGACATGACCATTTTGGTACAGTTAATTATACCTTGCAATCATAGGAGTTTTCCATATTTGATTTTTCATAACTTTAGCGAATGCTATGGTTCCCTTCACCACACATGTTTGTATTTTTCATAAAAGTAAATACCCATGTTCTGTTGAGTGCACGAAGGGATTTCTTACATAGAGGATATGAGAATAAAATATTAAAAATAAAAATATTATAAATGCGATTTCGATACATCTGTAGAAATAGAGCTGGTAATGTGTTTCAGTTAAATAGTAGCAGAAGTAAGAACGATTCCAGCGTTGAGTACTCTACCTTAATTAGCAAGGATGCATACATCTGATTAGGATAGCTGAAGTCGTTGAAACCTAACAGTAAATAACAAAGGAGCCAGAAAGTGGCTCGAATCTCTTTTGAGTACCATGTTTTTTTTATATTGGCCACTTAGGGAAGTGGGAGAATCAGTTCCTCAGAAAATGTTAACATCAAATGTGTATAATGCAATTGTAATTGGAGGTTTATTTTTAGAAATCAAATAGCTCTGTTTTAGTCAGTGAATTTAGAATATGCCATAATTGTTTAAATAGAAGCCAAGAATATCAGCTGTTTTTCTTCAATGTATCACAAGTCACTCTGTTGGCCAAATTTTTCTATTCTGTTTTTATAACTAAGCCAAAGCTTCGTTCGTGTCACTGGCATAACTATTTTAATACCTACCTACAGCAGGTATGCCATCGCTGATTTTATTCATTCAATTCATCAATTCATTCTTATTTTCAGATGATCCTTAAAGTTTAAGCTAGCCTAAATATTAACAGCAACAGAAGCACCATTTGTTACCTCTTTGGTGTAACATTAAGGCCGAGGGTTTTGTTGTTAAGTAGCATTATTAAACTATAATAGATATTAGGTATATCAGTTCAAGTTTATTACATCAATGGTGCTTGTGCACCACCATGTATTCAGTATTCAATCCTCTGTCAGGTATGTATGAACATGACAATATTTTCAAATGCCTATTAATGAAACATGTAATAATTATTATATCTTTTTAATTAGTTCATCAATTTGTCTATCATTAATAAACGGAACTAAAGAATCTTATACCTAATGCTGAAAACTGCGATACCCATATTTGCTATGTATAATCATCTCTTTTCATCCCCTAAATAAATCTAAAGAAATGTCGAGAAACAAAAGCAAAATATCTAAACCATTTCTCAGGGTGCTACAAACTTTTGCCTTGCAATGAAATTTGTTGCAAAGTTAGGGACAGAAGGGCTCATACTATCAAACGAATAGAGTGCACTGTTACCAATTGAAGAATAGGCAAGGTCGTTACATGGCTATCCGTTGTATTCAACTGAGTGGTCTGTTGCGGGTTCAAATCTTGTGTCCCCCAAGCTATTTTCTAACATTGGACAATACCAATCTATTTAATACTTCAAGATTATTATTATTATTATTATCATTATCATTATCAGGAATGGAGGATCAGATTAAAGGCGCTATTCTAGACATTCAGCTAATTACTATTCCGTTGTGCTCTGTTTAAAATACCATTGAATATGTTATTTGCTGGCATCTGGTACTTTTAAGAATGCTTTTTTAACCATTAATGTTGTCTTTTATGTTATTGATTTCTTGTCTATGTTATGTGTTTTGAATACTATGAGTCCTATTCTCAAAGAGTATTGTATTTGTGTTGTATTACTGCATAGTTAACTATATAAGGAATGTAATCATGCTGAGCTCACTCAAAATTTCTAAAATAATTATGTTCGTGTCTTGTGCCTGATACATTTGAATTTCCTTCTTGTCGAGTGTGACTTTCTAACGTGAAGATGTGTTTCCTTAGATCCACTGTGGGTTAATGTAAACATTAACAATGCATGACTGAAGTATTTCTTTAACATGGTAATAGAATTCAAGATTTATACAGATGCCATTGAATGTGGATATTGAAAGAAAATGTTATTAATTTTTGGAGGAATGATTGACAGTAAAGGTAGGCATATTTCCCTGTTTTATTTGCAGCATTTGCAATTAGTATTTTATAAAAGATTAAGTAGTAAAATTTTCATGGAATTGCAGTGTTTGTATATAAGAAGACTGCAATATTATAACGCTGTGCGAAATAAAAAGCCTTGTAATTTACTACCTATAAGGTTTTTTTTTTTTTCTTCTTCTTCTTATCAGAAAGAGGCTGCATTGAACTGTAAAATGTTATATTTTGCATAAGTTACATAAATAATGCAGTTCCGTTAAAAAGAAAAAAAACATTTCTCAAAGGGATTCAAGCCACTTTCTGACTCCTTTGTTATCTACTACTGTCACATTTCAACGACTTCAGCTATCCTAATCAGATGTATGCATCCTTTCTAATTAAGGCAGAGTACTCAATGCTGAAATCGTTCTTACTTCTGCTACACTATATAGCCGAAACACATTACCAGCTCTATTTCTACAGATGTATCAAAATCGCATTTATAATATTTGCCCATTAGTTAACAATGATTGCTGAGGTGGGCGTCATTAGCCCTGAGCAGAAAAAGCATAGTATGACAAATTTTATTCTCATATCCTCTATGCAAGAAAACCCTTTGTGCACTCCCAACAGAACATGGGTATTTACTTTTGTGAAAGCATTTGTTGGTCAGTTGTCACATGGTTTCGAGTGCCTGTCATTTGCTGGTTATTTGTAGTACTTTGTGCTGCCACCCGGCGACATGTCTTGCTGAAAAGGAAAAACTAATTTTAAATCAGACTGATAGAGCATGCAGTGGCAGACGAAATGCGAGTTAGTTCCATTGGATACCTCATTGATCCATGATACAAATGGATCTGGCTGTACTATGTGCATAGTGTATAAATAAGGTATTGTATTGCACCCAAAAATTTGATACAGAGATTTCACTGGTAATACATGTTTGGACCCCCCTGAATCCAAAAAGTATTTTTGAAAAAAGGTCTGTGCGTGTGCGTGCAACATAGCCCAAAAATGAAAAGACTATTAAATATCAAACTTATTATTAAAGTTTGGTATCTTCCAAGGATGCGACACAATTGAAGAAAATCCCCCTACTGCAAACTACCCTTTACATGAAAAAAGTGTTGATTTTCTCAGACGGCTCTAATGATTTTGATTAAAATCTCTTTTATTTAAGATATTTACATGCCAAATAAAATGTATATCTTGAATTTTCTCAGAATAGCCTCTAGAGACCTCTTTATTCTGGATGATTTTTACTAAATTTTGCATAACTGGTAAACTTTAAGAAATATACAAAAACTTATTACACAAAAAATGCAGATTGCAATAAAACACATTTATGTTGTATACATTTCTTGGTGCAGTTGGCCGTTTTCAAGATATTCCTTGTTATTATTTCAGTTTTAAAATACTTAAACCTTTCTCATGTGATAACTTGTCAAAGATTGGCCACGCAAAGAAACTGATTTCAATCCCGTAGCAGCCACATTTTAAAACATTTGACTCTTGGTTTAGCCTAGTGTATTCCCTATTTCTCTTCTACTTATAAAGGAGCTAAGTAATAAGACCTTTTCTGCTAATGTTTTAGCTTTAAGTAGAAAGAAGAATAAGCTTATTAACAAAATTTGTTACAGAGAACTAGAGAAAGTCATGTGAATGGAGCACATCAGATATATTTTTTTTTTTTTTTAATTTGAGGTAAACCTTTACAGAAATGTGCATTACATCTTCCATTAGTAGATACATAGAGAATAGCAAAAGTCAAATGTAAATAATGTTTAAGAAGGTTATGTGTTTACCTGATATTGTCATACTCTTTCCTTTTAATTGCAAGAAACGACTGAAAATCAACAGGACTTAATGTTAATATCAAGTTCAATATTTATTCAAATTTTCATTTTTACTTTCTCTATACTTGCTGTGTACATAGTGTATAGAGAAGGTATTGCATTGTACCCAAAAATGTTATACCGAGATTTCACCAGAAATACATGTTTTGAGACCACCTGAATCCAAAAACAGCATTTTTAGAAAAATGTCCGTGTGTGTGTGACTGTGTGTAGCATAGCTCAAAAATGAAAAGACCATTAAATACCAAACTTGGTATTTAAGTTCAGTATCTTCCAAGGATGCGACACAAAGATTTTCAAGAAAGTCCCCCCTCCACCAACTACCCTTCACATGGAAAAATTCACGAAAATTTTGATTTTCTAAAAAATGGCTAACGATTTTGATTAAAATATTTTATATTAAAGATATATACTTGACAAATAATATGTATATCTTGAATTTTCTAGGAATAGCCTCTGAAGACTACTTTATTCTGGATGAATTTTACGGAATTTTGTGTAACTGGTAAACCGTAAGAGATAGACAAAAACCTACCACACAAAAAATGTAGAGCACGTTAAGACACACAATTTATGTTAGGTACATTTTTTGTGGAGTTGATCGTTTTTTTTAGATATTCCTTGTTTTTTGTCTCAACCTTAAAAAACTTATACTTTTCTCATGCAGGAATTTGTCAACTCCTGTCCATACAAACTAAGGAACTTCAGTCACATTGCAACCATCTTGTGCTATCACTTTAACCTATGTTACTCCCTTATTTCACTTCTATTTACAGGGAAGCAAGTAATAAGAATATTTCTGCTAATTTTTTCTAACTTAGCATGAAGTCAATAGACGCATAAACTTTTTAACAAAAATCTGTTGCAATGATATAGAGAAAGTCATGTGAATGGAACACGTCAGATTTTTTTATTTATGCTGCACAAACACACAGACTTTCAACATTTATTTAAAGTTCAGGGGTTCTCAAAACATGTATTTTTGGGTGAAATAGCTATATTTAATTTTTGGGTGGAATGAAATAGTTTGTCTACTTACTATGTATGGGTTAGTGGAAGTAAAAATCAGACAAGAATAAATATCTGCTATATATTTTATTGAAGGTCATAAAATAACTTTTAGAATTTATATTTCAGGTACTTTTCCCATTGATACAACAAAAACACGTCTCCAGATCCAAGGTCAGAAGATTGATCGTCAGCATGAAAAGCTGAAGTACAGAGGAATGACAGATGCCTTTGTTCAGATTACAAAACAAGAAGGTGTTAAAGCCTTGTATTCTGGGTAGGTTCACAGAGAGTGGTCTCAAGTAATTATTCTAAAGTTCCGTGTACCAACATTTGTTTTTAATAACAACAGTTAACAAAAATAACCTATAAAGTTAATGTTAAAGGTTGAATTTAAGAGGATTAAGCTAGTGATATATTTTGATGATTATACATATCTGGAAGATCAGAGGATAAGTACATTACGTGAAAGAACAAAGTTCATTCGATAAAGAAACAGAAAAGTTGATTGAAAAATGTCATTCTTACTTTCTCTAGCCCTGTATGTACAATATACATAGTGGATAGAGAAGATATTGTATTCCACTAAAAATTTGATACGAGATTTCACCAGAAATGCATGTTTTAGGACCCCTAAATCTAAAAAGAGCATTTTCAGAAAAAGTCTGTGTGTGTGTGCGGGTGTGTCTGTCTGTCTGTGGAGAGCATAGTTCAAAAAGGAAAAGACAGTTAAGTTCCAAACTTAGTATTTAAGTTTAGTATCTTCCAAGGATGCGACATGAAGATTTTTAAGAAAATTCCCCCACCCCAAACTACCCTCTCTATGGAAACTTTTTTGAAAATTTAGCTTTTCTTAAAAGTGGCTCTAACGATTTTGATTAAAATACCACATATTAAAGCCATTTCCATCGCAAATAAAATGTATATGTTGAATTTTCTGGGAATAGCTTCTGAAGACCTGTTTATTCTGAATGAATTTTGTTGCATTTTGCATAACTAGTAAACTGTAAGAGATAGACAAAAACTTACTACACAAAAATGTAGATCTCATTAAAATACACAATTTATGTCTGATACAGTTTTTTGGTGGAGTTACCATTTTTGAAATA
The DNA here is from genome assembly GCA_030762935.1 of Hymenopus coronatus. Lineage (NCBI taxonomy): Eukaryota > Metazoa > Arthropoda > Insecta > Mantodea > Hymenopodidae > Hymenopus > Hymenopus coronatus. Next base: position 165,294,657 of record CM060881.1, read on the forward strand.
TTCCTTGTTATTAGTTTCAATTGTAAAGTACTTATACTTTTCTTAGACAGGAAGTGTCCGTTTTTCTTTTGTTCTGACAAAGCAAAGAAGAGATTTGCAATGACAATCGCATAGCAGTAGCTTTTAAAACATTTGACTATCACTTTAGCATAGCATATTGCTTTAGTTCCCTTCTACTTATAAGGAACTAAGTAATAAGAACATTCTGCTAATGTTTATCTCGATAAGCATGGTGTAGGAAGAAGAAATATCTTTTGAAGGAGGTTTGTTTGTAGAGCAGCTAGAGAAAGTCATATGAGTGTAACGTCAGATATTTTGACCTCCATTAACCATGACAGTAAAGGGGCTTTTGAAGTCTTGAACTTTGAAAATGCATATTTTTCTCTCTTTCTTTAGATACATCTAGGTACTATTGGACTTTAGTACATGAAAACATGAAGACTTGTGAATGCTTTTGCATAACTTTAATAAAACTTTGTCATGACTTTGTGCCTGTTATTTTTTTTTTAACAGCAGAATTTAATTCATCATAGATCCATCTATATATCCTTATCCAATTTTGTCAATTTCAAGGTATTCATGCCTTTGTGACACACATGAATGAATGCACAACATGGAAACAAGGCAAATGTTCTCTGTGTACTCCATTTTGTGATTTTGTCATGTTGTTATGGTAGATGTCCTGAAACATTTTGAAGAAAACAGGCATATGTGGGACTTCCAGTCAATACCTCCAATTTACAATCATTTTCTGTGGGATGTTTGCCTTTCTTCACCTAAATTCTAGAATAAGTTGCGCTTTGCTGGGCAAGGTGTGAAGCCTCGGTATTTCTCCCTTCAATATTAATTGAGTCCAACAACTGCAGTAGAGAGCCTGCATGCCAATTATTGTGCTGTTTTATTGTTTAATGCATTTGTTCACTCCTCCAACCATCAAATCAGATGTTATTGAAGCTTTATTAGTGAGGAAGTGAATTAGATTATACAAGAATTATGAGTTTTTTCAAGAGGAAAGTTCATGGTGCATCTTGCCCAGTAAGGTTCTTATACAGAAGGTAATTAAAATTAGTGTACTGTATATTCTATTTATTCTATTTTATGTGAAAATGTTGCACAATTATCTAACTGCATATGTATTATTATGAGAATATTTAATATTTTCACAATATAAAATTCCTGAAGAACATGAACTTGGGGAAAAAGTTTTCACAAGCCAGAGCTCTCGTACCCAGCAAGAAGAGGTTTAGAAGAGGTTTTTGGTTCTGATTTCTCTGATGTAGATCCTAAATAAGATTCTGGGAGATAAGAGAGTTCCAAATAATCTGTTTTAGAATGCCAAAACAACACACCAATTAATACAATTAATATCATTGATAACATTAACAGCAATGTTAAAATGAAGAAACAAGGCAGAAAGAGAATCTCAGACCCATCAATTGGAAATGAAGTATTGCTAACAAAGAAAGAAAAACAATGCATGGCTTGCCCTATAAATTTCCAGAGACTGGAAAAGATATAGTTACCTGTAAGTAGTAAATCAAATCTCCTTGCAGATTTAGACAGCAATGTAGGAAGAGGTGGATTTAATTGTAATTTTATAAAGATTGTTAAAATGATTATAGCTCTATAATGTGCACACATCGCCCATCACTCTTATTAAGACAAGATAAGTCATAACAGAGTAGGTGTATTGAAAGATGAGGATTATATGCCTTTAATTTAGGTGTGTGTGTATATATTTGTATGTACAAGTTATCTGAAAAATATTTATTAATTTTGGAACAACTCCTCTTCTTGGGTGCAAAAGCATCAGGTTTTGACTGGTCTTGTAAATGAAGTACCCAAAAATGGGTCCAGGTCTTGAGGAAATGGCAATTCTGAAAGAAAGGTGATGACAAAATTTTATACATACACTTCATATCATACTGTTAAGTTGGACGAAAAAGTAATCCCAGTAAATACGAGGGGCATACTGAAAGTCATGAGCAACACTGTTTTACAATCTTAATATTTATTTTTAAGCCAAACCAAATACATCATCATAATCTACAGACTTTCTTTCACTTTTCGACATAGTCTCCATTGTTTTGCACACATTTTTTCCATCGTTCTACAAGTTTGAAAATGCCCTTGTGATAGAACTCCGTTCCAGCTGCCCGCAGACCCTGAATATCCTCCAGCGTCTCGTAGCGTTGGCCACGCATCTGCTCCTTCACAGAACCGAAAAGATGGTAGTCGGAGGGTGCCAAGTCGGGACTGTAGGGAGGATGTGGAAGAGTTTATCACCGTAATGCCCTGATCTTCTCCATAGTGGCACGGGCAGTATGCGGACGCGCATTATCCTGTTGAAGGATGATCCTCTTTCCAGGGCGTTTATCACGCAAAGCCCGACGGAGCTTCAGAAGTGTCTTGATGTAGCGGGCAGAATTTATGGTTGTACAGGTCCAAGAAAGTCAACCAGAATGCAACCTTGTGCATCCCAAAAGACACTTCCCATAACTTTTCCTACAGACTGCACTGTCTTCGCTTTCTTCTTCGATGGTGAGTTCAAGTGGTGCCATTCCATACTCTGACGTTTCGTTTCTGGCTCATAGTGATGGAACCAGCTCTCATCTCCAGTCACAATACACGTCAAAAATTCATCACCTTCATTATGAAATCTCTGAAGAAGGTTTTGTGCAACGGTTCTTCTCTGAAGTTTGTGGTCTTCAGTCAATAAACGGGGGACCCAACGGGCACAGACCTTTCGATAACCCAAGCTGTGGATCATTTCTTGCACTGCACTATGTCCTATTCCAAGTTTCGCAGCAATTTCATTCACAGTGAAACGCCTATCTCCTGTAATAAGCTCGTCAACTCTTTCCTTGTTGCGTTCTGTAGAGGCAGTTCGAGGACGCCCGCTACGAGGCGCATTTTGCAGACTCGTGTTTCCATCTTTGAAATGTTTCACCCATCTTCTAACACTGCTGGCACCCATGCAGACACCTCCATACGCACGTTGAAGTCTGAGATGAATTTCAGGAGCAGATTTTCCTTCTTTCACAAGGAATTCAATGACAGCACGCTGTCAAAACGAAACATCAATGTCAGCCATTTTTCAAACACCGTCTGTGGTCATGTGATAGAAGTTAATGACGTCACAATATGTCTACATGTGGCTTAAAGTCTGTAGATTACGATCCTGCAATTCGTTTCGTTACATTGTTGAAATTTAAATTTTTACAATGGGTTGCTCGTGACTTTCAGTATGCCCCTTGTAAAAAAAGTTTTTGAGCACTTTGTCCATAACAGATAAATTTGTTAGAGTTTCAGTTGCAAAAAACAAATTTGGAACAGTATCGTCTGATAAAAGAGGCAAGTCAGAACCCAGTAATACCAGAGGAGAATATAAGCAAATCTGTTAGGACACATATTTCAAGGTTCCCAAACTATGAATGTCACTATTCCAGAGCAAGAACTGAGAGAAAATACCTTGTACCTGATCTCAAACTTTCTATCATGTATAAAGCATACATAATGTGTAAGGAAAACAAAATTCCTGAGAGGAACATAGATAAGGAATGGTTGTACAGGAAAATGTTCAATGAGGATTTTAATCTTTAAATAAACTCCCTCACAAAAATACTTGTGATGATATTGATTACTCCAGAAATTACTTAATGATGCCAGTAACGTTAAAGCAAAGACTGAAGTCACAGAAAAGCTTGATGAACATCATAATGAAGCTGAAGAAAGATACACTTTGAAAATGTAAACAAAGTAGAGGTAAAATCAGATAAAAAAGAACAACATAATCACTAAGGATGTACAAAAATGTCTTCAAACTCCTAACCTAAGTAACTGCCAATCACTTTGCTCATGAAAGCCCTGGACTCTGAATTTGATAATCTATAATGCAGTGTCTAATGAGGGATATTGTATGTTAATGAATAAAACTATCAGAAGAAGACGAGGGAATGAAATAGCATGTTGTTTGTTGAAATGGGCTCTAACATATTTGAATGAACAAACAGAAATATTAACCATTTGGTCAGACAATAGCTCTGGCCAAAATTGAAGTGTGCAATTAGCATTAATGTATGCTTGGCTTCTTTCACAGCTTCCAGATCTTCAGGAGATTAACTAAAAGTATCTTTTAAAAGGTCATACGTTTATGGAAATCGACAAGATTCATTTCACTATAGAACGAAAAAGATCAAATTCCTAACTTGCAAATTGCTGTACCTCGTGACTGGGTCCAATTCATTCAAACATGACAAATAAAGCAACCCTTAATGGTCCATGAAATGCAAACTCAAGATTTCAAAGACCTCTCTTCCCTGTTGGCAAACTTTTCTGCTCCATTTGTCCAGCGTAAAAGATCTATAACTGGTGAAATGTTTCACATTTCAAAAACAGTTTGACTTAGTCTCTGCTTAACAACCTGCAATTATTCATTATAAGACAGCCTTCTCCGATACTGCATTTCAAGAAGAAATGCAAGATTACAAGAGGTTAATCTTGTACTTCAATGCAGGGCTGCTCTACAGTGCCAGTCGAAATACTGCTGATTTGGACTGGAATTAAACTCATCAGCTCCTTAAAGTATGCAGACCTTTAGACATTAACAAATTGGATATCTGAGTGTTATATTGTATTTTAAGAGCAATTCCACATGACGAAAACTAAAGAATAATTTTTTAATTGGATAGCTATGGCGTTGAATTTTTCAGTCTGACTCTACCTATCCAGCTCCTGTCCTACACATGGTTTGTGTGAAAAACAATTAAATTAATAATTTATTAATTATTATTGATATTTAAAATGACATAACTCTGCTTTTATTGTAGTCATGATGCATGTAAACCATTTTATGTAATAGAAATCTTTTCCTGAAAAAAAATGATTTTGTGCAGTCAATGTTATTACAAATATATTGTATGTACTGTTAGCTAGTTGGAGTAAATGCATACATTTAGAAACTCTTAAAAGCTTTGATAACATATTATTGCCCAGAAGAGGAAATACCAAAATTTGAACACTTATTTTGAAATACACACCAATTTTTAAAACTACTATAAAATAACATGTTGAACAAATCAACACACCAACTCCACTGATTGCCCAAAGAATATAACTAAAAATCATACTTCATAAGTAATACTTGTCATAAGGAATGTGCGATTATTGCAGCATAAAATAGTTTTTTGCTTTGCCTGAAAAGTTATGAAAATGGACATGTGCCCCTTTCTTTCTCAGATACGGATGTGTTTTTAATTTTCAAGTAAATTCAATGCTGCAGGTTGCATGTTCATTTTAGAGGTTTGTTGAGGTACAGGAGGCAGGAGTTAGGATGGGCTGTTGTGTCTTACCTTGAAGGCATCACTTATCTGGTCCGAGGCACTTCCTCTGGCTCAAAGTGACTAGGTCAGCTCGTCTTGGATTGGTGGCGAAGTCAGGGTAGACTAGTACAACAAGGCTGCACTTGCCAATGTGAGACACACTGATAAGCAACTCCTTCGAGCTCATAACATAGACTGGGATCATCGAGTCATAGCCAGGCTATCCCTCAGGGAGAGGAGGAGAGAATGTAAGAAAAAGGGAAGAAGGTTCCAATCATCAGTAAAGAGTCCACTGCTTACTAATTGCAATGTGAGTCACGAATAATTAGCTTGGTGCTAGCTGCTTACTGTCCGTCTGAGATCTGGTAGGCTCGTGGTGAGCCCACGTGTAGTTTCTGTGTACCCACCCTGATAAGGGTTGAACCACAGGAATAAAGGTTGGTTAGGTTTGGTAATATTTGAGTGATGTTAAGGAGGTAGTGCTAGATAGGCTCCTTGAACGGTTGCATTTTTTAGGAGCAGCATCCTTTTCCTCTGTTCCGCTGGTGTTTAATTTGAATAACATTATTTTTGTGTGAGAATTTTGATTGATCACTCCCAGTGTTGGGAGGGGGGAGTACTTAGTTCAGCTAATTTGTTGTTGGCTGGTTTGAAGCCATTACCGGGGATGCCTGGAAGCCATGTGGGGAACCCGATATTGCCTGTATCAGCGTTAAGTAGGTAAGCATTCCCCCAGCGATCTGACAAGATTATTCCCATGTTCACCCAATCTGGCATAGAATTTCTGAGCCTGGCGCCTAATTACATCCTCCACATATGGGAGCATTGGTTACTGTATGTTTTGATCTATATACTTTAGGTCTTTGTCGTCAAGCTAATTACAGATGGTGCCATCTATGTTTATTGAGTTGAACTATCTACATTATATACATTAGTGCCGCTGTGGTGCTCTTCAGAATGAGGTGTAAACTAGGTGTTCTGTGGTGAACTTGTCCTTATGATGTGGCGGGGACCAGTTACACTCAATATGAAACTATTTAAAGTGCATGCAATAGCTTTTCAAAATTAATTTGTTGGAAAATGCTGGTTGGTAGGTATCTAATGTTGATCAGTTGGCAAAGGAACTGTTGCACTCCAGTATTTTGATGTGATGTTGATTGAAAGCTGGGCAGTGCAGTGAAGTGGGTGGTTTCTCTCTGTCTTCTGTAAGTTTACAGAAAGGACCTAGGTGAGATTCTGTGTAAATGTTTGTTGAGGCAGTCATGGCCTGTAAGAAGTCTAAACATCTGATATGTTCCATTCACATGACTGTGTCTACTCTGACATAGATTATTGTTAAAAAAGCTTATTTTTATTTTTCTCTCTACTTCTTACCAATGGAGATAAACATTAGCAGAAGGTAGTACACTAGACTAAAGCGAGTCAAATCTTTTAAAAGCTGGTTGCCATGTGGTTAAAATCTGTTTCTTTGCATTGCCTGAAGTTGAAAATTCCCTTATGAGAAAAGTTAAAAGCATTTTAAAAATGAAACCAATAACAAGGAAAATCTCAAAAATAGTCAACTCCATCAAAAAAATGTATATGACATAAATTGTATGTTTTCGCGAGATCTACATTTTTTGTGTAGTAAGTTTTTGTCTCTCTCTTGTGGCTTACCAGTTATGCAAAATTCATCCTCAATGAAGAGCTCTTTAGAGGCTATTTGAAGAAAATCCAAAATGTGCATTTTATTTGTCATGTAAAATCTTCAAAAAAATTGCTAGAACCATTTTTGAGAAATTAAAAATTTTCCAACATTTTTCCACGTAAAGGGTAGTTTGGGGCGGGGGAATTTTTCTCAAAATCTTCATGTTGCGCCCTTGGAAGATACTAAATTGTCATTTTGCCAACTTTCTGTTTTTGGGTTATCATGTTCACAAGCAAACGGATGCACACATGCAGACCTTTTTCTAAACATGTTTATTTTATACAGGGGAGCCTAAAATATGTATTTCAAGTGAAATCTAAAATTTTCTCTATATACACTATGTACACAGTACATGTAGAGAAAGTAAAAATTGTAATGGAGGATTTATTTGGTAATACTGTAATTCTATTTGTATTGTAGTTTTTCCTTTAGTTTCTGACATATATTCTTCTTTAATTTTTACTTTCTCTACATGCACTATGTACATAGTATAGAGAAGGTGTTGCACTCCACCCAAAAATTTGATGCAGAGATTTCACTGGAAATATATGTTTTAGGGTCTTTTATATCCAAAAAAAAAAGTATTTTCACAAAAAGGTCTGCATATGTGTGTGTGGGCGTGGGTGTGCAGGTGTGCATGGGCGTGTGCGTGTGTGTGAACCCTATTATTCAAAAAGAAAAGTCTGTAAAATACCAAACTTGGTATTTAAGTTTAGTATCTTCCAGGGATGCGACACAAAGGTTTTGAGAAAAAAACCCCACCCCAAACTACCCTTTACAGGGAAGAAATTTCCAAAATTTTGATTTTCTTAAAAATGGCTCTAACGATTTTGATTAAAATGTTGTATATTAAAGATATTTACCTGACAAATAAAATATCTTGAATTTCCTGGGAATAGCCTCTTAAGACTACTTTATTCTGGATCAATTTTAAGGAATTTTGCATAACTTAACAAAAACTTACCACACAAAAAATATAGAGCACGTTAAAACACACAATTTATGTAATGTACAATTTTTTTGTGGAGTTCATTGCTTTAAGATATTTCTTGTTTTTAGTTTCAGCTTTGAAAATCATACTGGAATTTGCCAACTCCTGTCCATACAAAGAAAGTAACTTCAGTCACATAGCAACCAGCTTTTGTCTATTGCTTTAACCTATGGTACTCTCTTATTTCGTTTCTACTTACAAGGAAACATGTAATAAGATTGTTTTGGCTAATTTTTTCTCTATTAGCATGAAATAGATAGAGGCATAGGCTTTTTAACAATAATTTGTTGCAGAGATGTAGAAAAAGTCATGTGAATGGAACACATCAGATTTTTAATTATTCTTTTGTAATAAGATAGTGACCAGATGATTTTGATATAATTTTACTACCTTTCTGGGCCAGAAAATCAGCTATATCATTATTACATTGCATTCCTCAGTATGCAAGTATCCATCAAAGTATTTGTTTAATAATTCTGTAGATTCTTGACATTTAGGCAGGGTTTTGTCTGTTGTATAGATGCTATGGTGATTATAACTGCTTTACAATCGGATAATATTGCAAATCTCGTACATTTTTTTATTATTATTATTAATATTATTGGTAATGCTTCTCCTATATATTAAATTTCATAAATTTGTTTAGATGATACAGAAGATTTTATAAAATGTGAAGGATTGGTAAAATTTCACTGTCAAAATTTATAGAATTTCAACTTAATTCTGCTGTAAAAGGAAAAGAGTGAGCATACTGCACCAGCACCATCACTGCCATTATTTGGTAAACTGGATCCCCTGAATCCCAAAAAAGCATTTTTAGAAAAATGTCTGTGTAGGGCAGCATTGCTCAGAAATGAAAATACTGTTAAATACCAAACTTGGTATTTAAGTTTGATATCTTCCAAGGATGCAACACAAAGAATTTCAAGAAAATCCTCTACCCCCAACTGCCCTTTACATGGAGCATTTTTTGAAAATTTTGATTTTCTCAAAAATGGCTAACTACTTTGATTAAAATCTCTTATATATTTAAGATATTTACATGATAAATAAAATGTATATCCTCTGAAGACATGTTTATTCTGAATGAATTTTGCGAAATTTTGCATAACTGGTAAACCGTAAGAGATAAGACAAAAACTTACCACACAAAAACTATAGAACTCGTTAAAACACACGATTTATGTTGTATGCATTTTTTCATGGAGTTGACCATTTTTGAGGTATTCCTTGTTATTATTTTCAGCTTTAAAATACTTATACTTTTCTGATACAGGAATTTGTCAACTTCTGTCCATGCAAACAAAGGTACTTGAATCACATAGCTACCAGCTTTTAAAAGATTTGACTATCGATTTAGACTATGGTACTGCCTTATTTCCCTTTTACTTACAAGGAAGCACATAAGACCCTTTCTGCTAATGTTAATCTCGATTAGCATTAAGTATATAGAAGAATAAGCTTTTTTTATCAATAATTTATTGCAAAGATGTGTTTGTAAGAATTAAGTAGTAAAGTTTGCAGATGTATAGCTTAAATTAATTTGTCAGATATACTGATAATTATTAAAGTATTTTTTCCGTACATCTTGATAGAGGTACAGTTGAACCTCATACATTATTCACTTCTGCATTTTTGGATAATATATGTTAATATATTTAACTCAGTTATGTGTTTTGGTCCTATGTTTTCTCATTAACCAAAGAATAATATATTTCTTATGGTCCCATGTCCAAAATATATTAATTTTATTAGACATTTATACATTAGGTTTATGCTATTATAAAAGTTTTGTTAGTGTCTGTTGCTGATCTCGCAGCATAAAACAGAAGGTATGTTTTGTCAAGACATCAGTATTTTCAGAACCCATTATTGCTGCATATATGTTAACTATACAAATAGGCAAAATATCTCCCTGGTTATGTCGGATGCTGACGAAGAGGTACTCAATAACCAAAGTTTGCAAGTGGCAATTCAAGCTCATATATAAATACGATAAAATATATAGGTTGTAGGAAATTGGAATAGGGGGACACCTTGCTCTTTGCAACACCATAATGAGTCAATTGTGGCTATATCCTCAGGGAGGCAGGGACGAGGTAAAGGAGAGAGGATCCCAGCCCCATAGAGATGCACAGAAGTTGCCAACATTTCCAGTTCAAACACCCATACACCATAGAGAGCAATCCTAGCAGCCAAGATGGCTCGCTCTGGCATCTATGGGAAGAAATCTTTCCATAGCCCAAGCACTGTGCCATTTGTTCAACACTGCTGATACTATAGGACCTGTAAGCACACCTGAACCACGAAAGGGAAATGGGGCAAAGCAGAATCATGGTAGATACACCACTATGGCATTTGCTTATGCAATCATGGAAAAAATTAATTTGCTTCTTTCTTAATGCAGCTAAATAAGGAATATTGTTATGCACAATTACTATTATTACCTTATAATACTATAAAATAATAAATAAATTCCATCCTGACTATAAGAATTTCTCTGAACAATTTTACTCTACAATCCAGTTTGGTGAAGAAAAAGTAAATGAACCATGAAAAAAAATCGATGGCAGAGTGGATGACCACCAGGAATCAAACCTGGGACCTATCAAATGTTAACCTTGCACTTTATTGCAGAGTCATATCACTTTCTGAATAAGATGTTTAATTTAAAATCTGAACAAGAGTATTGCTATGCATTTAAGAACTCTAAATAGTACATTACATTTATTATATGCATCTTCTTTAGTTATATTAAATAATGCATAATTAGTTTGAGATATAATTTGATAAAACAGTGTCAATACCATAAAAATTCACTTTAATGTTTTCTAATTTATATTGTTTTAGGAGTCTCCCTATGAAAACATCTGTAACTGAGGTTGTGCTGTATCTGATATCCTTAAAAGCTCAAGCTTGGGCAAATGTTAGATGTGATGGATAAAACTGAGAAAAAAAACTTTAGGTACTGAAAATTGAACAGAAAGCAAATTAAAAGTAAAATTGACACTGTGAGCAGATCTGCAGATAAAAATTTGCTTTTCTACAACATTGCCCTCTTATTCAAAAGTGGTGATACACGATATGCAGCAAGCATTAAAGTACAGCTTCACATGAATGGGTAGATAAGAAACATATAACATGCAGTGCATAAAAACCATTTTGGTCTAATTGTGTTTGCATATGTAAATTGGTGAATAGGCATTGTTTTTCAAACAGGTTAAATGAATTTCTTTATTGCAGCATATTTTATTCAAGCAAAGCTGCTACTGCTTAGCATAGAATGGTGTATCCTTGAATTGAATTTGTAAGCAGTTTAATGACTTATGTGGTTTCCTTATGATAAATTTACAGGATTGGTCCAGCTGTGCTGAGGCAGGCAACATATGGAACAATCAAGTTTGGAACATACTATTCATTGAAGCGGTTATTATCTCATGAAAATGGCAAAGAAGATGTGCGAGTCAATGTATTCTGTGCCATCGTGGCAGGAATGGTTTCAAGTGCAATTGCAAATCCAACTGATGTGCTCAAAGTGCGCATGCAGATATTGGGTACTCAACACCAAAGAGGGCTCATTGGCTGTTTCCAAGATGTATACCATCAGGAAGGCATTGCTGGCCTGTGGAGGGTGAGTTGTTATATGTGGTATTCCAAACATAACTGTGCAAATATATTTTATGTGCGTACAAGGGCAGTTCAATAAGTGCCTATTTTTTTCAAACACAAATTATCTATTTCTCAACATAGTCCCCATTTAGGGACACTCTCAATGTTCCCAACAAAGTGAGAAGTGTATATTTCCAACATTAAGAATTGTCAAGCTTTGCAGAGCACTGTTTTGCCTCAACAATGATCTCATTTGATCTAAAGTTTGGGAACACAAAATTCCAGGGCGCTAAGTTGGATAAATATGGGAGGTGCAGCAGCAGTTCATAATGCAAGTCATCTAGTTTGGTGGTGCCAACTCCAATCGCTCAAAACAAAATAAAAGTGAAACAAATTAAACATAATCCAAAAGATAATGTAATTAATCTTTAAAATTGTAGTTTCAGTGAGAAAGAACTCAATCTTTTACATAAAGGTTTAAAAGCCTGTATAGATTTTTCATAAAATGTAGATTATGTGGCAGATATTGAAATTGCCAGCCACATTTAAGTAAAAATGGCAAAACAATAGTTAACACAAAATGCAGTAAAATCTTAGAGAATTTAAATAAAAACCATTCTAAATAAAATCACAATAAACAAATTATTAAATTGTTAAAGAAAAACATGCAACTTATTAACAAAGGTAAGGGATTGCAATTTTAAATAAAATGGGTTACAGTAACAGAGTGCAACTCCTACTTCAAGGTGAAGATTGCATAACAATGCTCTATTAAAATCAGGAATTTTAGCTGTTAATAAAACACTTTATATAGTGAAAAATATATCAGATAAATAAAATCAAATTGTGAAAGTTGGAATCCAGTTTTGCCTAGAATTTATGCACTTATCAAAATTCATAAACTTGGAAGTAAAATTGAGGCCTATTGTAAATTGCTAGGGACAGGAAAATTTTGTTTTATTTTTTAGAACATTTCAGTGTTATTTTTTATGATTTTCAGTGGATTTTAGTGTAATAAAGCTGGTTTTAGAGACACTTTTGCGATGCATCATTTTAAAAGTTTGGTTATAAGGTAAAAATTACAAAACATATAAGTTATTTTAAATACAAACATTCTACGTTTCAAGTCATGAAAGCAAGCACTTTATTTTTACATAAATATACAAACTATCAAGAATTATGATGCGGTTTTACTTGCATATTAATTGCACTTCTATCAACTACTATGAAATGCATTCTTCACAACATATTTACCAAGTAGCTCACTGAGTCATACTTCAAATGATAGCAAGATCATAAGTTCCAAATTTTCTTTGCTTAGATTGTGTCTTCGGTCAGTCAGAATTTACTGTACTATGAAAATAGTCATTCACTGTCCACATTGGAACAGGGAATCTATACTGCTTGTAGAGTTGCAGCTGCAAATTCAGGGTTATTTTGAAGTTGTTAGTCTACTCACATAAGAGAATGCTTAACTTCTGCTTAAAGCAGCATGTTGTCAACACTTTCTAAAAGTTTACCTATTTCACTTTCAAAACTACCCTAGCTGATCAATTTGAAACCGTGTTTAAGCTGTTTAACTTTGAGTATAAGTCATTGGCAACAGGAAACCTGGATTGCTCAAGATGCTGTGCAAGTGCTGTGAGGTCACGAGCATATTCCTTAACAAACACTGCTTCAACTTTAACAGTATTAAATCAAAGCCCAGACATAAGTTGAATCGTTAAATTTAAAAGAAAAACATCAAAAAGTTACATTTTATAAAAATTGTCACTGGGACTAGTTCAAAATACCTTAGCAACACATTGCTAAATAATTAGCAAGCATTGAATACATATCGCATTTATCCAAGTACAAGACGACCTCAAAAGCAAGAGGACCACCATTTTTCAGAACTAAGTTTTATAATTAAACATACTATCTATATAAAAAGAAGACAACTTAATTTTTAAATGCAATTTAAAGTTTTGGCATATATTTTGAACAAACCAAAGGACACTTAAGCTGGATAAGTATTTTTACTTTCTTTACATGCACTATGTACATAGTGTATAGAGGAAGTATTGTATTCCACCCAAAAATTTGGTACTGAGATTTCACTAGAAATATATTTTTTGAGGTCCACTGAATCCAAAAAAAGCATTTTAGAAAAAAAGGTCCATGTATGTATCTGTGAACAGCATAGCTCAAAAACTTAAAAGACAGTTGATTACCAAACTACTCCCATCCCAAACTACCCTTTACACGGAAAATTTTGTGAAATTTTTGTTTCTATCAAAAATGGCTCTTAACGGTTTTGATTAAAATACTGTATATTAAAGCTATTTACAACACCAATAAAATGTATATCTTGAATTTTCTGGGAATAGCCTCTGAAGACTTGTTCATTCTGGATGAACTATGCATAACTGATAAAACATAAAAGAGATACACAAAAACTTACTACACTAAAAATGTAGATCTCGTTAACACACAAAATTTGTCATATACATTTTGGTTACTTAGTTGACTGTTTCCGAGACATTCCTTGTTATTGGTTTCAATTTAAATGAAGCATCTTCTGAAATGGGATCATCTTTTGTTTTTCTGGAAATTCAAAGCGAACTCAGTTGTTCATATATCAAATCAGCTTTAAAAAGATTTGACTATTGCTTTAGCCATATAAATTGCCTTATTTCCCTTCTGCTTATGAGGAACTAAGTAGTAAGACCAATTGTGTTAATGTTTTTCTCATTTAGCATGATGTAGATAGATATAGTTTATAAGAATAGTTTGTTTGCAGAACAGGTAGTTAAAGTCATGTGAATGCAATGCATCAGATTTTTCTACTTTTTTTACTTAATTTGGATTTGTGTGGAAATTCATGCAGAGAGAAGAATGGAAATTATATCTGGTACCTATGTATGCGATCAGAGGTTGCAATGGCAGCACAACAACTAACAATGTAATGAATACGATTTTCTATTTAGAAACATGCCTAATATAACACACCAGCATAAGCAGTTGCACCTAAAGTAACAATTCAAATTTGTGTAGAAATTCATGTTTTGGATGCATGAGAGACGGAGGGGGATTACAGAAATGTATGGTATGTGTGCTGAGGAAGAATGTGACAATGCCAGTGCCAGCATATCTGTAGCGATGATGGATACAATTTTCTGTTTAGTCAACATACTAAATATAATGCATTGTTATAAAAGATACCTAGTTTGAATTTGCACAGAAACTCACAATTGTGAGTGGGAGAGAGACGGAGAAGAACTGAAATGTACCGCTTTGTCAGCGCAGTGACAGCAGCAGCTTAGCTGTAATGACAATAAATATTATTTGCTATTTAGACAATATAACACATAATTCTAATAAATTTTACTATGATTTTACATAATTCAAATTCGTGTGTAAATTTACATTGTAGATGGTAGATAGAAACAGAGTGGTGAATGGTAATGTACTATAGTATGTGCAGCGGGAGGAGGGAAATCTGCAGCTAAATCTCTCTCTTAATCAACATTATATGCAACCGCTGATGTGAAAGAAAGACCTATTTTTATTTTAGTCTCGGAGAGAAATCTTTTTGAGCATGCATATAGGCCCATTAACAGTGGCACAAAATCTGCTGCTTACTTAAGACCTTGATAGTAAGCATTACCATTTCCCCCAGGGTTTGCCACTTGCATACCTGCAAAGTTTTAAATTTACTTGTTACCACATGCTATTTGGAAAACATTGTGAATGCAAGACTTCTGGATATTAATATTTTGGAAGAAAACATTGTCTTGTTTTTGGATAAATACAATGCTTATTCTGTCGGAAAGTGTTTGTAATACTATATCAGCACCAAACTTGAATCCTTCACAATTGGTGAACCAACTATAAGTCAAAATTTTGATGTTTTTTTTTACCTGAACAAATCTCATATCATTAGAAAATCCCACAAAGTACAGTATTCTGCATAAAAATCCAATTTTTGCATTATTTTACAATTTAAAATTAGCAAATTCCACTGCTTTTGGATGTCCGAAATATATTCCCACTATGCTTTCATGATTTTAATGTTTTTCGGTCTTACCATGTAAACAAAATTTTGTCATCCCTATAAATTGCAAAAATTCACCTTAAAATTTGCAAATATGTTTAAATATCAATGGTAACAGTTGAATTGTGTTTTTGCAACAGAAAACATCCTTTGACAATTACTTTGAAAAGTTTCAACAACATATGTTATCCATTTTCATTCACTAATTCCAGCTGAATCTCCTTTTGTTAGCATCAAAGATAAGGGTGGTAATTGTGGGGATGCCTCACTTGTAGAGGCATCTGGTGCTGTATGGCGGTAAATAAAAATTCATAATATGTTATTAGCATCAAAGAAGAGGATAGTGATGAGGCATTCAGCTTCCTGTAGTCCATGCAGAAACATAGCTCGCCATTCTTCTTCTTCACCAAGACCACAGAGGAGCACCAAGAGCTGTCGGGACTTCAGTGATTCCCCTAGATCTCACGTCCTGCAGCATGTCTCAACCTCTACTTCTTTTGCCAGAGGAACAGTTCTTGGTAGTTGCCAGATATGTTGAGCATCTCTGGTGCCAAATGTACATGGTCACTCAAGGGGGTGGTGAAGATGGCCATTCCTTCACTAGATCCTAGCTCACTGCATGCCAAGCACATACCACTTGAAAGGCATCTCCTTGTCATGGCAAATACCCCTTGGTCTTTGAGGTAGGTTGCTGTTATCCATATCACCGAACATCAGGCACTATTGTATCTTGACATCATGCATCCCATCGACAAGGAAATAGGCAGCTCCCTGGGACATGTAACTAGGTGGGAAGTTCACCAGGGCTTTATTCAGATGTGAACTCCTGCATCATTTTCCCTGGCTGTTGCTGCCTTGCCTTTAGTTGACTGTGGCAGGCTGCGGCCAAATGTTGGTTCCTAAACTGGTTCACGAGTACCTCCCAGATATCTCCGGAACACTGCCAATATTGTGGGATAGCATTCAGTACTTCTGCTATCAGCTGTGCATCTTTCTCCTCTGTAGACCATCAGTTATGGATGACAACGGTGGCAAATTGTTTCACCATTGACATCCTGTCATAGTTGGGTGACTTGATATGCGTAAATATTGTCATGTCCTGGTGTATCGACATTCAAGTCTTTCAGCCTTCTGTTGAGTATGTTTTGCACAATGGCACTTGGTTCCTTGGTACTGCTGTTGGCTCTTCCCAACATGTTCCAAGTTCTTCCAGGTCATTGATGCATTGCCAAAGTTCTTTCACCATTTCATCAAACTCTATCAGATTTCCTCCAATCTCTTCCATATCCTTCTTCTTGCTGGGCATTTGTTTCTTGGTTTTGGATGATACTCCATATTTATCTTTTCCATTGTGCAATTCACATTCATTATCTTGTTTCTCATTCTCTCCATTCCATATCCTATTTTTATGTCCATCTTCATTTTGGGCAGTAGAGTTTTCATGTCTGCCATCATGATGTAAAATCCCACTGACACCAGTGTAATAAAATCTCTTTATTATTACAAAAAGATATGGACAATAATTGTCCAATTCTGTAGCAGTTTATCTCTCAACACTAAGATACTTGCTTGTGTTTCTTCAGCTGTCTCTACTGCAACTGTCAGCTCTATTGAAACTTAACTGTATGTCACTTGCTGCTCCGCTTATACATCTTTTGATGACATGGCATGTTTACATTACATGCAGGATTTGAATAGTCTGCCCACTCCGTATGTGTTAAATTCACAGCACCTTCAACAAAGGTAGTGGAATTATGAAAGCAAGCTGTTGTACATGTTCAGTGATTCAGGATGGCATGCATTGGGCATGTAATCACAATAACACTTGTGTGTGATTGAAGATCATTTTAATCTTGTTGCTGAATCTTTGCAATTGACAGTTTAGTTTAGTTGGTAGACATGTAAAAACATGAATAGCTTTGCCCATTAGACTTCCTGAACCAATCATAAGGCAGCATTCCGGTTGTTCAGTCTCCAGAAATGGAACTGAAAATAGCCCTTTTGCTAGATGTTATTGTTGATAGTGGTCTATTATATAATATTATTAATTATACAAGATTGAAGTGTTACAATGCCTCAAAAATCACAGCAATCCTTGATGATTATGAAGTGAAAATCCTTTTCATAAAGGATTACATTTAATAATCAGGTATTGGTATTATTAAGGATGACTCGGAAATTCTTTGAACGGGAGCAGCACTTGAAGGTTCTTTTGCATCCCTCTATTTCTGGTGATTAAACTGAGCAGCAAACTGCAGCATCTCATAGACTAAACATGAGAACTGTTATCAGCGAGGGAGTGAAAATTTAACAGGAGGAAAATAAAATTTCTGAATCACCTGGAATACAGCTAGTAGTTTCAATTCCAGAGAAAAAAATAGAAAAGGAAGCCTTGTCTGTTCACAAATCATAATGCTTATCTAGGCTTATTTAAGCTTATTATAGTACAAAGGAGTATCTGAGTATTATTATGTTCTATATTGCCAAAAGTACCTATGTAATTTATTCTACATTCATTGTAGTATAATAACAAATTAGTATTATTCATTGGCATTCACTTCTTTTTTACACTGTTTATATGCATCTTCAGACATGATAGAAAGGTTCATAATCACCTTTGTTTAATAGCAACTCTGGCAATGTTGCAACTACAATAATATTATGTGAAGCCACCCAAACTGTCAAGTGCAAAGATCAGCGGTGGGAGTATATTTAAAAATATATCTGTATGCCTGATTCATATTCATTAGTTGCAAAATATATATTTCCTTAGAATATGTGAGAGTGATTGTTTATGTTAATATTTATATAAATTGAGGACCAGCTCAAAGGAGGGTCAAGCATTGCCTACCCTCCCTGATGACAAAATCATAAAACATATACAAGAATGTGCAAATAGGATGATATAAATCATACTTAAGTTCTAGTGTCTTTTTGCAGGTTTTTTTTATTATGAAACTGGTTTAAGCTGAATTACAAGAATTGGTCCCTTTGGATCTGATCTCATTGATGATTATCGTCAAAATATTGTGAGTGGAAGGTGATCAACAATTGTTATTGGAATCAAATACTATGAAGCAGTTTATGAAAACCACTTGAGGAAAGGTGGAGTTCAACTTAAATATTCTTGATGGTTATACACTATAAATACATATCACCAAAGCTTTCTCATATATGTTCAGAGTATGGAATGGATATGCTGACAACATATTTGCAATAGTGAAACATAAACATACAGAGGGATCTTACAACCTTTAATCTTATAAGATACACCTATTCATTTTGCATTAGCAATAGCAACCAGCAACTCCATGGCTTTTCTGGATCTCAAATTAATGAAGAGTACAGACAAGATAGAGTAATTGGATGGGTAGAATCAGTCTGAAAAATTCATGCCATAGCTGGGATTTGAACCACGGATCTCCTGGAGTCTAGCTGGTTGCTCTAACACTTAGCTACTATGGAAATATGCTGGCATAGCATTGAATTTCTCAACTGACTCGCAAGTTTCCTGGTAAACCACAAGATCTCAAATTATTTTGAGATGCCAACCCTAATGGCTACTTACAATGTTGTAAGTACAGGATTCATAGTATAGCCAACTATTGTGGACAATTGTGATAATTTTAATTGTTTTCTCACAGATACCATGTGTAGGATAGGAGTTGGATAGGTAGAGTCAGACTCACAAGATAGAACAATTAAATCAAGGAACACAATTACAACCCTAAGGTACACAAAGAAGCAGCATTCAGTAGTATAACATGTAGACCACTAATCAACATCCCCCTCAATGTAACTAAATGCAACAAAGAGTATAAATATATCATCAAATCTGGAAAACAGAATGGATTCAGCCAAGAAATAGTAAATAAGAAAATATTGAAATTGAAAGGACAAAAATGCATAAATCTGATCACAACACTATCAAACAGCAGAACAACTGACTTTAGAACAGTATATATTACCCTAGTGTTTCTCATAAATTTAAAAAAATGTTCAAAAACCACATCATATGGCACCTCAACAACAAATAAATACTACTTAAAAATCTCGTTAAATTAAAAATCTAATCTGTACCTCAAGAGAAAGGAATCTATGGAACTACTGTAAAAATTGTGTAAAGATATACATTAGGAAAATTAAAAGGAGCATAGGCTTCAAGGAATAATGTGGCATTTCATCATTCAGCAGTTGCTTCCTACTTCAAAACCATGAAATATGATGAACCAACATAAGTTACTGAAGCAGTCCAGAAATACAAAGAACTTGAAATATGGACGAAGATGGAGTTTTGACAAGCCAAACTTATTTACACACAACTTCACGTTTGAATTTTGGAAAACATTGAAACATTCAGTGACCTCATCTTCAGCAGCTCAGTGACTGAAGCACTCTCTTTCTTGCTTCCTATTCCTTTTCTTCCTACTATAACCAATCCTGTTGCCATATGGTGCTAGGGGCACAAAGTTTTAACACTTTATTCAATCTAGGATTTCAAAAGTTATTATGTTGTAGCTGTTTTTGATGAAGTGTATTTTTTTCCCCAGATCTCCAATTTTATTGATGAAGTGGTTTTGACAGTTTTTGTTTTGAACAATAATGTTTTCTGTCCCAAAATGGTGTGACACAGATTATTTTTATTGCTTTAGTTTAATTTCTCTGATGTTCTAATTTCCAAATTTCTTTTTGTTTTGCCTATTAGTATTTCCCACAGTTTTCACAACTGATCTGATAGATTTTGGATTTTAATGTATTCGGGATTGTAGTTTTTAAAAGGTTTGTTTAGCAAGTTCTTCAGGCTTAATTTCTTTTGTGGAGCTAGTCTTGTATTTAACGTGTTGAATTTAAGATGGTGAATTTTCTGGTCTTCTAGTTTGTGTTTGAGAGTGGTGTTAAGTGATGGTTAATGAAATTTCCTTGAGTTCTTCCTTTTCTTTTTAGCATATTCCTTATGAGGTTAGGGTTGAATCTATTTGTCATTGTTGTTTCTAGGATATGCTGTCGCTCTTTTTGAACACTCCTCATTGCTCGTCAGGACATTGTGCAAGCAGTGAATCGAACTTCTGAAGGCAGCTAGTTGATGTAAGTTGGGTTGCATCCATTCTTCTTAATGTAAATATCTATGTATGTAGGTTACCTGTGTATTCAAATTTGAAATGTCTTGATATCCAATTATTTTAAGGTCCAGAAAGGGTCAGGTGTTATTTTTTTAATTCAATCGTAAATTTAATGTTATCCTGTAGATTCAAATGTTTCAGACAAGCTTCCTTCAGTTTCTGAAAAAAATATCAATATATCTTCGCCAAAACTTGTACTGTATTTCTCCAAATACAAGACAAACCCCATTAGAATTAAGCATATCATCTACATATATAAAAAGAAGACATGATAACTTAATTTTTAAATGAAATTTAAAGGTTTGCCATATATTTGGAAAAAACATAGATTACACTCAAACTTCACTCTTGAAATAAAGTAACTTTGTGACATGTTTTGTTGGCTGTTGCCACCATTTTCAACGGAGATTCACTGATGAACTTGTGATAGCAGCCCTTGGAAGTTTCTCTTCCGGATAGATGAATTTTGAGATGAGTCCATTTCTTGGTGTGCAGGGGTTACTTGGAATTAGTTTCTTTTTGTTGGCATCACTGATTAATTTTACACTAAGGTTTCAAGTAAAGATTTTGTATATTTTGGGGTGGGATCTTTTGGAATTTCCACATATTCTTCCAACTGCAAAAGTTTTTCCATGCTGTTTTCTGATTTGTCCATCACTACTATTTTATTTCCTTTGTTGGCTTTTGTGTAGAAAACCTCATTTTTCTTAAACGATTTTAGCACTCTCTGATGAGGATTGTGGTGACTCTGGGATTTTTTGTTTTAAAGTTTTTTCGCATTCTGCTCTGATTAAGAGCTTATGGCTTTCTGGTTGTTCAAAGATTGCCATTTCTATGTCTGCAAGTATTCCTCAACATCGCGGGAAAACTGATGCACATATTTAGGCCCTTGTTCAACACTTCTTTTTCCTTTTATGTGAAGGAATCCTTGGATAAATTAACAAAATTGTCTTCATTATTTTCAGTTTGGCAATGATAGCTTGCATTATCGTTTGGTGTTTGTTGCTTTCGGTGCAAATTTTGTAAGTTTTGTATTTATGGTTATCCACTTTTGCTTTATGCGTATGTTCATAACCTCAAATAACCGTTGTTCGAAATTTTTTGACCACAGTATTTGTGCAGAAGTTGGTAAATCAACGCAGGAATAGCAAGGCACAGAGGGAAACCGGAAAGAAAGTTTTACAAATAGAAACAGAAAAACATTATAAAACCTTAAATGATTTAGATTTGATAAGTTATAGCTTGCATCTAAAACTTATAAAAACTTTGGGGGATGTACTCTATTTCAAGAGTGAAGTTTAAGTGTAATCTATGTTTTTACTCCTATTTGATTAGTTACTTCACTTTGCATTCCCATTAATGTTTTAATTGAGAATTAATGATGTTATATACCACATCTAAAGACTGCCTTGAGGAGAGAGAGTTAGAGAGCTGAAGCAGTTTAATAGTGTCATAGCATGAGAGATAAAATTGTACTGTGGCATTGCACTAAAGATATTTATTGTAATGTGCAATATTTGTAACAAAAAGATTGTGTTCAAAATTTTATATGCAGGACATGTTTAGTGAGGCATCCCCCACATCATCTGCTGCTGCGTTGTCTAGTTTGGAGCTGGATTCCAGTTTACTGGTTGATTCTTGTGTCCTCTGTTGGCTCACTCTTTCAACAAAAAGTTACAGGAAATAAAATTTTGTAGTAAGCTTTTGTCTATTTCTTATGGTTTACTGGCTGTACAAAACTTTCAAAATTTCTTCCAAATGAAGAGGACTTCAAGCCTTCTGAGAAAATTCAAGATATAAATTTTATTTATCATATAAATATTATATACTATTTTAATGTAAATCATTTGAACCATTTCTGAGAAAATCAGAACTATACTTAACTGAATAGCAACAATTCCTTAAATAATACCACAAAATTAGTTATTTGAAACAAATTCTGTCTTGAAAGAGACATATTTTTACTTTCACTACATATACTAATGTGCATAGTATATAGAGAAGGTATTGTATTACATCCAAAAATTTGATACCGAGATGTAACCGGAAATACATGTTTTGAGACCCTATTATTCCAAAAAAAAGCATTTTTAGAAAAGGATTTGTGTGTGTGGGTGTGAGGGAGTGAGTGAAAGAGAGAGAGAGAGACTCAAAAACGAAGTCATATAAATACCAAATTTAGTATTTATTTGAGTATCTTCTAAAGATGCGCTGCATCCTCAGCCCCAACTACAACTACCCTTTACATGAAACATTTTTCGATAATTTTGATTTTCTCAAAAATGGTTCTAACAATTTTGTTTAAAATAACTTGTGTATAAGACATTTTTATAACAAATAAAATGTATATCTTGAATTTTCTGGGAATAGCCTCTGAAGACCTCTTCTGGATGACTTGTATATAACTGGCAAACCATAAAAGATTGACAAAAACTAACTACACAAAAATGTAGATCTCATTAAAACATACAATTTATGTTGTATACATTATTATTATTATTATTATTTATTTATTTATTTATTTATTTATTTATTTTTTTTCTTTTCTTTTTTTTTTTTAAGAGTTAACCATTTTTGAGATATTCCAGATTATTGGTTTCAATTTTAAGCCACTTAAATTTTTCTCAAACAAGAAGACATCTTTCTTCTCATTTCTCATTTGTTTATTCCTGGCAAGCAAAGGGATTGCAATTACATTTGTTTCACAACCAGCTTTTGAAGGTCAAGACTATCGCTTTAACCTGTGCATTTTTATATTTCCCTTCTACTTACAAGAAAACTGGTAATAACTAATTCTGCTTATGTTTATCTTGATTAGCATGATATAGATAACAGATTAAAACCACAGATTTATACCTTTTGTAATTGAATCTACTTCTGCAAATGATTTCATCAACTGAATTTCATGTTTTGAATAAAAGGTTTGTTTGCCGAATAGCTAGAGGACATCATGTGAATGGAACACATGACATTTTGCCCTTCTGCTTACAAGGAACCAAGTAATAAGGACAAGAAGAATAGATAGAATAAGTTTTTTTAAGAGTAATTTGTTACAGAGATGTAGAGAAAGTCATGTGAATGGAACACATCAGATTTGTTGTATAATAACCATCTCCTATGGTTTATCAAATTTACAAAATTATACAAAATTCATTCCAAATGAAGAGGACTTCGCACAGTATACTTTTTATTTGCCATTTACTTAAATATTGTAAAAATATTGATATTTTAGACTGAGAAAATAAAGGCAAAAAAGATTGCATGCAAAATGTGCTTAGTGTGGGGAAGCTTTGTAGAAAATCTTCATATTGCATCCTTGGGAGTTAATAAATTGAAACACAAGTTTTATATTTACTGGACTTTTCATTATAGGTGTTGAGTTTGATGTTAACACAGACACACACTTTACAAATTATTGCTTTAATATATTACATGGGCCTAGTGAAACCTTGGAATTGGACTTTTGGGTGCAGTGCAATGCCACCTCAATTTGCTTGTGTATGGTAGAGAAGGTAAATTAAGGTTAACATTAAAATGTAAATAACTTCATTAATAATACTTTTGTTTTTAACCTTATCTTTAACATGAGACTAAAATGTTAAGTAGAATTTTTGTAGCATCTCTTTAATTCTAGCTATATGTTTTAAAAGTCCAACAATTTAATTCCTACTCGAAGAGTTTAAATGGAAATGATTCCAAAGAACTAGTGGGTCATAAAATATTATTGTGGAAGCATGTTTGCTTTATTTATATCATATTCATTTTGGTGCTGCAGGGTGTGGGGCCAACAGCCCAGCGTGCGGCGGTTATTGCTGCAGTGGAGCTTCCTGTTTATGACTTCTGTAAACATTACCTGATGAGCTCACTTGGTGATCACATATCGAACCATTTTATGTAAGTCACAAGCTGATGATGTTTTTGTAAGCTACTTATGTTACTCCAGCAATCTTGCATGAACTTAAGTTTCAACAAGGAGTTGATAAATTTTAAAAATGTTATTGAAATAAGTAGCAGTCTTTTAACTTTAATACACTGTAAGCCAATACCAAATTCTTGCTCTCATCTAAACACTTCTGTTTCTTTTATTACACTTTGACATTGGGATGAAGAATACAAATGTTTGCATCACAGAATAATTACTGATGTATGTATAGCCATAAACAAACAAGCTTTCTGCTGTAAGGTGTTAAACTGGAATGGTATTCATAATGCTAGTAGAGCTAGGAATTAAATTAAGGAAAAGTCAACTATTTAGATTATGACTATATCATTGTTCAGTGAATAGGCTGCTAGCCATTGACATGATTTAGTTGAGCTTGCCTAAATTTGTGTAAAAATGTATGGTTTTGCTTCAAACTTCTTAGCTCTATATAATAAATGTTATAAAGCAATAGCAGTTGTTTGGTGCTTGCTTACAGTGCATATTGACAACACTTCATAAATTTATAATTAGGAAACCACTTTTTGATTTACTTCATTCATTTTCTTTGAGATAAGCTTTCAGGAATAATTAAGGGGTCTATTTTCAAATCTGATAAGCCACGTTTTACAGAAATTAAGATAATGTGTCTGAAATTTGGAAAGTGGATTTCATTTAGGCAGCTGCTGAAGAACAAACTAAACAGTTCTGTGTTAAATTACATGAGAATATACTATGCTGGGCGCATCAAAACTTCTCATCATTTTCTCAAATACTGGAGTCGTGAACAATATATAACTATGGAAATAGATGCCTTAATTGTACTTGCATAACTATAATTGCTTATAGTCTGTTTATCTAAAAGGACAGATTTTATTAAATTGTTAGAAAATAAAATAGTTTGACATTTAGTTAGCTCCACTTTTAAACCAAAAATTCTACATTAGTATGCCCTAACATGTAGCAATAGGTATCTAGGAGATTATTATCACCAAACAAATGGTTAGAAACTCAAGATAAACTAGTAATGTTAACTAATTGTATCAAATTCAACAAAGGTATTTAAAATAGGCTATTACATTTTGTAAGATAAAAATATATTTTATACTTGGATTGTGCAGTAAATGAGTATCAATTATGCATGGATGTAAACAAAATGATTTTGTGTTTTCATGAATCTATCTCAGAATTTCATTGCATTTATTCATTTTAATAATGGTGGTGTTTAGTTGTAGAACACTTTTAAATTTTTTATATAGCTCGACCTAGATTGTCTATAGTTGTTTATACAGAAACTAATTGAGATGATTTGCTTCTAAGTCTCCTTTTTGTGGTGTGCTAATGAGTTAAATAACTATATGTACCTCAATTTATTAATGAATATTGAAGTTAGAATTTACCGTCAATTGAGGAAGGGCCAAAATACCTAAATTTTAATATAAGTAACTTAACAGAGTTGAATAAATTTGCTTGCGTACTATATTTTTGCAGATCTTATTTTACTTATTTTTGTGGTGCCATCAGATTAAATGGCCATGCTCTTTTCCTTGCGTAAGCTTCAGCAGCTAGTGTCCATTATGTCTAGGTCTTCCGGAAAGGCAGTGTCTTGGCTGAATTTCTTGCCGACGTTTCACCTCGCTATGTGGAGCTTCTTCTGGGCTTGGCCTCTCTCCAGGACAGTTGCCAGGTGAACTGTGCTGGTTATGCAATTCCACGCTATTTATTCTCTGGTGTAGGGGAACGAGAGCCGGCCCCTCTTGCACTTATTGATTGGTAATCTGCCAATCCCTGCGATCCTAATTAGGGCCTGCCAGATAGTGTTAAGAGTCTGCTTTTGTCTTGGTTTAAGGTGTGTTGTTGTTTGTAAATTTCTTTGCTTTCTCTTGCCATCCTATGTAGGAATTGGTCCAAATATGCCAGTAGTTGTATTTGATCGAAATCTATGTGGTGTCCTGAAGTTATGGCATGTTCTGCAAGTGCTGATTTCTCTGGCTGATTCAATTCTAAACTTCTAATATTCTTCTGCTGCCTGGTTGTCACTAATCTGCCTATTTGCCCAATGTATGATGCACCGTAATCACAGTCTATTTTGTATACTCCCAAGTTGGACAGGGGGTCACATGTGTCTTTAACTGGATGTAAGAATGATTTTAGTTTCCTGGAGGAAATATTGTGTTTGTGTAATATCCTCGATATCTTGTTGGTGATTCCTTCTATGCAGGGCAGCCAAGCACTGGAATTATTTTTGTCTCCTTTTCTTGTGTTGTTATTCTTCGTTCATAAGCTTTTAATAAACCTATTAGGGTATCTATTTGCAGCCAGTACCTGTTGTAAATGGTCTAATTCCTCCTTTAGGTTCTCTAGGTCTTATATGCGAGCAGCTTTATGTACAAGAGTATTGGCTAATGCTCATTTAATGGTTGGTGGGTGATGGGATGTTTGTGTGTGGGTTTGCAGTATACCGAGCAACCGAGCATGTAAGTCTTCTACCATTATGTGTCATCTCTGTACCTTAATCAGAGAGCTGGTTTCTTGTTTGCTGCTACTGGTGAAAGGGGTGAGTCCATGGTTGCACCTTCTATTTGTTGGTAGAGTTTGTCTTTAAAACTGAAGTAATTACTCGTGAGGCAATAGTGAACTAGCTCTGGCCAATAGGATCTCAGGAATTGGCAGATCACCACCCAATAAGTGCAAGAGGGACCGGCTCTCATCCCCTCCACCAGAGTATAAATAGCGTGCAACCGTTTAACCAGCAAAGTTCCCTCCCATCATTGGGAGTGGTCATCAATCAAAATTATCCAACAAAAAACTTTTCACAAATTAAACACCAGCGGTATAGAGGAAAGGATGCTGCTCCTGAAAATGCAACCGTTCGAGGAGCCTATCTAACGCTACCTCCTTAACATCATCACCCAAAACCTTAAAATATAAAACCTCAATGTTCACCTCATTCGTGTGGTAAACCCTTACCAGGGTAGGTACACAGCAACAACACCTAGGCTCACCACGAGCCTACCAGATCTCGCAATCACATATGGCAGCAAAGTTCACCTGGCACCTGTCTTGGAGAGAGGACAAGCGTTGATGAAGCCCCACATAGTGAAGCAAAATGTCAGCAAGAAATTCAGCCAAGACATAGCCTCCCGGAATACCTAGACACAATGACCATGCTCTTATTGGGTCTTGGGCGTGTGCTATTAGCCTGCTGAAATTGCCGTTGTCACTATTGCATCATATATGGTATGACCTTGCCACATATATGTTAAACAAAGATTGTGGAAAATGCTCTTTGGTGGTTTTCAAATGTGTGTTAGTGTAGTCATGGTCTAATATATACTGAACAGAGTTTTTATTTCTTAGAATTTTATAAAACACAATCTCCTCTGTGTTTTTTTTTTTTTTATAGCTTAACGTCCTTTAACCTGGTTGGTCATATCGGACAATGAATGAAATTGGTGAAATGATCTCAGGGTCCATGGAGCTTAAAGTTACTCGACATTTGTCTTCTCAGGATAAGGGAAAACCCCAAAAAAAAAACTTATCCGGGTAACTCACCCTAATCAAGATTCGAACTCACAACCTTTTGCATGTGAAGCAGACATGCTACCACCACACTACCCAGGCGGGCTCCTCTGTGTTGTAGAGCATTTTGGGAACACTTTCCTGATGTTTTTTTTTTATCTCTCTCGTTTTTGTTTCTTTTGTATAACCCCCTTTAACAATTAAGGTCATATCGGGGGCTTTGTATTAGAAACAACTCGTCTGTATGTTCTTTACTTTGGGTTTAAAATCATTTTATTTTCTTAAACATGCACATATTAACTCTCACATACATACTTCTAGACTCTGTGGGGGACAAGGAATAATTCTGGTTAAAGAAAAATTTGCTGCCCCAGCCAGGAATTATAAAATTGGGACCTCTGGGTGAGAAGTCAGCTCACTGACCACTCGACATAGAGGCAGTCATTTCCTGGTGCGATCCCCCTAACAGAGAGTACAGTTCATAAAATAGTAAAAAAATTTAGAAGTGTGGGATTTACTGACAGCATATAGAACTGAGGTGGAGTAACACTTTAAAATTATGCTTGCGTCACATTTTGATACTTGTTGCACTGAATCACATAATACTTAGTACTAAGATGCAAAATCTTTCCTCAAAGTACAGGACAAACTGTGTAGTTTCTGAATTTTCTTTTACTTAGAGCACATCTTAGAGCATGTGGCTTCTAAGAGATCTTGGAGTACAGCACAGTCAGCCATCATTTTGAGAAGTGTCCATTTTCATGGCTCTCACTTCTTCCAAGTTGGCAAAGCACTAACTGTACAGCATTTCAGTTTTAGAATCAGAAGTTTGCTAATTGAAGTTTGTCACAAAGTTCTCTTCTGCCCTTCTACAACCCAACCCATATCCCATACGCAGTCTCATTCCAGATATGTTTTCTTTGAATTTAACATGATTACATAGATTGATGTTTGGAGGAATTTAGTAACAGTGACGGTCAAATTATATGTTATATTAATTTGTTGAGTTGGTTTTGGACCCGTGAGGTTGAAAATGGAAGCATAGGCTTCCGAAACTAGTCCCTCATAATAAGAATGTAAATGACATAGTGTTAAAAAACCAACTCAACAAATTAATATAACATATGATTACATTGAATAAAAGATTATATATATGTACTGTTTACATTGCAAATTCTAGGGCATTAAGGAAAAGTTTGAACTAAAGAAGAATTCAAGTTCAAAACATTTGAGTTACCTTAGTAAGTGATTAGAATTATAAAGTAGTGGAAACTTCAGCAGCTGAAGCTGAATTTGAAAATTGAAATGCTTTCTTTTTTGTTGTAGGTATGCATTAATTTTGTATGTATGCATGTGATGCATGTGTGTGAAAGGGATAATTTTGTGAAAGAGAAGCTGTTGTTTCGCTAGCCCTTCTAAGAAATTGTATTATTTAACAATATTTTATTTTGACAAAAGAAATCTTTAATATAGTAGTCCTCATTATTTTTCATTTTTATACAAGAAAAATCCTGCACTTCATAATATGATTGAGAAATGAACACAAGATTATTGCTTTCCTCCATGTCTTGTCACACAAATTTCTGGTGTGATAGTATTTATTTTTATGCAGTCATACCGCAGGACAGACAGTTGCAAGAGGAGCTTTGGAGCAGCCAAATGAAGCCAATGTGTGCAGCATATTAGATGAACATTCAGGAAGGCGGCTCTGGAAAATAAAAAGGAATTGCTGTACGCTTGAATTATAAAACCTTTTTTATGCCATTTTTTTCTAGGATTTAAATATCATTACTGCAAGTAAATATTTTATTCCCTGAATACATTTTGACTTGTGTAAACACATAAGAATATTCACAATAAAGGTGCATGTAAAGTGATTTTAGCGTAAGCTAATAAAGTAATACTCATCAGTTGCCTGCACATGGGGTGACACAGGCCTGCAGTATAAACAATGCATTGTCAAAGTTTCTATCAATACTTTAGGAATGAAGTGGAGGTTTAGGGTACTTTGTACTTCATAGGTATAATCCTTAAGCCCAGTACACATGTGCCTGGAAATGGAACACAAAATAGAATCAGAATGAGAATAAAGATAAAACAGTTGTCTTCAACTGGAGTGTGCATAATATACAGGAAGCTTTCTGAAGCTGAGCAATACCAATTAGAAAGTTAGTCAAGTTTCATGTTTCTGATGGTCCATCGTAGTATACTGCATGCTTATTGTGTGCATCTTCATTATGGCAAATAGTGAGGGAAACTGTGATTCATAACAGCCACTAAATGTCACTCTAAGAGCAGACTTGAAAAAGCAGAACCAAGATGACTCTCGAGTTGCATATGTTTCTGTTCAATAGTGATATGTACTTTAAGAATTACAAATGGCAACCCTATTTAGCATATTGAGTTCTAAAGTCCATTCTTCAGATGTGAAAAATGATAATAGGTAAAATTAAATGCAATTGAGTCCATTGTTGTAACACAAGAATTCACCTACTAATTGTATGTTTAGAAGTGCATGTTTCAAAAGCATTCAGTTTCATTCATCAGTTGAAAATGATTGTAAATACTTCCAAAACATGCAGTAAATAAATCTAGTAAGTTGTATAGTGTAACAGCAACTGACTTAATTGCATATAATTATATTCATTTTGTGTGTTATTGATATGCTTTCCTGTTTTTATCCTTAGTTCATTGTGAATTATTATTCCCATTCTGGTTCCCATTCCTAATTTACTGTGAGCTAAGCTTAGAAACCAGTAGACTCTAAATTATCAAATGGAGGTCAGGATTGCTGCTTTGTTTACTTGTTTGCAATTGATTATGCACGACATATTCAGCTCCATTCCTGTTTCCAGGAAATTGTGACCCAGGCTTCACAAATTACGCTCTTGCAGGCTTGGATTGCCTGAAATTGGATTCTCACTGCAGGTGGTTCACTCATTGAGCATTTTTGTGAATGTGTGCCAATATGCACTCTGCAGTAAAGTTTCATGAAAACAACAAGCAAACTGTTGTGATTCTCACTTAAAAAACACAGTTACAAAAAGCTTGAATTTGTAATAATCCCACCCCCTTAGTGTCTTTGCGTTGAGTGTTGAGCTTTTATGTAGATGTATAAATGAGTTATTGGTGGACAAAAAGAAAGACATAAAACGCATCTACCATTTAGCATTTTACACAAATTAAAAACAAACTAGAGATTCTGCCTTCTAACAGGTTAATCAGTAGAAATATAAAAAGACCCAGAGTAGAAATTCTGTTGCTAGTCATTATATTATTGTCTTAGTTTTGGTATTATTATTTCACAGTATTGTAAAATTAGTATTGCAAATTTTTCCACCAGAAAAAAATCTAGATTGTTTTAGTGGGTATACAAATGATTCTTATGAAAGCCTATTTTTCTCTCTTCACTTTACTCAAGATAAAACTTGGCAGAAATAGCTGCATTAAACATTTTGTTACAAATACAGAGAGAATAGTGATAGATGTTTAAGAACTGGATATTGTATGCTGGCTTAACATTCTATACATAATCTTTGCATTAAGCACAACAAATGCCTGAAAAAGACAGGACTTGTAAAAGAATGTCAAAAGTATGGAATAATTCTAACTATTGATAACAGATGCATCTAAAATGGCTTATGCCACCCAAAAAAAAAAAAAACAAACATTGGAATAAATTCCTTTAAAGAGATTTGCATTTTTTTATATTCCATTTTTCACCTAACATATTTTGCTATACAAAAGCATATAAAGTTCCAAAATATGAATAAAGAGGACTTAACAGGCTGTATTCAAAGAAAATTTGGGATATGTTTATATATTGTGTAAATATCTTTAATATAGCTATTTTAATCAAAATCCTAGGGTATTTAAAAAATACAAAGAAAAAAAATAATTTGAAAAATATTCCATGTATAGCATAGTTGGATTGAGGAACATATTTGTGTTGCATCTTTGGAGTAAACATAAATACCAAGTTTGGTATTAATCTAACATTTGGTTTTTGAGTAATGCTGTTTATAAGCACACTACACAAACCTTTTCTAAATATTTTTTAATTCAGGTGTCATCAAAACGTGTATTTATGGTGAAATCCCAGTATCAGCTTTTTGGGAGATTACAATACCTTCTTAACTTTCTGTGTACATGGAGAGAAAATAAATAATTTAGTAAAACAATTCCTTTGGTTTATAAATACAAGATGTTATTTTTAATCTAATTATTTACTTGGCAACATGAAATAGATCAGTGGTGCAAAACTCAACTCTATCACATATTAAATAAATAATCTTGAAACCACATATTGGCCCATGGTTCAAATTGTTTATGCCCATTTGCAGTCCATTGGTGCTCTTTTTTTTTTTCTTCTTCTTTCTTTCTTTCACCCTTCCCTCCAGCCCACCCAAAAAAAAAAAAAAAGTTTTAAATTTCTATTTTTTGTAAAGCATAATTGCAGTTATAAGAAACCTTAAATTACAACTGCCAAATTGCTAAGGCATACTTTAACTACCCTAATACCTTTAATTTAATAGGTTTCTAAGTTTGAAATGTGTTGTGATAGCTGACTGTTACTCTTTTAAGAATGACTAGCACAAGACTTGCACTAACTGCCATTAAAGTATAAGTAATGGAAGAATGTTTGTATCAGAGAGAAAAAATGCCTCCTCTTGACACTGCACTTGGTTCAAATTCTCATCTTTGTGTCATAAACTATTTCATTTTACTTATTAGTGGGGATAATACCAGAAATTTATAGTCCCTGCTTTAAGTTTTATTTACATTTTTGTCATGTAACTTGTATTAATTCAGAAAGAAAATAAATGTTTGTTTCATCAATTCAGAGGATGCCACATATATATGAGGCTCACTCAGAGTGTTTCTAGACTTGAGTAAACTAATATTGGCAGAAAGAAAAAAATTTGTAAAATACCATTCCTTTATCTGCAAAAGGAAGAAGTTTCCACTATCTCTTAACTAGTAACCTGCATCAGTTACGAAATTTGACTGCTTGCCAGTTGTGTTAGTAGTACATTTGAGGTATCATTTTGCTGTAAAATTATATATATTCAAATTGATTGAAAGGCTTCTGTTGGTTTAAGAGGATCTCACACATTTCATAATTGCAACTTTCATTTGTTTTTGCTAAATTTGAAAACGACCAAAAGTCACTCTAGTAAAGAAGATAATGGAGAGAGAAAAAAAAAAGTAATTTTTTATAAAAATATGTGAGAAAATCTTTGATTGAACTACAGGGATATTGAGGCAAAACTGAAAGTTTGGTCAGACAGTATTGAATAGTGAAGCATAATTTTCTTTATCCAGAAAGATTTGATGGAATGATGCACAAATTCAGTGTAAATCACATGAATGAGACTTATTTATTTGCTGCTAGATGTCCATAGTACTGCTCTAATTTTCTTCTCCATTCTATGCCAAATGAATGCACCCTGTTATGGAGGCAATGATGCAAGATAACAGTGAAAATCAAATATATTTTCATGTATTAACTATCGTGCCCCTCATCACATTGTTTAAATAAAGAAATAAAAATGTACTTGTGTCACGTATGAAGTATGTTTTTGTTGGAATTCTTTAACAATAACAAGTTGTAAACTATGCACATTAACCGGTAGTCCTTGGAATCAGAAAATGACAGGACCTGAATAGTATACCGTTTTAGGTTCACTAACTATTGCAATTGTTGGTTACCTGAGGTTATGTGGCACACGAGATATCTAAAGGTGATCTCAACAGGAAATGGAAATACCTGTCACCGCCACACTGCAATTATGTTGCTCTTAATGCATTTAATAAAGTAATATTTTGGGTTAAATGGAGAAATTTAATACATAAAGCTACTATCAAATAAAAACTTAATCAATGGCTTTGTTTATTTTTAACAAAATCATAGCTGCATTGCTAGTAAATCAAAATGATGATGATGATGATAATAATAATAATAATAATAATTATTATTATTATTATTATTTGCATATTTAATCATTTCCCACCTGCCAATGATGCACTTTCTTCACACCATTTTTTGCCTTCCTAATTTCTCATTAATGTAATTCATTACCTATTTCAGTTTTACCCTCAGCACCATGGAAGCGCTGCCATTACTGTAATTATGTCAACATCCTGCTTTCCCACACTGTTAATTGCATGTTTCATCCTTTCCACACTACCTTATGGGTGCGCTGCCTTCCCTCCTTTCCACAATACCAACTATATATGCTTCATTACTCAGAACATTATGCATTTCAGATGCAAAGGCTGGCTGCCTGATGTTACGTGGCAAGCAGACCCTTAGTCAGCAACATTACCGATATTCATTGCTGATATGCTTCACCACAAGTGGTTATATGAGCAACAAAAGTACTTGAAGAACAAAGACCAATGATTACACAATGGTTACTAACTGTTGCTCTCTTGCACATGTTCAGGAAAGTTGAGAGAAGAACAAGAACTAGATTGACGGATGATATCCTTCACCATGATAATGCATCTTCCATAATTTGAAATGTTATAATTCACGGCCATCCAGTTTACAGCCTATGGCTACTTCTTTCTCTCTGGTGAAGAACCAACTAAGAGGAAAGTAATTTTCAAGCACAAAATTGCTGTTACAGCCTATATAAGGGATCTTGGGGTCTTAAAAGGAAGCGAATCATAGCAGTGCTTCTGGATTTGACATAAAGCAAAGGGGAAGTACATAAAGAGGATAAGAGTAACTTTCTTTCATGTTAAAGCTATTATGCAAGCAATGTCTAGAAGCTTTCTGAGTGACCCTTATATATGTACATGTGTATAAAACTTGAGATCTTCATAGTCACATTGCCACTATTGAGTATTTATAAACAAAAGAATTTAATGATTGTGATTAGAGGGTAACGTTTGATGATAGCATATGTGGATGAAGTCTTGAATTGTGTAATATTCTTTACAGAGATTTGTCAGGGTTTTGAGGAAAATTTCATCTTGGAGTTAAACTTGCTCTAGGACTGTACATCTAATATCTAACTTTGTGTGTAGTAAGCATTTAGTGACATGCAGTGATCACTTTGGTTAAGTAAATTAGAGCTGAATATGTAACCCATTTTAAAGCCATAAGCTATTGTTAAAAATCTTAAGTTTAATAGATAGGTTGCTCCAAAACTCTCCTCACATAATTTTAAGTTCAGTGTTATGTTGCACGTTCTTTTTAATATGTTATTAATACAGTTCGGACATTATGCACAAAGACACTAAAAATATCCAAAATAAGTGCTTGGTGCTTAAAATAACAAAATATGCTAACAGTTTTATTGTGATGAATAATTATGCATTCCATTTTTAAAAAGTTGTTGCCTTTATTACTTGGAATAAATACTATATTGGTTTTTATATTGACTAATTTTATCACTGATCATTTGAACACATCACATTAGTATAAAAAAAAAGCTACAATGATAACTCAGATAACGATCTGTATTCAGTGACAATGAACAATTGTGTATTTTTCTAGATTTTCTATTTTTATTTTATTTGCTTATTTTGTCAACCTAAAAGCAAGTGAATATGACAGTGTTCAGCCGTGGCTCTTTACCAGTCATACTGATGTTTTAAATACTTCCTTAGTTTTTGTCTCATTTGCAGTTGGTTCTATAACTCTGTTTGCTATCCATATCCCTTACTTTTATTTATTAAAGTATTGTCCTACCTGCTTAAAATCATTATGGAAATTTTCATTTTTAGCTATATTTCTCTCTAACCTAAACAATTTCTTATTGATGTATACTTTTCTTCAAATTTCAGATCCTTTGCATTTAAATATTGTGTGTTTCAGATTTCATTTTCACTGCATTTAGGATATTGATTTTGTAGAATACCTTTTAGCTTCCATACTCCTGTTCTCATCCATGCATCTTACTCCTCTTTGTCATTACAATGTATTTTTCCCTTCCCTATGAACATTTCATTGATACATAGAAGACTTAACATCTCTTTTCACCTATCTCACTAAATACTTTTTGTATTTTTATATCCTCAGATCTCTTTTTTGCAAATTTCCAGAAATTATTCACATTGTTTTCTCTTATTCTCCATATTTCTCATTAGCCATTAGTTGCCAAGTTATTTCTAGACAATTTATCCATCCATTGTTGTTTAAGCTTTACTCTTGATATGTTAGAATTACTTTAACAAATTTATTTCTTCTGAATTAAAAATTCTATACCAAAATTTCAGTGCTCTTTCCATTATCTATCCCTTATTTGGCACTCTGCCCAATTCTATTTTGTGCTATATGCCTAACATTTGCTTTTGGTAACCCAAGCATTTCCTTTACACCTAATATATGACTTCCCATACTCCTTCTAATCTCCATCTCCATACAGGATTTTTCAACCATCATATTATATACTTTTTCTAACCATTTAATATGTATATTGGCTACTCTGTATTTGTAACTCCTGATAGTTGATAAAAACTCCTTTTCTTTTTGCTAGTGCAAATTGCTTTTGTTTTGTCCATCTGCCATCACCATCTATGTTAAGTCCTAGATAATTGCATTCCTTCACTACCCTATACTATCTATTTTCATCCTATTTTTCATATTAGTTCAATTCCCTCCATCCCGTTCCTTGCACCATGATCTGTGTCTTATCTTGGCTCACTTTTAGTCTTCATTCTTTATAGAGATTATCTATTCATTGCAATGATTCTTTCAAATGATTAATTGTAATTGCACCCATTAGATGATTACAAAAAGTAATCCAGGAATATGGATTATTATATTATTAATTACTGGTATGAAACTATTTTTCCTCCAATTTTCTAATAATACATCATCTATATATATAGATGTATTATTAATTTATTTATATATATAGATGTATTATTAATTTATTTATATATAGATGTATTATTACTTTATTTATATATATAGATGTATTATATATTTATTTATATATATATATAAACCTTTCTCTTGTGTTAATCCCCTTCTTCCGCCCTTATACAAAAAGTGTTGTTATAAAGTGCTGTAAGAATTAATTTACTCATTCCTTTAATCAATAATTTTGCTAAACCAATTGTAGCTTAATCTGGTCATATGCTTTCTCTAGATCAACAAAAGCCATATATAACTTTCCTCTCTTGTCCTTCAAGTATTTACCAATGTTTTATAATAAATAAATTATAAACCATTGTGCTTTTGAAGCCCATTTGCGTTATATTAATATTTGGTGTCTAATACTGCTAGTATTAGTGCTAATTGAATTACCTTTTCAAAGTTTCATTCAATACTTGCATCTTAACAACTCTGACAAAATATTAGCTGTACATTCCGTGTGAATTCTTTTTCTCTCAGGACATGTTGATACCACTCAGCCTTCAGAAATGAACAAAGTAAAATATTGTTTCCAATATACAACCTCCAAAACAATGCAGTATATCAACTGCATTGTTGTTGAATATGAATTAAAAAAAAAAACACTATTTGTGTATTTTCAAGCTTTTTTTTTTTTTTTTTTTTTTTCTTCTTTCTTTCTTGAAATCATTTACTTACTTTTAAAGTATGCTTAAATCATTTCTTTTTCTCTCTCTCTCTCGTTTGTTTTTATAATTTTTATAAAAGCTGGCAGTTGCTTTAAAAACTCAGTGGCCAGAACATTGTTGAATTTGAAGAAAACCCTCATTATTGTTAGATCCAGAGTGGTTTGCATTCTGCTCTTTAACCATTTGTGACCTTATCTATTGTTATGAGCATGGAAATCTTCCCTTCTACCTTGACTAATTATTCTTTTAATAGATTTCTATAACTTTCAATACTTGAAATCTTACAAATTACAATGTCCATGCCCTTTAAAAACACTGGCATTTGATCTGCTAATGTTTGTGAAACAGCTTTTTAGTTATTGTTGGCTTGTGTTTGGTAATTGAAAAGGACCATGTAAATATAAGTAGGTAACTTGGTAATTCCCATATGTAAACTCGAAAGGCATATATAAAATTATATTAAAACTTGCTTGTCCACACATGTATTTTATATA
Source organism: Hymenopus coronatus (assembly GCA_030762935.1). Taxonomy (NCBI): domain Eukaryota; kingdom Metazoa; phylum Arthropoda; class Insecta; order Mantodea; family Hymenopodidae; genus Hymenopus; species Hymenopus coronatus. The sequence continues at coordinate 165,332,899 of CM060881.1, forward strand.
TTATTTATTAAAATAGATAATTATGTACAGATAATTTGGAAAAAGGCAATTATAGGCTCAAACCCTATAAGTAGGCCATAACCCTAAATAGGCATTCATAGATTCTATAAAATTCACACAGAAGCTTACAAATGACTGAATTTGCATTTTGACTTAAGTTGCATACACTTTTATACACAAGAATAAAATATGCAAATAGAGGCAAAGACCTAACTCTCGTTATTACTTCATAGCACAGATCAATGCATTCATGTCAATTTTGCAAAACATCTTGCAAGATTTTGGCGCTCCAATAATGCAAGCTTTCAATTGTAATATTATTAATTTTCACATGGAAGAAAATGGACTTTTGGATATTGTGGCAATTGATCCTTGTGTTATCCAATGGTGTGTAAGCCAAATTTAGCTAGTAGTGCACATGTAACATCCTGTTAAAAGTATAGGTGTTTCCTCATCTTCATGGATTACCAGAGACATTATTATGACCTATATTATGTCACATCCAATTGTCTTTATTGAATACCGAGCCAGGCACACTGTTTTCCTACATCACACTATTATTTTCAGCTCCTTGCTTTTTGATAGTTTCCATTTTGTCCTATGCTCTCACTGGTATAAAAATTGGCCTCATCTGAAAATGGGATATTACACACAAAGTCAGCCTCCTCTATTCAGAGGTTGATGGTTGAAATCATCCTCAATTTCTGCATCTTCTGAATTCTAAATGAAATTTGTTGACAAAAAATATGTGATGAATGCTGCTTGATGAATGCCTGGTCCTAAATCAGGTACCATAAAGTTTTGCATTCTTCACAAATTATGCAATAATGCTGCTGAGGCTCTCTCGACACCCTGCACGTGTGTCTTGATCTAGAGAGATCGTCTGCATTACCACTGATGCTGTATTGTAAGTTATTGTGGTCTTGCCTCCTGTGTAACTCCTAAGCCTTACGCTTGATGCAACCTGTTCCATTCTGGAGGATTATCTCAATGTGGACTTCATGTAAAAATAGCATTTTGCTGCCTAAAAAGAAAACCTTTTATAGTTTCATATGTATGGAGACTTTTGGACACCTAATATTTTTTATACACCTAATATTATATATACTCTTAATAGTGTGTATATATATATATTATTAATATAATGTAATATAATATATTATATTATGGTAACATATCCAGCAGTTAATTAAATAAATTGATAATAAATAAAAAATGGATATATAAAGCTCTAGAATACTTAAATTCTGAAAAAAATGTAAATATTTAATAGCATATATTTTGCAAATGACTGAAGTTACCAAAAAACGTAAAGATATATTTTCTGTTTTAATGAAGTCTAAATTTTAGCTTTTGAAGTTGTAATAAAATTCTCAATGGTAATGAAGTGAATCTTGGTGACTGTTTACAGAAAACTAAAGATAATATATTGTGCCAGTATTTCAAATTATATTTTAATCAAAACGTAAGTTCAATTTTTAGAAAATTAAAAAAAAAAAGTGATATTTGTATTTTAAAGTGGTCCAACTCCCTAAAACTTTCTTTACCTTTGTTACCATAAAGGATACCAGATTTAAATATTTTTCTGACCATACCATTTTGGGACACAGATCTGTTTCTAAACCAAGATGAAATTTTTCACTGTGTTGTTTGAGAAATTGAAAATTACTAATGTTGTATGATTTGGTGAAGGAATTGTTGATAAATTTGGTGCTGAGCTGAGCTGGCAGCTGCTACACTTGTCACGTATCTGTTGCAGATTGTGACAGGCGACTGGCTAGCATTGAGTAGTGTTCGCTCGCCCACCTCATGCTTTTTTTTGAAGGTACATGCCATTCTGGCTCACAAATCACAAATATTATACTACCTACATTAAACCAATCAAAAGAATAAGTTAAACTACAAAACCCATATGCATATATATAAATATATAAATTAACATAGATTTAAACATCTATTTTAAAAACTTTACTGCCTTGTACAAAAGCTAATGAATTGCAGGTCTTTTTATTAAAGTTTTGTTGTTTCAGTTCGAGTTTCACAGCCAGTCTTGGAAGTGCTGTTGCATCAACTCCAATTGATGTTATCAGAGTAAGTGACATTTGTTACCTTAAATGTAATGTTAAGACTATTTTGTCATCAAAAGGCATTAGATTTCTGTCGACTAGTCGCACAAAGAGCTGAATCAGAAGCATATTTTGCCACCAAGCTCTGGGCTAGTTCTCTCTCTCTCTCTCTCTCTCTCTCTCTCTCTCTCTCTCTCTCTCTCTCTCTCTCTCTCTCTCTCTCTCTCTCTCTCTCTCTCTCTCTCTCTCTCTCTCTCTCTCTCTCTCTCTCAGCAATTACGTTTTTTGCATTTTTGTTTTGGATTTAATGAGTTATCTATAACAATGTAAACAATTTCAATGAAATATAATATGCTAACAATAATAATAATAAAGGATAAAGAATAATATAACTTATTAATCATTGACTGGACCTTTAAATTAAAAACATAATGATAAATAACCACCTCCATCTATTACTTTCTCTAGCATGTATGTATAATGTGCATAGTTGATAGAGAAAATATTGTATCCCATGCAAAAATTTGATATCGAGATTTCATGGGAAATACATATTTTGAGTTTTCCTGAATCCAAAGAAAAGTATTTTTATTTTCTTATTTTCTCTAGTACATACTGGATAGAGAAGGTATTATATTCGACCCAAAAATTTAATGTGAAGATTTCATATATATGATATATGTTTTGAGGTCTCCAGAGTCTGAAAAAAATATTTTTAGAAAAGTGTCTATACACACATGTGTATGTGTGTTTGTGTAGCATAGTTTAAAAATGAAAAGACTGTTAAATACCAAACTTGGATGTGACACAAAGATTTTCACAAACTACCCTTTACATGGAAACATTTTTTATAATTTCCACATATAACAATCACATTCTGAGAACTATTTCTGTGTTTTAAAATACTCCCATCAAACGTGAATAATTAAGGTGAAGGCATCACTTATCAGCCTACCCTCCTAAAAATATGGAGTTGAAATAATTTACCCACTTTGGTAAGCCTTTGCTTTCCAAAGCATAATTCTTTCAACTCTACAAAAAAAGGATGTGAATTAAAATATTATAAAGAGAATGTTTTTCATTGTTGTCTTTCATAAAACAAGTAAGATCTTGTTGACTAAACATTTAACAAAAACTTTGGTCGTAATTTTCTTATCAAAGTAGTCTACTGAAAACTAAATGAGTGCAACTGCTTCATTTTATGTATTTCATTTCCTTTCCTTCATGTTTGCAATTTGAATATCATTTTTCTAATGTTTTAGACACGTATGATGAATCAGAAAAGACTGAAGAAGGAGTTTGGCATTTCTACTGATATTCTTTATAAAAGCAGTATTGACTGTCTGGTTCAGGTAAGTAATGAGATGCCATCACATGCTAATTGCCAGAGAGCAGGAAAAAAGTACACAGCAATTAGGTGCACACCGGTTCTTTTGTCACTGTGCAGACAATTGGTTTAGCACTGACCTGCATATGCCCAGGTATGGTGGTACATTTGTAATATAAGGTATTTCAGTGCTATTTCCCTGCTCAGCATCTTTATAGCACAAATTGTACAATTGTCAGTCTGTCTTAGAAAACACAGAATCTAGGAGTTTTTTATTATCCTTTTTTACAGCCTTCTCTCCAACATATGAGGGTGGTCTGAAAAGTTCTCGGCCTCACCTAGAGATCACGGCACTACTTGCATGTTTTTTTTCCTTACATTGGTACACATGTTAATAGACCCTATGTAAAATTACAAGTCATTCCAGGCAATAGTTGACTGTAGGCAGTTGTTTGAAGCAGTGGAAGTGCACATTGCTTTGAAAATGGAGAAATTTGAGTATAGTGCTGTGATAAAATTCTTCGTAAAAGAAGGTTTAACACCTACAGAAATTCATTTGCAGATTGTAAATGTGTATGGTGACTCTTCATCTTCAGTTTCCACTGTGAAGAAATGGGCGGCCGATTTTAAACGTGGCCGTGAAAGCATCCAAGACGATCCATGCAAAGGACGTCCAAAAACTGTAACCACACTGGAAATCATTGAAAAATTGCATGACATATTTTGGAAGATCGGTGTACAAAGGTGCATAATTGGTAATGCTCTTGGAATTTGAAAGGAATGTATTGCTCACATCCTGCATCAGGAATTAAACATGAAAAAGCTTTGCACAAGATAGGTGCCGCATACCTCATTGTGGATAACAAATGCATTCGCATGACACTTTCTGAAAAGTGCTTGGTGCATTTTCAGAAGAACAGAAGTGACTTTTTTGTGCTGATATGTCATAATGGATGAAACATGGATTCACCTCTACACAGCCAAATCCAAGCAGCAGTCGAGGCAGTGGACAGAAGCTGGTTCTTCAGCTCCAAAGAAGGCGAGGATGGTGCCAATCAGCGGGAAAGATCATGGTGTCAAGTGTTTTGGGATGCCAAAGGAATTTTGTTGATTGACTATCTCGAAAAAGGTAAAACCATTACTGGAGAATACTACTCTCAACTTCTAACCAAACTGAATACAAGCATTCGTGAAAACAGACCTGGGTTAAAAAAAAGTAAAAATTTTGTTTTCCATCTGGACAATGTACCTGCCCACAAGTGTTTCGGCAATGGGGAAATTGAGAGATCTGCACTATGAAGTGCTGGAAGAATATCCGCCCTTTTCCCCAGATTTGGCTCCCTCGGACTTCCATCTGTTTCCAAAACAGAAGAAATTCCCCTCTGGTAGGCGCTTTTCTTCAATGAAGAATCAATTGCAGGTGTAAATGGTACTTTGCAGCACTTCCAGAGGAACACTACAAAGAGGGGATAATGGCATTGGAACACCATTGGACAAAATGTATTGATATTAGAGCAGATTATGTTGAAAAATAAAATTACTTTGAAAGCATGAATTGTCGTTTTTCACCATAAGGCTGGGAACTTTTCAGACCACCCTCGTAGTCACTAAATACAATATATTTAGTCCAACAATTTCCCACCCTTAATATCTCAGTAAAATAAAATTTGTCAACTCTGCAAAATAAGCGGCTGGTCTCAGCTTCAACTACATTACTTGGTGTGAATGTTAATCTGCCCAGCTAATTTTTCCGACCTAGAAAAATAAAGTAATTACTGGGAGCTAAACGCAATGTAATGTCACATGTTGAAGCACTTGGAGGCAAAGATTTTGTAACAACAGTCCCAAATGCTTTTGCGGCGCTTTTTCACAAGGTGTGTAATTTTGGACAAAAATTATTTTTTTTTGGGAGGATGGGCCTTTGTTTAATTTTACTCAATTCATCCCTCACTTACCAATCCAATTCATCCCTCCATTTGGCCTGAATAGTGTTCAGTTGGTGAAATATAATATTCCTTGATTCTGCCCTTCTGCAGGTAAATACCACAAGAATCCCAGAAAGCTATAGCCATAACTTTTCCTGCAGATGGAACTGTTTTTCCCTTCTTAGTTACATTTTCCCAGTTGCCACCCATTGTTGGCCTGCTTTTTGTCTCTGGCATATAGTGATAAATTTGTGTTTCATCTATTTTTATAAAACATCAGAAAATTTGAGAGTAAATAAGTCTGAGCACTGCAAAATGTTCATTCAAGTGCATTTTTTGTCCATTGATGAGAAACAAAGCAAAAATAGTTCTTGTACCCAAAATGTTTATAAAATAAAACAGACATGGCCTACTAAGGTCTTTGCAATGTCAGCCCAGTATGCTTATTTTCAAATCAGCAATCATTGAGTATGTCATTGTGAATTTATGTCACAAGCTCATGGTCATAATAGTGGGATACACTGAGCGCTTCATGCTACCATGCTAAATTCAGCAGACCATTTATTAACCATTGAAAAGGAAGGTAAAGAATAATTTAATATCAATTCTTAACTCACTTTTTATATCTCTTAAGGTTTAAATCCTTCAAAATGAAGTACTTTATTACAGTTTGTGTTTCATTTTATCATTTAGTATGAATATGGTAACCCTAGTTTGTCTACATAATGCTCATAAATAAGTGGCTTCACTTGTATATCTGAAAATTGACAATAGCCCATGTAAAGAACAAAGCGAGACAACTATCATAGTAATCTGGCCATCTTATGAGTCAGTTGAGAATATGGTCCCCATAAAGCTAAGCATAGCACTATAATGGACAGGATGGAAGCAAACTCATAAATAAAACAGTGGTGGGGATTTTCAAAAAGTTTGTAAATGATTTCTTTGGTTTTTCTTTTAACTGTGATTTTAGGACCAGAAGTAGGTTGCTATATGTGCTGAAAAATCATAATTGTTGAATTTCAACTTCTAAAATGCATTCTGATTCAATGTTTATATTTTAGTGCAGTAAGTTGACTAACATTATTTTGTTTAATATCTTAGTACACAATTTATAACCATATAAAAACTCATTGTATCAATAGTAAGAACAAAATCATGTTGCAATAACACTTGAATTAATTTCCTGACCAGTATGGTACTACAACCTGATGCTTTGATATTGCTAATTTATTAGTCTCCCTATATTTTACATTTCTTACATGTTCTTTAAATTTAGTGTCTCTGTTCCTTTTTGTCTTTCATAAGTGTGTATATCTTGATACATTAATCATATCCATAAATGCATGAAGTTTTTGCAGTTGAAATTTTCTCCTTTGGGTTTTTAGTATGCATTTTAATCAGTAATTGCTATCAGGACAAATTTCAGAAAGGTCCAAGAATGTAAAACACAGTTTTTGAGTTTCTTTTTTTTTTTTTTTTTTTTTTCATTCGTTTCTAATTTTTAACTTTGTCTATGTCCCTATCCAGAATTCGTTTTGTGAAGTGATTTTTGTACACATTGTTGAGGGTATTGCTATTTCTTTGTTTTATTCCTCTGTGGAGGAGCATGATTATTAGTTTGAAACTTTCCATTATTGCACGTTTATGTTCTTGGAGTTCTGGCCATCATCCATAATTATGTGTATGTCTGGCCTTAGCATAGATGCCAGAGCTACTTTTATTTTGATTTTCCATAATTTGATAGTCAAGAAAGTAGTATGTTTTATTGGATTCAAATAAGTACACATTCTAAATTAGTTACCTGAAAGTATGAATGAATTATTTTGAAAATGTTGATGGAAATTTATTCAGATGTTCATCAAACCTTATGTCATATCAACTTCGCTACATGCACTCGCTCGCTCGTCTGGCGGGGAAAATGTGAAGCACTTGCAACACCTGGAGGCTAGTAAGCAGTTGCCATGTAGTCTTACAGCAGTGCAGAGTGGGCACTCTCTGTGGTTTCATGAAACTAAATTGCAAATTACCGTACAAAGATGTTTTCATACAGAGTGTCAAAAAGCTCCCCCGCAGTTGAAAACTATCACAGCATGGTAGGCTCGATTCATAGAAACAGGTTGTGTGGGATACCAAGAGAAAGGACAGGGACGCCCTCTTGTAGCAGACCATGAGAAGAACTTGTGCACAAAGTCCAAAGAAGTCTACAACTAGAGCAAGTTTGGAGCTGACCATTCCACAACCACCATATGGAGAATTTTATGACGTCGACTGCAGTGTAAGGGGTACAAGTTGCAACTGACTCAGGTATTGAGTGCTAATGATAAGCTTAAATGTTATGAGTTCTGTGTGGACATGCTGAACAGGATGGAAGAAGACAATAGTTTTCTAAACAAGATTGCGTTCAGTGATGAGGCAACTTTTCACCTTAGTGGTACAGCTAGTTGCCACAATGTAAGGATATGGGGTACACAGAAACCGACAGAGTGCCTGGAACATTCACGTGACTTACCAAAACTGAATGTGTTGTGTGCACTAAGCTCCGTGAAAGTGTTGCACCATTCTTTGTTTATGAGAAGACTGTGACTGGCATCACATATCAAAATATGTTACAAAACTACCTGATGCCACAGCTGCAAGAAGATAAGAGAGAGAATTTCATTCTTCAACAAGATGGAGCACCTCCTCATTACCACCATGAGGTCTCTACATACCTATCCCACACCACTCCCGCTTGGATTGGATGTGGCAGGAACATAGCTTGGCCTCCACAATCTCCCAATTTAACACTGCTGGATTTTTGTCTGTGGAGTTACGTTAAAGGTAATGTGTACAACCCTTCACTGCCGACCAATCTCAACGAATTAACATAGCGGTAGCTCAGGTAGATGCAGACATGATCACACGTATCTGGGATGAACTGTTGTACAGGTGGCATATCTGCCGAGTGACAAAAGGGAGTCGCATTGAACATTTGTAAACATTGCAAATAAAACTGAATGCTTTGTTAATGCATGTAATGGAAATAAACTATGTATAATTTAGCTTTATTATCAGGAAACTAATTTAGAATAACCCTGTATATAGCCATTATACGAGGGACATTCGGAAATGATTTACAATAGTAGTTTTTTTGTACCGTATTTATTAATGATCATGATTTGGTATACATGGGATCTCTCAATACTCCAACAATGTCAATACCTGCTACCACCTTCCTGGCAACTTTATTATTGCATCACGGGACCATTTTGGGAGGTACTATGTACCCACTTGTGGACAACTGCCTGCAATTCCTCCTTGTTGCCGAATCTTTTACCTTACAGTGTGTCCTTCATGTGGTCAAATGAAGCATAATCAGATGATGCAAGATACAGTGAATATGATTGGTATGGAACAACAATGAGTCCCATGTTGTCAACTTTGTAATCATCATGTTGCTGGTGTGTGGCATTGCTGAAAAACCTGCACTTAATTGTGTTAGAGTTTCAATGTATACCCTGCTCTTGAAAGATGTTCCTTACAGAAGTATGCCAGTATGTCAGAAGTGTCCCAAATAATGGAGATCATCTGCTTACCTGCAGATGATCCAGTTGCAAACAGTCTTTTTTTTTACAGGAGCTTCTTGACCACATACTGCAAATAAACATTTATGAAATCAGTTGTTTTAGTTCCTTCTTTCCACAACACCATCTTTCTTGATACTTGCCTGCCATCCTGTCCATGGCTTTCTCTACTTAACAACTAATGATTGCTGTCCATTCACTATATACGCTGTGTTCGCAACTGCTATTTAGCATCTGCATGGTGTACTAAAGTCAGTTTATTGTCCTACAAGAGGATATGCCCATAGATTGAGCAGTATTTTTAAAACAGCACAATATGAAATCATTTTTAAATGCCCTTCTTAGAAGCAGTCATTATCAAATTACCAAAGGAAGAAGAATCACTCAGAGTGCATGTGAGATCTGGTAGGCTCGTGGTGAGCCTAGGTGTTGTTGCTGTGTACCCTGGTAAGGGTTTAACCACAGGAATGGGGTGAAGGTTGAGGTTTTGAGTGTTGGTGTTAAGGAGGTAGTGCTAGGTAAGCTCCTCAAATGGTTGCATTTTCAGGAGCAGCATCCTTTCCTCTGCTACGCTGGTGTTTAATTTTTGAAAATTAGTTATGTTGGTAAATTTTGATAGACCACTCCCAATGGGAGGGGGAAGTACTTGGTTCAGCTATTTTGCTGTTGGCTGGTCACTTCCCCCCCCCTTCTTCTTCTTCTTCTTCTATTAATAAACTAATAGAAAAAAAATCTTATATGTAATAGTCAAATGACTTTCTCTATTACAATTTATCTTCATTTCCATTCTACTGATTATTGTTAAAAAACTTGTGGTCAGTACATTTTATTATAACTATTTCAAGGCATAGACATAGTGCTAGGATGAGAATCAAATGTATAAAACAGTGAAAAGTTGCCACTCTTTACATAGTGCATTTATGCCAGACACCAGAAGAGGGAAACTTTCCATACAAAACTTCTCCAGATAGACAGAAATGTTAAAAGATTTTCTTACTATACTTACAAAATCCTAGGTTTCATTTTCTCAACTCATATTTTCTGGATCATAATGTGATGTCTGAAAAAGAAATGACCACATCTCTATTTATACACATTTTTATTTGACCACTAGCTGAAACACCTGGCGAAGCTTGTGGTTTGACCATTTATCTGTACATTTAGCCTTGATTGCACTTCACAATAGCCTGTCATTTCTTTAGAGGCATTTAAAAAGTATATTACTACTTCACAAACATCTCGACTATAATCTATTAATGTACGAGGGCAGATCGAAAATTAATGCACAGTAATGTTTTTCTCCCTTAGTACTGCAGCTGGAATGTTGCAATTTCACACAGATGTAGTTTTAAGTTTTCACTACAAAGGGTACTGTTTGTTTCATGTGCAGCTATAGCAAGAGAAGCATGAACTACGCAACAAAGATGGTGCTAATGCTACTGTTGTCCACTTGTGAAGAACAGAGAGGTGGTGTTCAATATTTGTGGTCGAAAGGGCATAAACCGAGTGAAATTCACACGGACATGTTTGGTGTGTATGGGGATGATTGTATAGACCGTAGCAATGTCCATAATGTAGGTTTGCATTCTTCCAAGACTGTTGTGTGAACCTTAGTGATTTGCTGGGAAGCTGCAACCCCACAGAATCTCGGAGGCATTTAGGCATGTGCAACTGCGGACCTTATTGCAACAGTTCTACATTTCCTATGGTGCAGGGTACGATATTGTTCGTGACACGGAATTTCGTAAAGTTAGTGCTCGCTGGGTGCCTAAGAACCTTACAGACAACCACAAAGGCCAGCGAATGATGACAAGCGTAGATCACTTAACGCAGTACGCTGCAGGACATAACTTTCTGAAAGGAATCTTCATGCATAGTGAATAATTGTGGGCATATCCTACACACCCGAAACAAAGCAGGCAAGTACGGAGTGGAAACATGCAGGTTCCCCAGTAAAGACAAAATTCAAAGTGACTCAATCTGCAAGGCAAGTGCTTGTGACAGTGTTCTGGGATATGCATGGTGTTTTATTGGTGGACTTTGTTGAGCATGGGACCACTGTGAATGTTGCAGCCTACATTGAAACTTTGGTGAAATTCCATCATGCCCTTCATGACAAATACCACAACATTACTGCTGACGATGTCAAACTTCATGACAAAGCTCACCCCTATGTTGCTGCTGCTGTTCATCAGAAAATCACCAAATTTGGTGGGGAGGTGCACCAGCATCCACCATACAGTCTGGACCTGTTTGACTTTCGTCTGTTTGGTCCCATGAAGAAATTCCTAGCTGGCCAACACTTTGCGACAGGTGTGGAAGTGAATTCAGCAGTCTGGTGATGCCTTTACTTCAGGGAAACATACTTCTATGAACAGGGCATATAAACTAGTATCACAATGGGACAAATGTGTTGAAAAAGTTGGTGACTATGTCGAAAAGTAGGTAAAACGTGTAAGTCTTTTATGTGTGGGTATTTTTTTAACTATTAAACTTTTTTTTAAACAAATTATTTTGCATTTTTCGATCTGCCATCGTATTATTTCTAGGCTGGCACTACAAAGTTTATGAACTTTTCGGATCTATTTTTGGTCATTAAGGTTCAACAAACTATGTGATTTATACTCAAATAACACCAAAAGTACTTCACTTACTTTGGCAGCTTTGATGGGCTGTGTAAAATGCAACTGCAGAGCTGCTAACATGTTTCATCAAAGCTGCTTGTGTGCGATATTTTAGGTCTAGGATAGTGTGTGCATGTAAATTAATTTTTGTGCAATCCAGTAGCTAACATTGCAAATTTCACTCCTTGTATAACGTTTGCAATTGTGCATTAGCAGCAAATTGGGATGCTTTTCTTCCCCACAGTGTATATTTTCATAACTTTTTTTTATATAAGCAAATGTCGTAACAGAGCCAGAGTAGCATATTGTTTCAAGTCATGAGAATAACAAAGGAAACATTGACGAAGTTGGTAGAGTTGCAACACAGTAAATGTAATTTTTTATGTGAAAAACTATCTTTTCCTTTAAAATTAGTGCATTACAAAACACATTCTAACATCATGATTTCTAGATGCTCTGCAGTGGATAATAACTTCTGTTTCACTTCTTAAATGAGCTGTACTAGCAGCTATCCTTTCTTTGCACCATTCCTTTAAAATAAATGCATTAAAATTATGCATTATAATACAACATGGCTTCTATTCTGCAATGAATAATAAGATAGTAAAATCACTTTCACTTCTTAAATGCAGTATATTAGGTAATGTAAACTGTTACTTGGTAGATATGCAAAAACACTTAACAATCCACATATACCATAGTTTGTAATGATTATCTCTGATGAATGCAATTGAATGACTTCCAGTTGTCACATTTCAGCTGTCTCATGGTTGTTTATAGAAAAAATCTCAGTTGGAAAGCATTAATAGCAAGCTAAGTAACGTCAATGTAACCTTGTTCATTTCAGTAAATGCACACATGGAAATATTAAGAAAACTGAAAAAAGCCAAAACAAAAGCAAGGCAGAATTAATATACAAATAATTAGTCAAGGTATTAGCATTATCATTGAGAAAGATGCACTTGGTCTTGTCAGCTTTAGCAGGTATAACAGAAAATTAAATCATTAATTGTGTGAAACAGGATGGAATTTTGAATTTTAAGCCGGACAATGATTTTCGCCTTGTATCAAAAGCTATCTGTGTCAAGTTTGGCCAAAATTGATGCAACACTGTGGAAAATTATAACAAAAAAAGAAATAAAAAAAAAACACACTCACACAGACACACACACTTTCTATATATTAACATCGTATTCTCTCTTTTTGTACTATTTGTTTGCTTATGTTATACATTTACTTTTTGGCCCCCCTCTTCCATTTTGTCTTCCTTCTCATCTCTACTGCTTGTTTAATTTTCATTTGTTCCATCTTTCTGTAGACATGCCCAAACTAATTTTGTTCTATAGCTTCAATTATTGATGTTTTTCAATATTACCTCTTCTGTTATTCTTTCATTTGTAATCTTGTGCATTCTAGTCTTCCCACAGTTTGTAAGAATTTCATAATCATTGTTGTTTTCCTTTTATGCTTGTCTAATGGTCTCATACTTTTTGTTCCATATTATAATATTGGTTTTGTTAATAAGTTGTGTATACAATATGCTAGCTGTCTGCCGCGGCTTTGCATGGGTGGTGTACCTAATGAAAAAGCTAAGACAAAATCTTCCGTTTACAAAACGACCATGCAATGAAATAACATTACAATTAAATAATTTGACTTATACTTTATTGTAAAACCTTGTAATGTACAATTTTCTTTCCGGAGAGAAAACAAATAGCATCAATGGTTTGCCGACTCCCAAGCATGCAATGTACAACTGCCCATGCGAAAAACATGGAATTCAAGGTATATTTCACACATTTCTAACAATTGGGCTTGGGATTTATTGTCATTGGAGAATGCAAGATGCATGGGAAACTGAACATGCTTTAATTCAAACGGAAAGTCGGTTGGCATTAGAGGTATTCTTGGAATAAATACATCCTCGCCGTTGAACTTTCCTATGATTATAGTAGCTTAAATCAAATTTTTCATAATTTTTTAAACAACGGGTCTTGTTCCGTTGTACAATTTCAGCTGTTGAGATTGCGCAGCATAATAATTAACAAGTCAGCCTTGAGCTGTAAATTGTGTGGTGGAATCCTGGCAAATCCAATGAATTTAGGAATTCAGTTAGATAATTGACGAATTCATTTGGATCAGTAAGGGAATTGGTTGACTTAAATGAATGCATTTGTCCATAAATTTTACTCTGAAAATTTATATTCAAATCATCTACATTCTTATTAGTTGCTGCTAAATGACTTGTTCACTCAACCGAGCATAGTTTTTGTAATGTTGAAAATGAGTCGGAATAGTAACACTCACCTCACTTATATGTATTATGTCTTCAACAGTTCAGTACACAGACTCCTCAGCATCCCACTTGACCCAGAAGAGTACAACACAGAATACCTCCAACTAAGACATATAGCCTCAGCCAATGGTTTTAACCCAGACATCATTGACCAAAAAATTAAAAAACATAAGGAGAAATTAACCTTAAAACAAATCACCACTTTGTCCATACAAAAACCGAAAGTTATATATAAAAAATTCACCTATCACCCAACAGCAGATAGGAAATTCAAAAAAATTTTCAAGAAATACAATATAAGTTTAGCTTCAAGTAACCAATTCAACATAAAAAATGCATTGAAAACAGACATTAAAGACCCCATACCTACAAACCAGAGATCAGGCATCTACAGAATTGATTGCAAGGACTGCAAATCATGTTACATTGGCCAAACAAAAAGAAGACTGGAAACAAGGCTAAAGGAACATTTCAGACATATCAAACAGAAACAAACAGATAAATCGGCAGTAGCATACCATTTTTGGACATCACATCATGAAATACAAAATGACATAAAATTGCTAAAACCTGTAAACAACCCGGCAGAACTTACAGTTTGGGAGAATATTCTCATTACACAACAAAAAGACCAACTGATGAATTTTGAAATACCGCCACATGATTTTGAACTTCTACTGAGAACTGAGAACACCAGATGGCTCCACCGTAATAGACCACAGAGCACAAATACCAGCCATCAGTCGGACTTCAACTGAAGAAGAGGGCAATTGCCCTTGAAACATAGGACATAATACATATAAGTGAGGTGAGTGTTACTATTCCGACTCATTTTCAACATTACATTGATTAAAACTTCACTTGTCTCAAACTTCTGAGTTATTTAATAGTTTTTGTAATTTACACCAATATTTGGGGACACTTTTGATATTAATTCTTCCTTTGACGTTATGAAGTGACAAAATTTGGTGGAAATGAAATGAGGCCAGTAGAAGTATCAACAGGAATTTTCCCTTTGCCAATGTGTAATAATGCCTTTGCATCTGCAAAGTGCAATGATCTGCACAATGTAGCATATTTGGTTGGTATTGCGTAAAGGACGAAGTCAACATTTTTTTAAATGTTGTTTTCATTGCGAGACCCGGGTCTTATCAGCCGACCTTGTGTATGTGTCTCACACACACACAACCACAACAATGATACCCAAGCACTTGTAATTTGCTAGTCTCTCTAGTAAATGATCATTTAGTTCTTTATGTTTGCCCTCTTTAGATACCTCATAATCTTAATTTTATTAATGTTAATTGCCGTCCTTTTCGTAATAGCTCATCATATTATTCATTCATCATATTTTTTAAACTTACACATGAGTTGGCTATTACAATTATATCGTCCACATACAAAGCTTTGTAAATAAACTGGTTGAAGTCTCCAGTTCCCAACTTTGGTTCTGGGAATTTGGCATTTGCATAGTTTTAATGATGTATCACACCACCACAGGAGTCAAAGAATACAGTTGCAGTAATTTTTTATTATACTGGAGGCATTGAACATTTTTGCTGTACATACAGTTTTATTGAAGTAGTACCATAAATAAGAAGTTTTTAAAATACATAGAGAAATAAAATGTGAAGGTAGAGTGACCAGATGGTCAACATAACCTTGACTTTGCTGTGGACCTTTCATGCTTTTCTTGACCTCAGAAATACAATGCCTCTACAATGACTGCATCTTGGTTTCTGGATTGTACCCATAAACCCATGTCTCATTACCCGCGATCACAGTATTCAGAGAGTTGGGGTCACTGTTTTTCATTCTCCAGCAGGTCCTGTGCAATATTCAATTAGTGTCTTTGTAATTTTGTTCCTAATTTTTATTTATAATTGTATTATACTTGTACATATATGAAACTGTAAATGTTGGAAACCAAAAGTTTATTGATCATAAAATATATTTATTTATAATTTATTTATGTTCAGATGCCATTGCTTCTACTCCATTATTAGCAGCTTCGGTACAGATTTTGCAAACACTTTCTGCATATCAAAATCCTCGGTCAAAATTGAATGTACCAATCCAGTGCTATTCGTATCTTGTTTGCAAGTTCTCAGAATGTGATACAATGTTTTTGCAAGACCACAATTGCACTTGCTTGATAATATTGTCATTTTTCAGTTTGTTGAGGACCTATCTGAGCATGGTTAATTGTCCACTGATGTGCACACACCTCACATACTACCATTAGAGGTTAATTGCCCTATATTATCATATTCTATGTATTTCTCTTTGTGTAATGTACCATTGCTGGGCTGGTCTGGTGATGGAGCGAGGGGTCTATCAGCCTGCAGTGATGTAGTCATCAGCTCTTAACTCCAGTAAGGTACATTGGTAGTCATTCACCAACATATCTAATCCTGTGAGGGTTTTCTGATTGTTGAAGTATTGCGTTGCATAGCTTGCTGCATTAATTTCACAATGCATAACTGTAGCAGCTAATATAGGAAATGAGCAGCTAAGTGTACATTTTTCTATTTCGTAATAGCCTGTAGCATGGTGAAGTCATTTAAACTAAGTTCTAAATTTCTTGATTCCTGTTGCTAAGCATGCTAAGTTTCACAGTTGTGTTTCCGCAATACAGTAGTGCATATTTATTTGATGTATATGTTGCTATACATGGGCATTTATTATGCCATTTGGGTTCTTCCTGAATGTAAGATGCTCTTAAGACTTTTGGGTGTTACCAGCAAAATTTGAGTATTGTGCCAAAAGGAAATTTGTTAAATTTTGGATGGGGGACTATTTTAAATTGTTTGTTAAGCATTATTATTGAAGGCATTATTTGTTAAACATATATGCTATATTGTTATTCCCTCTTGTAGTTTATTCTTGTTATTTGCCCATTCAAGTTTGTTATTCTTTAATATGATGGATGTAATAAACAGGAGTTTAGTGGAAAACTTAGTCACTATATTTTCACAACTAGGCGCCATGCACTTTAAGTATCTGGCGTTTCTAGACAACAATCCCAACTTCCACGAAACTACTGATTATTAACCCATTCTCCATTATATATGTGAGCATTTGGGGGCTATCCCCAAGGACATCAGTACAGTAATGGAATGATTATTATGTCCTTTTACATTCTTCTGGCATTAGCTTATTCTTAAAAACTTTCTGGCATATTTGGTAACTGCCCACTCTCTCCTTTCACCATATTTTATATGTTCTGGTGCTATATCATCCATTCCACTTGCTTTCCCAGTTCTTATCCTGCCTCTATTTTTACTTCATTTTTTCAATTTCATCTTCTGTTTCTATTTCTGCGTGATTCATTTTCTATTCTGTTTATGTATCTTCTTGGTATATTTCTTTAAATTTGTTTTCATTGCATAATATTCAAACTTCCTTCTATACAACATTTAAATTGCATTTGTAAAATTAAGGAACAAATAATAAACTAATGATTTCTTCTTGGGATGTCTGCCAGGTAAGTGTTGGATTCATTTCCAAGCTTTCAACAACATTCTCTGTCGCCATCATCAGGAAACTGGAGAATATTTATACCTGGAGGGGAAGACTGAAGGACTGCCTCACTCGCTGTCATTGGTCGGCACTGGCCAATGGGGGTTGAGGATGGGGCAAGTGATTATGAATTATAGGTAGCCATGTTTTGCTTATATACAGACCTTTGTCTTTGTTAAAATTATTTTTGTTTGCTTTTATGTATATTGCTTCTTTTATCTGGTAGATTTTTCTATTATTTTGGTAGATGAAAAATTTATCATATGGCTAGTATCATAAGTATGTTGTGCCACCACAGACTTTTCTGGGTAGCCCAATCTGATGCAGCATTGGTGTTCTTTGATGCGCTCTTCCACAGTGCTCCCCATCTGGCTGATGTAAATTTTTCCACATTTGCACAGATTTTGTAAATACCGGCAGTGCGGAAGCCCAGATTGTCTTTGACCATGCCCAGATGTTGTTTGATTTTGGCAGGAGGCTTAAAGACTGCATTGCTGCTGCTGATGCTGCATTGAGACAGTATTCTTGCTTGCCGACCATTGGCAGCATGTGAGGCTGTCCTTCAGCCTCCCCTCCAGGTATAAATACCACCACCAGAGCAACTTCTCTCCAGTTCCCTGATGATGGCAACAAAGTACATCATTGAAAGCTTGGAAATTAATCCAACATTTGCCTGGCTGATGTCCCAAGAAGAAACCATTAATAACCAGCGCTGGAAAGTTTCAAGTCCTAAAATAATAAACTGCTAATTTGTATTTCAGACTGTGAAGAATGAAGGTCCATTAGCTCTGTATAAGGGCTTTGTACCCACATGGCTAAGAATGGGTCCTTGGAATGTAATCTTTTTTATCACTTACGAACAGTTGAAAAAGCTATATTGATGATTTCTTCCATCAATCACATCACCAAAAAAAATGAAGCTAAGTGGAAAAGCCTGCTTATTTTCTGTTCATATTGTGCATATTTTGCTGATCTTATTAGTTAATAGAAATTTTAAAGAAAGTTGAAAGACATTGTCGCGAAAATTCCAGAGAAAAGTATATAAAAGTTGAAACTCTTTTAAGTACTAAATACAACGGAACATAAGAATTAAAAACTGTAAAGAAGTGCAATAATTAAACTGAACCTATTTATAAAACTTACTGTGCTGGTACAGAATTAATTTTGCTGTAGCTCACAGTTTTTGTTATCTAGAGCTTTTAGTGAATGTTACCATGCAGTATTCAAGTTCTTATTGACAAGAATTCTCTTGACTTGTCAATAATAATAATAATAATAATAATCAGAGTACCAGAACAGTGAAGCTAAGATTGGCCAGTTACTTAATTATTGTTACAGAATCAATCATGAATAATTAGGTGAATTATTTGTAATGTTGTATTTGAAATATATAAAACATCAGCATGCATGAACAAAGTACTTTATTAAATATTTATCTATCATATTTATTTTGGAATAAATACTATGAAATCTGTATTAATGAGGAATTTGCTAAAGGGACTTTCATTTTTGTAAAAATTTTAGTTTATCTTCTTGTGTAATAGACAAGCTCTGATGTAAACTTAGTTTATTTTTGTAACCTACCAGTCATGTTATACCACTTAAAAGTACCAGAAGTGTCAAAGATGATAAACTTATGACTTTTTAGAAATGCTCAATTAAGGCAAAACTTATTTTATAAACAGGAATTTAGTGTTTAATTTTTAAAAATAAATATTTACATTTAGAATATACCAAGTCAATCAAATACTCCTTAGCTATTAACTTTTGCAACTTGTAAACAACAGGTGTGTTTTGTCACCCACTAATGATTAATATATGTATTTGGATATACAAAGAGGAAAAAAACAGTTAATAATTAAAGCGCATTTTGGAAACATAAACCCTTCTGCTAAGATTGCTGCCAATTTTATCAACTTTGATGTACGATATACATTTTTACTCATTTCTGAAATGGCAAGTGAGTAAAACACCAGTCAAATTGATGTAGTGTTTTTTATCCTAAAAGAAAACTATAGATCTTTTACAAAAATGAAGAAGCTATAAGCTATGAATAATTACAGACATGCTCACATAAAATATGTTAAATTATTTCAATTGTATTGCAAATTATGGCAAGTAAATTTGATAAAGGTTCATAATAGCTTATGCCATTTGATTAATTACTTTAAAGCATCTCAAGCATCTCAAAATCTAAAGCATTGCATTCACGTGACTTTTTCTACTCCTTTCTACAACTTATTCTTATAAAAGCTATTATTCTAGGTATTTCTTGTTAATGTATATACACTTTTGATTCACATTTATACATTTTGTTGTAAAGGATAATCAGATTTTAAAAAGTGTATGTCTATATGTATATAGGATAAACCAGAACTCCACCGACAGACAAACTTTCAGAGGTTGTTTAGTGATACCTTCTAAGTATTTTGGTATAAGGGAACCATGGTCTTCAGTGGCTCATTACAGAGTAATAATGTAATTATGATTTGTTTAGTCTGTTACACAAATCATTCTGTGAAAATGCCTTCACAACAGTGAAGAAGCCTATAATATGTAATAACCAAAGCGTACAATGCACAACACAGAGAGTGCAAATCCTAGAGACGAAACATGTTCATTTTTATCACAGCATGTTCAGTCTGATCTATCAGAGTACAGTATGATGCATAACAAATGCAGAACTGTTCCCTTACAGGTATTGTTTAAAATGTTGATACTATGATCATGGTAGAGTGTGTAATGAGCACCATCAACTTCTTTTTGCTCAATAGGATTTTAAACTTTCTGAGCTTAAAATAAAATATGTAATAATTGATTATTGTCATTAAGCTTAATAAAGCAATAAGCACTAACATCAGCAAAAATATAAAAGTTATACACAAAACAATATTACAGTTTTATCAAAAATATTAACAATAATATAAAAAAATGAATAAAAATGGTATTAAAGCCTGGTTCACAACACACCAGCGATTGTAACAAGAACTAAAATGAGTCATTTACTTAATATTGACCACTGAAATTTGTTCATCTACTCTCCAACTGAGCCAACATAATTTGTGAATTCAGTCAACATAATACAGATAAACCAACTTCAAATTTCAATAAAGAGATTTTTCTAAATGGAAGCCACTGCTATTTCTGATTCCTTAAACTTCTTAAACAGCTAAACTATAGGCTATTGGTAAACAACCAATGCTCAAACAATTTGAAATAGAGAATAAAGCACTTTTGCTAGAATCCCTTTCAATTTGATTTTCCCAGCTTGCGATTGCTACTAGAGAGAGCTCCAGTAGCCTTTTTACATCACAGCCACGTGGAATAATTGCTGCAATGAAGAAGAAAAAGAACAAGAGTCTGATATGCATGATATGGATCAGATGTGCCATGTCCTAGATCGAGATCGTGAAATTTAAACTTGGACAAGTTGTGCTTCTCGTTCCACGGGCCTGGGAATGCTACCATTGAAATACATGTATTTCAACATTCCTGTTCTCATTCTGTTAACTGTTGCTGGTTGTTGTGAACCAGCCTTAATTCTCAAACAGGGTAAATGTTGAGAATAATATGCAAGCTAACGATTAAGTAGATCAGAAATAATAAAAACCATCACTATAAGATCTTTTCCTTTTGCATATTGAGAAAAAGTTAGCACCAAGTAATTAAAAGGTTATCCTTACACACAGTACTAGAATTATCTGTTCATAATTAATATAAGGGGTTTATCCTTTCAGCTAAGCTGAACTGCATTAGCATTTAAAAAATATCATGTGTTACACTCACATGACTAGTTGCTCTACAAACTTCTTACAAAAGATTATTCTTCTTTCTGCACAATGCCAATCGAGATAAACATTAGCAGAATGTTCTTATTACTTAGTTCCTTTGAGTAGAAAGGAACAAAGGGAATGCACTAGGCTAAATTGATAAGTCAAATGTTTTAAAAGCTATCATTATGTGATTGTCATTGCAAATCGCTTCTTTGCTTAGCCAGGAGTAGAACAAAAGAAAAATGGACACTTTCTGTCTGACAAAAGTATAAAAAGTATAAGTACTTTTACTTTACTGAAAGAATATCACGGAATATCTGATATTGTTATAACAAAAACGTAAAAGACATAAAATGTATATGACATAACTTGTGTATTTTAACAAGATCTACATTTTTTGTGCAGAAAGTTTTTGTGTATCTCTTACGGTTTAGCAGAAGCAAAATTGGGCAAAATTCATCCACAATAAAGAAGTTTTCGGAGGCTATTCCCAGAAAATTCAAGATATACATTTTATTTGGGATGTAAATAGCTTTAATATACAAGATTTTAATCAAAATCATTATAGAGCCATTTTTGAGAACTTTAAATTTTTGAAAATTTTTCTATGTAAAGTGTAGTTTGTGGTGAGGGGATTTTCTTGAAAATCTCCATGTCACATCCTTGGAAGATGCTAAACCTAAATACCAAGTTTGGTATTTAACAGTCTTTTCATTTTTGAGCTATGCTGTCCACACACACATGCAGGATCAACTTAAAAGAATAAGCTGTATGGATGATCAGTTGCTAAACCTTATTTCTCAGTACAGGAATATTTTGAAAGGTAATGTAATTTTATTCATGTATAGGTGCTTGGTTAAGAAAATTGTAAATACTCGTATCTTAGTAATTCTCTTATTTGTAAACACATTACTGCTACTTTCTATTGAGAAGATTGTATTTAAACACTTTAGTAATTTTGTGACGTCTGTTGCTGTACAGCTTAATGGCAAAAATTTATTATTGTTATTATTATTATTTTTATTATTATTATTAAATATAATCATAAATATGATATGTTTATAAAATAAATGCACAAAAAAATGAAAGAAGTAAATGGGATGAATCATCAGTTGAAAAATGGAAATAGTATAAGCTCTAAATAAGCAAAAGAAGGAAGGTTTAAATTCTTCATGTAGTTTATTAATAATTAAATTTCATAAAAATGTTATTTGGGAAGGGATTGGACCCTGTCCATTGAAAGGATTTTAAAGGCCTGCAATATTTTGACTGTGCAAGGTAGCATAATCATTAGTCTTTTAGCTTGAACATTTCAAAATTCATCTGTAAAAATTAAAATCTAAAGTAGCAAACTTTTCAAAAATGCCTGATGTTACAAGATAGCTATTTATGTAGCTGAGGTTTATGACCAACCCTTAGGCAAGAATAGAATTTCAATATCACTAAGGAAATGGCTTTCGCGTAGTAGCTGCATAATGTATTTTATTCCACATATGTAGAATAATTAAGACCAATTATAATGATATAAAGTAACAAATTGTGAATTCGGTTTCTTGTACATTAGCCATTTAAAGTATGGGTAAAGTGATTGCAATGTTTCCATTGAACCTTATACTAGTCCTTTTAAATCCCATTTTCCATATTGTTTTTGGTTTAAAGACAGCTTTTGACATTTGAAACAAAACTAATTTATGCAAATGTTATATGTTCTTCCCATTGCCTTTCTTTTACAGTATAGCAATTGTAAAAATTCTGGGAAAAGAAGAGAACTACACTATCTGTTGAGCTATTTTTGAGAAATTAAAAAGATAGAGCAATTTCTAATAAAGGTTGTTTGAGATGAGAAGGCAAATACTAATATAAAACTTGATATTATTGTTACGAGTAATAAGGAATACATAACCAGTACATCAAAAATGATGAATAAACATTTGCCTTGAATAATCTTCATAGCTGCACTGTAACATAAGAAATAATATAATGGTTTTTTGCAATATCTGCTTCATTTGGAATAGTAGTTAGGAGCATAAGCATTGGACAGAATAGAATTAAGTTCATGAAAATGTTACGATACCAATATAATCATCTACAAAGACTTTTATATTTTATGAAACAGAATACTCTGTAGTTGTGCCCTTTAGCAAATTCTTCACACAAATAATGTCTTTGAGCACTAAAATACTCATAAAAATCATGCATTTAATATTTTCAGGCCGTGAATGCTTGTAGTTCATGAGTTACAATAGGACAATTAATGTGTTTAAGTATAACAGTACTAAATTATTTACTTGCTACAGTTTAGAATTCTTCTCAAATGAAAACTGAATTTGGGAATGAAAAGAAATGCTTTTATTGTAATTTTCATGTTTATATTTCAGAGCAGTGCATAAGTGACACCAAAGAGTAGTAAGTGTTGTATTAAACTTTATGTAAAATATAAATATTTGTTTAAAGACTTCATTTCTTCTACATGTATGTTATGTTTGCGCCGATTCAAAAAAAAACTGTTTGTTTGTGGGTTTGACTTACTGGTTTATACAGCTTTGCCAATCTTGCATTACATTTGTTAGGAAAGAAAGAGAAGTCTATAAGTACTTGGCAAAGCCTTTTTGTTGAACTAGATTACCCATAAGTGTTCATTTACAAAGCTTCAAGTATATTTAATTGCTAAACATATGATTGTTTAATCATCTGTGAAACACAGATCAGCCATTTGTAAGTTTAAACAAAAATTCTCAGAATTTTTCTGCTTGCACTGTTCTGCTTTTTATACATATAATAAAAGTGATCACTGAACTGAAACTACTTTGAATGAAGGGAACAGTAATGAAATTTATTGTAATAATGATTTTACTGGTATTTACAGAGCAAACAAATAGGATTTTTTTTTTTCACTACATAGTGTGAAAGTGAAATAAGGGCACAGATTGAAGATGATATGTTTTGGCTGTACAATAATTTGTATACAGTTATTTCTAACTGAATAGAGTTTCTTAGGTATGGCAGAACCTGTAAGATACAGCACCCTCTTAAAAGTATCTACAAACAAGGATGTGTTGCCCACTTACCATAAAATCTCTTACAGTTTCACCTACATCTTTGCTTTCATGAACTCACCAAATGTGGGAAGGTACAATAACTGTTTCTTAGCCCCTTCACTGTCAGCTATTTAAATGTCCTTGCACAGTAGCACACAGCCATTACCAGTTTGTCATAGCCTCTGGTGTAATATGTGGGAATTCATGAAAGGATAATTTACTTTGTTATTTTTCAAGAAAAGCAAAAATGTGTATAGTACATCCAATATAGGTTACTATTATGGTTTTGTTTTAATTGGTTATTGTTTTTAATTAGTATAACATAATGAGAACTAAAATGGTTCACTTAATATTTATTGACTTAACAAACACCAAATATTGCCCTTACTCACAAAAGAAAGTAAAAAAAACTGTATATTACATTCACACGACTTTCTCTACCTGTTCTGCAAACAAACTATTCTTACAAAAGATTCTTTTTTTATGCGTATCATGCTAATCAAGATAAACAGTAGCAGAAATTATCTTATTACTTGTATCCTTCTAAGCAGAAGGGAAATAAGGGAATACATGAGCTGAAGCGATAAAACATTTTTAAAAGATGTTCGCTATGTGAACAATTGGAATTTGGCCACCTTTGCATTGGCAGCAGTAAAACAAAAAAACAAAAAAATGAAATGAAAGGTGACTCCATTTTAAATTGAAATCAATAATAAGGAATATCTCAGAAATGGTGAACTCTAAAACAAAATGTATATGATAAAAATTGCCTGTTTTAATGAGATATACATTTTTTGTGTGGTAAGACTTACAGTTTAACAGTTTTGCAAAATTCATCCTGTGAAATATTTTTAAAATATGATATTATAATCAAAATGGTAGAGACATTTTTGAGAAAAACAAACTTTTAAAAAAAAATTCCATATAAAGGGCAGTTTGGGGTGGGAGAATTTTTTTCAAAGTCTTTGTATTTCATCCTTGGAAGATATTAAACTTAAATACCAAGTTTGATATTTATCAGCCTTAGTTTTAGAGCTATGCTGTCTGCAGACACCCACATAGACCTTTTTTTGGACTCAGGGGACCCCTAACATATATTTGTAGTGAAATCGTGGCATCAAATTTTTTGATAGAATACTTCATCTCTATACACTATGCACATGGTACTTCTAGAGAAAATAAAGATACTGTTATAGGAATTGTAAATATTACATAACTGCAGAAAAGTATTAGGTTAACAAGTGAGATGGTTCCATGGCAGTGTGAGGTTTACATTTGAGAGATCCCAATTTGAATTCCTGTCCATTCTGACATTTTTCTCGGGTTTTTCCGTAGTCATTAGGTGAATGCTGGAGTAGATTTCTCATATACCTCGATTTTCTTCCCATTATTTTCCTTTCATTCCATTTCCTCATCTTTCAAGTATGGTTCTAGGTTTTGTGGCATATGGAGGCATCAGACAGATGGCTCAAATACATGCTCAAAGGAAAGAGTACCACTTTTGGACACTAGAGGGACGCATGGCTGATGGATCAATCATTGTCCTTGCAGGCAGTTCTAGCAATAGTGGAATGGGTATTTGAACATGGAATTATTAGGGACTTACACAGGTCTCTGGCCTGTCTGTCTGTGGTGTATATCCTGTGGTTCCTTCATTTCATACCTTCTTCCTGGGGATGGTAGCCTCAATAGGTCAGTCCGCAAAGTGTTCCCCTTCCATAGTAAAATATATAGCTATACCTAGGTCTTGTATTCTGTCATATCAACATGCTAGTGAAATCTGTGTTCTTACTTCTCTTCCACAGCATTTGGAGAGCCTATGACTGATCTGTGTTCAAAACATATGTTTGGCCTTATTAGTAACATTTGATGATCCATCATTTTTAAAGAATGTTTCTGTATATAGAAGTCTTATGGCAGTCATATTGTTGTTAAATGCCATACTTTACTTGTTTTATTTTGGGAAATCAGCTTTTGTTTTCTAAGGGCTTAAATGCATTTTGTCATTGCAAAAGCCTCTTTCTTTTAAAAACACTTTTAATATTAGAAGCTTCCTCATTGTTTGCAGGAGTTTTACAATGCTATAATGTATCACATAATTATTCTACTTGCTGCATATAACTTTTTACAGCATTTATTGGTGCTGGTGCTATAATACTCTGATGCTAGTACCAGATAATAAATCCATGGCACGTCAGCTCACAAGGAACCTTGGCCTACCCCCATCTCGGCCCATGACAGACATGGATGGGGTCGCTGTATTGGAGCATGAGACTTGGTCAGCGCCTCGAACCCCCCTGGCCGGTTAATGCGATCCTCATGACCTGGAGCCGCTATTTCTCCATCAAGTGGCTCCCCAGGGACCTCATGAGGCTGTGTGCAACCTGGTCCATGTCTCCCAGCAGGGAAAATCCCCATGCTGGTACTGGGAATCAAACCCAGGTCTTACGCTTGGCAAGCAGCAACGCTACCACCACACTAAGATGATCACCAGTACCAGAAGCTGTTTAAAATAAATGAGGTTTTCCTAGGTTAACACCCGATGGATATTATAATAAATATTTCCAGAATGCTAACAATATACTGAAATTTGTTGTACAAATATAAACATATGTGCACTACAGTAGTAAGTGTATTTGAAAACTGATTGTTTAGGATAAATAAAATTATCTTGGACATCTCCAAATGCAGAAATGAACCATACTAATGTAATGGGAATCTTTAGTAATGATCTTGTACAATAAGCAAGAAATGTTTTACTTAATTTGAAAAAGTTTTGTCTTCTATTATCCAAAAAGACAGTTAAATAAATTATTGATATTTATAAAATAAAATAAAGTTTAACATTGTTGGTGCAGACTTTCAATCACTCAAGTCTAAACATCCCAATTTTATTGAAATTATCTATATATCTATGCTGGTATATTTTTAGCTATATCTAGTAAAACCATATCCCTCTCAACTAATGAACTGGCATGAGTGTGATATGCACTCCCCCAGGTGTTATAGCATCAGTTAATCTTTTCCAATTATTTCTGGATGCGGTCATACATTTTTTTCTCAAGACCTGCCATACCCTTAGTTACCAACACAGTTTCTTCTAAACTACACATCCTCATAGCTGCATACTAAGATATATGCAATGGGTAATGTATATCTAAGTTAGCAATGAATTCTATGAGTTTAGGTCTTTGATAATTTCTTTAAAGCAAAATATCATCATACAGCAACATGCTGCATACTGATCAAATTTTCAAAGTGTGAATGAATCTTTTTAAAATTTTATTGGAGCTGTGCAGCTAGAAATGTCTCTAGTAATCATTGACAAGCTCACTTTGCAAATTATTTTAGTGAAGATTTGTTTCCTTGATCTAAACTACCTTTTGGCGTGTAGCGTTGATTGTTCAGAAGTAAAAGTTTAGCTTCAACATGTTGCATGTTGCTGCTTGATGAATGGTCTGGTTCCATTTTTATGCTTAGAATGTCAGTGAACTTCTTAGAATTAACTCCATGAATTGAAATCAAAGAACCTTTTCTTTTCTTCTTTAACTATTAAAAACTTTGACTACATAGGAGTGTTACTAGAAGGCTTTACTGTGATATTTTTCTTTTTTGATCAGTTTGTGTTTGTGTTTTTGAAAGACCCATTCTCAGGTAATCTGAAATCTATTGTATTTATATTCCTTGTTCCTATGCATAAATGACATACCTCAGCAGTGATGAAGTTTATAAATTTGTTTTATGAATTCACAAGTTAAAGTTCCACACAAGTTTTTGCTTGCAATCAACACACTTTGTAAATCTGACACAATACTCCTTTCTTGGAAATGTCTTTTTATAGCACAGCATGATTTAGATCAGGGATGCCCAACCACGTTGGAAGAGGGGAGGGTGGCTGAACCTCCTTGCACCCATTCCAACATTTTGTTGAGATGATGTGGGCCTATAAGAGGAATAAGAAAGTTTTTTAAAATAAATGAAGAAGCGAGACAAAGGTGTGATTTATCACTTTTTTTATTTAATATTTATACAGATAATATTCTAAATTAATGGAAAAGTTTATTAAATAATGAAGGAATTTTAATTGACAAAAATTGTAGAGTAAATGCCCTATATTTGCAGACAGTGTCCTACTTATGGCAAAAAATATCCAAATAATAGCACACAAGCTCCAATGCTGCCAATATATATACACACACAAGTAAAAAATATCAATAAATAACAATGGTATTTAAGGGTAATATGAAATAAGAACAAAAATAATATTGGAGAAGAAAATAGCAGAACAAGTTACACATTTTAAGTATTTAGGATGTGATATTACATATGAAAAAGATAAAGATTTAGAAAATAAAATGTCCCAATCCCAGGCAATATGTGGGACCATAAAAAGAATTTCAGCCCAGAAAACAAGAAAAGATACAGAACCTAAGCTATATAAGACAATGGATGTTCCTTGTTTGTTGTATGGAAGTGAAACCAAAGGGAAAAAGAATGTAAGCAGCAGGGATGTTATTTTTGTGGAATATAAAAGGATGCACACGAGTAGATAGAATATGAAATGAGCAAATAACATAAGAATGATATATAAGTTATAAGACAAAATTAAAACAAACAGCAAGAAATGGACTTGGCACTTAATGAGGATGAGTTATGAAAGCCAAGAAGAGCCGTCCAATACAACCCAATGGCAGACCCCATAAAAGATGCACACCACAGACTACTTGGCCAGAACGGGCTATTTAGCCTGTGGAAGAAGAAGATGATGTGGGCTTACTCTCCATTGACAAAGATAGGCTTTTTTGCAAAGTTTCAGTGGCGGCTAGAGAGCACTTTGATGTCCTTAAAAAAAATGTAATACAATACATATTTATATGAACACTGAATCCTATGGACATTGTGCCATTTTTACGATATATTTCTTTTAGTGACTTTCGTCTTATGATTTTCTAGGCTAACAATTGCCGCAGACATTAACATATAAAGCCTTAGAAGACTTATCAAGTGATCACTGTATTTACTATTCCAATATTGTCTTTTAATGTAATTCATTTTAAAAACGTTTACCCTATATACTGTGTTCACAACTGCCATCTAACATCTGCATGGTGTATTAATATCAGGCTATCATAGTACGAGAGGATATGCTCATAGATTGAGTTGTATTATTAAAACAATACAATTATAAATAATTTCTGAACGCCCCTCATAATTTCTTAGTTTATTTGAAAGCATATTAGTGATCAGGAAAAGCTAGCACAATAGAACTAAAATTGACAATAGACTTGGCTAGTTCTGATAAACCCCATTGGACCCAGCTGCAGTATCAACAGTGTATGACATTACAACAGGATCAACTTACTAATGTTTGCTGCTTCCCTTCCTTAGTGATACAGTTAACTATAACCCCCCCCCCCAATGCAAACCTCTGTTTTCTATGTCATATCTCGTGTCCTCTGTTCTCCTCGTAGCAGTGTTTTCAAGAAAGGCTTAATAATTTTTAAAAACCATATAAATGATGTTTTAAAATATTTAGAGCACCTTGTATAGCAATTGGTTTGATTGTCTTGAGGAGGAGTTGGAAACATTTCCATATCTGCAAAACAGTGGTAAAAAGTTTCAAATATATAGAGGTATAAATGTAAAAAGAAGCTAGTAACAGCGAAGAATAACACACATATTATGAACATCAAAAAAGAGACCAAAAGGATATGTTGATAATGCAATGAAATCGTTGCGAAACTAGTCCAGGCAAGGATTCCAAAAGATAAGTGAAGATTTGTTGCAACTATTATTTTTATATTAATATACAGAGGTATTCTTTTCCTTGCTGCATATAATAAGTAGTTCAGTATATACTACATGGTGTTTTGTCTCAGCTTATTCAAATTAACTGAAAGTTTTTTTCTGTAATCAGTGCAATTATTGAACATTGAAGTTACATATTATATGAGTTATTCTAACCCTATCTCCGCTTAAGGTCATTAAACAAATGTAAGTCATTGAAGCTCTATAAAACTACCTATGAAAATTAAACAAAACATTTGCCAGTATTACTTTTGTGATTATCTTCATCACTGCATCAATCACTTCTTCGAGCATTTATGTCATTGTACACTAACTTTTATGTTATGTTTAAGTTTTATTTTAAGTAATTGTTTTTATAGTGTTTCTAAGCTAACAAAAGCTATCTTAAATATTATAAAAGTTTCATACTTTTTTGCCTGTGGATATAAACCAAGTGAATAGGTATTAATGCCCTTATTTTCCAACAGTATTTTTAAAACATCCTAATGACCTGTCTTATAATTTATTTACTTGTACAGATTTATTGATATGTTTCTATTTCTAAGTATTTATTTTAACATTTATTATACTTATTTTTATGTATGCCAAAGTGAGCCAGCAATGAGTGCTTCATTATGAATGACATAGAAAGTTTTAATGCCAAAAAATGTGCTTAATAGTTTTAAAATAATGTTGAGTTTTGTTTGCAGAAATGAAATAATTTGAATGTATGCTGTTAAGATTTATAACATGATTGTCCTAACTTATTGTGATACTCTTTATTCTTTTGTATTGCTGTTTGGATAAGCTTTTAAAATTGTGGCTATTGCAATGGAACTTATAATAGATGTCTATTAATGTATGCCTCTTTAATTTGGGAGCATTGGGGGCCAATCCTTGGAACAATAGAGAAGAAATCAGTGTATGCTATGTAAACAAAAACTGACTTCAAAACTTTGATTTGGTATTATTGCATTCCTTTTTATAAACTTTTGTTGAATTGTGTAACAGCAGATAAATATTTAAAGCTTAGATTTTACCTATATCATATCTAACAAAATGCACAA
This sequence comes from Hymenopus coronatus, assembly GCA_030762935.1. Classification (NCBI taxonomy): domain Eukaryota; kingdom Metazoa; phylum Arthropoda; class Insecta; order Mantodea; family Hymenopodidae; genus Hymenopus; species Hymenopus coronatus. The sequence goes on from CM060881.1 coordinate 165,363,890, forward strand.
GAAAGATTTTAAGGATGCTTGCTAAAGTTCTGAGTGTAATTATTAAAGTGGTGTTAGTCTTAGTTATCAACAGAAGATAATTTAAAAAATAAATCCTGTCATTATAAGATGATCAATTGACAGATTAAGTTGCTTACTCTGTTTGCCTCCACCAAAAATAGCATGATGCACAAGTTGTAGATTAGCAATTTTAAATGAATACCATTTTGGAAGATATGGAAGCAATGCAGATGTACAACCGAAATTCAGGAACTCTGTGCAAACTGAGAGGGTGCTGGGTTACAAAAATATCAAATGGAAATCTTTTCTCTTCTGTATAAGAGCACTGGAAGCAGTAATTTAAACACAGTTTCTTATAAGATGTAAAATGGAGGAGTTTAATTAACTGGTTTCTATATTGGAGAAAAATTCTGGTGCCATTGCATTTCTTTGCACATGATTCAGTTTCTTCTCTCTTTTATATTGTCATCCAAGTTATACAGCTGAGCAGTTCAATTTGCAAATTCCCCTGCCCCAAGTTAGGTAGTAATTTTTGTAAACCATGTCACCCATAGGGCCACTCATAAAAAGGAGAGTCTTGGAGTTTTATGCAGTTTTCAGGAGATGAATTTGTGCTCGTATAAACAGAGCACAAAATGTACCCCTCCACTTTCTTGCTCTGATTGGAAGGGAAACGAACCACTTTCGTAACCATGTGGTGCCAAGAGAGATAGCATTGTAGCACCTTAGAACTGTCATTCTTGCTACCCATTAAACTTTTCGCAGGATACTTTAGAAACACACTATTGATTAGATAACAATTGCGTATAGCACTCCAAACTAAAAATATAAATAAGAAAATACTAACCAGAATCTAAAAAAAGGTTGTGTAACATTCAAGAGTTCTGCTCCTGCCCTCTCTCCTTTCATCTTCTGCTTATGTTTTCCTCGTAATAGTGTATTTGTGCCTGGAAAATTGTGTGTCCTTCATTTACGCATGCTTCGTTGAGAAAATACAGCTTCCGCCCTTGTCTGTGCACAGGAATTTAACAATACATCCTCTTGATCACAATGATATTCTTACCGTTTCTTTTCCGAAATTCAAAACCAATGTAAGTTACAGCATATAAAAAGATGTTTGCTTGAACGTTGGAAGCTCGGAGTTACTATTCACGAATGCAAGTAGTTCCTTGATTGTATATGACTCATTAATATGGAAGAAATGATTAATTTTTTGACGCATTGCATTCCTAAGAAATTTGTCACGTTGAACTTCTAGCACTGGCTTTTCATGTTTTATTGATTTTCCAGATGTGGTTAACTTGCATTTTTTAACCTTTCATTGCATGTGGAATTTATACTTAATGCACACCCACACACACATGTAAACTCTGCTGTCATGTTAACAACATCCTGGATGGTCAATGTGAGATATATCTCAATTTGTGAAAAAATTCAAAATTACAACTTGTTAAAAGACTTACAAGTGCATGCTGTTTGCTCAAGTGTAACTAAATTCATTTTGCTGTAGTACTGTATAATAACACATAAACATACTGCTGCATTATATGGAGGAGATCCAGTAATTTTTGTTAGTACTTGGCGAAGTACTTTGTAATGATACTCTTGATTTACTTCTGTGCACGTGTCTATGTTTACATGAGTACCTAATCATTCAGTGAAACTGGTTAAGGTAAAAAAAAGGGTTGTCCTATTAATGGATTTGCAGGCCTAATATTTTTTTAATATTCTCTTAGTCTCTCTGTTACATTAATATAATGGTTACCAGTAACAATTAGCTGTTACCTACATTGCAATATGAACAATTTTGATACAGATTTACCTTGTAATTTTAGGCGCTGTAAAAATAGTTAATACTTTGACTATTATGATGGTTTTTAATCACAGGATACATTTGCAATGGGATCCTAAACATCATATGATGCAAACATACTAAAGGAAAATACATCATGATTACCAACATCAACATGACTGAAATTAAGCATGTAATAATTTAAATATTTTTATAAGATAAAACATGGGAATGAATTTTGAAAGGCAATGTTCCTAGAGAAAGGAAACATTACCACACAAACTTACGTTAATGTCTGACATCACAAAAGATGCAGATAATCTCATTGGTTACATATCTATGCATAATAAATAACTAGTAAAAATTCTTACCATATGGTATATTATTGAACAACAATGCCAATGCCTATGAAATAATTGATATTACCCAAACTCGGTAATTGTTAATGGGATAACTAGTTACTGTCTTTGTTACTTTGTACTTATTGGGTTACTATAGCCTGCCTCCACTTTAAAAGACAGTATAGAGTTAAATAGAATATTTTTGTCTCAGTGCATATATGATGTCATTAGTCCCATTTCTAATTTTGCGCTGTCATCAAGTTGCAAATAATATGATAGAAATATTCATTTGTTATCATTTTCAGCTTTGAACACAATACCCTATGCAGAATGTTCTTCTCCAGATTATATCATTTTTAAAACCTTTTAGATTTCTGTGCATTCAAATTACTATAGAAAACATGTTTTTCAGTAAAAGTCTGACATTTGCTGCTTATGTGCATCAGGTAAAAAAGAAACAAATAAAAGGGCTTATAAAGATGCGATTAAATAGAAACTAAAAAGGGTGAGGGGAACAAAGCATGCTAGATTAATGAAAATATCCTATTACAGTGGAATAGTGCAAAAAAGTGGAGTGCATCATTCCTTCTTTGCTGTTTTAAAACATAAATGTAATTTTGTCAAAGGGTCAAAATTAAAATCTTGATAATTTTATATATCTCCATATTTGATATTTTGATACTTATAAAAACATATTTTGTATTACTAAAACTATAAAGAGAAGAGATAAAGTGCAGGTAAAAAAATAAACTTCTTAAATAAATAAATCCGTAAATAGCAGTGCAGATATTTCATTATTTGGTGATGTATAATTCATAAGAGGGCATTGAATTATAGAGCTATTACAGCTGAGTGCGATATATACATATAGCACATGTGGCAACAGTTAACATGTACTGTGTTCTAAGATTGAGTTTTTTGCTGTCCATCGCCATTCTATAACCACTGCATTATTTTCTGCCCATCCGTATAAAATAGATCTTTAGAAATAGATGTATCTTTTGCTAAGAGACTGGCATCACCATCGTCTTAATGTTACACCTTTCCTTGTAGTGAAGATCATATTTGCAACTGATTAGCATTTGCATTGTGCAACTCCTTGTTTCTTTGGTGTATTCTCTAGAGTCTAGAGGCATAATGAATAAATAGGCAATGTGCAACCTTTAGAGCGCCAGAATGTCGCTTTAAGGACTATTGCATAATTGTAATAAAAGTTTTCCTTGAGGCCAGATGATTCTCAGAAAGTGCAGTAGAATGGAGCTACCAACCTATATTGTATCTCAGAGGGTTTCCCAAGTCTGGCCTTAGAGATAGGAGCTTTAAAAAATAAACACTAAAAACTGTTTGATGTGCAAAAATCAAACAAATTTTTATATCCACCACTGTCATTTCATTAAGTTACTATGGACTTTCATATTAAAGATTGTTTAATTGCAATTAATCACCATAAATATTTGCATAAAGTAATTAAGTAATACTAAGAAATACATGTGCAGTTACCTTGTTATAGAAGGTGCCAGAAATTCCTACAAAATATAGCATTTCTGTTATCCTTTTTGGTATATTGTCCTTTACATGCATTAGTTCATTTTCTTTAAATATGTGAACTTCTCATTTGGCATTTTCTCTTAGTGTTTTTGATGCATAGGTATTTATTCTTTAACTATACCTAGCTTCTGTAATCACACTTTATAAATTCTTGAAAATTCTCCACATATTCTTTTTGGAGCAGAAGTAGTTCCATTAAAAGATCCATAAGTTCGCTTGTATATACAGCATAAAAATTTCTTTGTGAATGTGCATATACCAAGGCATTAAGAAAAAACTACAGCAAGGCACTAATGAAATGTATAGACTTAATAAACAAGCTGGACCAACTGTAATGAAATTGTGATGGGATAACATGTGCTAAGTCTGAAGTATATGTAACAAAAGTTACATTATCTCCACTAACACTGTATAGCACATGAAAAAATAAAAAAGACCCAATCCACGGACAATGGAATACATTGCAATACATAACTTTGAATGCAATTCATTAAAAGTAGGGATGGTATAAATAGCAAAAGTTTGCTTTACTCCAGAATAAAAAAACCTATTCCATGCAGATAAAGATTATTTTATTCACAGTCAACGTTGAGAAATGATCTGATATGTAATAACCCAAGTTTTAGGATATCAATAGCTTCTCCAGTAATCAGTTTTTTGTACACAGGATGTCCCAAAATTCAATTGTACAACCACTTTGCCACAATTTGGATTTATCGATTGCATTATTGAAAGCTTTTAATAATTATGACTATTAGAAATAAAAACATTTCACAATGTAGCATATAAAATGCAAGAACATTTAAATGAAAAGCAACACACATTTGGAAATGGTTAATACTACTAAAGGTTTAATTTTGTTTTGGAATTCTAATGAGTTCTACACTTTTTGTGCTGGCGGTTTTTCTCACCTTTTAACTTTCTCAATTATATAAAATCATTTGAGAATGAAGAGGAATTCACCAACTTTTACAGAGAATTCAAAATATGTACACTATCATGCCAATATTTGAAACTGATACTTGAATCAGAATTGTTAGAATTGTGGAGAAATACAATTTTCCATGTCAAGGGTTATTGGGTGAGATGAATTGCATGAAAATCTTTTGTCTTTTGTCTTAACATTCATGAAAGATGTCCAACTAAATACAGAAGTTAATATTTGTCCCATTTTCAATTTTAAGTTATGCTGTTCACAGACACACTTCAAACCTTTCTCAGATGCTTTAGTTAGGATGCAGGGATTTCAGTAATAAACAACAATGCCTATCCAGTTCTTTTTGCGGATGACACAAGTATTATAATTAAAGAACACAAAGTCAGTCAGCTCCCAGATTCATAAAATCTTCAATAAACTAAATGATTGGTTTGAAAGGAATAAAATTCACATAAACTTTGAAAAAACTAACTACATTAATTTTTGCACAAAACATAAAAACATGGCAGACCTAAGGATAGAATATGAAAATAACCAGATTGCAGACGCCTGTAATACAAAATTCCTTGGTCTTATGATTGATCGTAACATGAATTGGAAATACCATATTTTTTATCTTACCCAAACTGAACTCTGCATGCTTTGCAATCTGATCTTTAATTCAGCTTATAAATAAGAGCATACTAAAAACAGCTTATTATGCATATTTTCATTCATTGATGACCTATGGAATAATGTTTTGGGGAAATTCAATAAATGCTAAAAAAAGTATTCATTATGCAAAAAATAGGTAATAAGAATAATGGTAGGGGAAAGACGATCAACTCACTGCAAACCACTCTTCAAAATGTTTGGAATTTTACCATTAGCCTGTGAATATATTCTAGCCATATTGTCATTTGTAATAAATAACCCAGAAAAGTTTACAAAAAATACAGATATTCATAACAAAGAGATCAGACATAGACCAACAAATAATTTGCAGTTATTCCAAAAAGGGGTTTACTACAAAGGAATAGTTTTCTTTAATTCACTTCTATAAAAGAATTGCAAATGAAAAAAACAAGTTTAGATCAGAATTAAAAAAATACCTTATTACTCACACCTTCTATACAGAGGAGGATTTCATGCAATAAAAAAACTCTGGTAATAATGTATCATTGTAAATATAATAAACACGAATATTCTAAGAATGCAAGTGTACGAGTAGGCTTTTGGAAACAGACATGTAATTGAAAATTATGCAAAACTGACACCTCTGAAAATTCATTGTCAGAGTTATTATTTGTAAATAAATGTATTAATAAGTATGAATAAATGTAATTGTTGACTTGATCTACATCCTAGTGTTTAGGCTTTGAGTCTAATCTCATAATAGGATCTTCAGATTGCAATGTTATGTATGTGTGTATGTTCCATGAAACCAGTGTTGTGTTTTTGCATTACCTCCTTATTTTAAGTTAACAGTACACTAGAAAACGAGGATGTGAAATAGTGTCATATTTCATCTTGTGTAATGAAATATAACATGAATATGCTTTAAAAAGAAACAGTAAAATAAATTCATAAATTTAGTGAATTTAAAATTAAAAGCATAATAAAGAATACCCAATATTATGAATTATTAAATGAAAATAAAACTATAAATAAATGTGATATGAAATGCAAGCAAAATTTCTGAAACCGTCTTTTGAGTACCAGAATGGTATCTTTTATAATTCCTTAAAATATATAAAGAATGTTTAACAGAAAAGTGATTATTATGTACACACTTAGTGTATTTATGCTGTTACACAGTTCCAAAGTTTTACAAAATGGTATTGGGAGAAAAAAATGTTTAAAACAAATTTTGGCTGTTCTGCATGTTAATGAAATGAAAACATTGCCTGTTCATATTCGACTGCTATAATAATAGTTGTAATGATAAGGATTTTAAGACTCGAGTTTGTTGAATTAGCTTTAACTAAATTTTATTCTCAATTGTTGAAAAAGATCTGTAATAAATTGAGTGCCCAGAATTGACTTCAAAGGTGTAATAATAGCATTGTTAAAAAAATTGGCAAATATGCATTTTTTGTAATATTTGTAGAACAAAATTCAGCTTGTTAAATAGCATGAGCTTTCAAGGTCAGTGTCAGATAAGCAGATGACACACTGCTTTGTCAGCAGCATTTTTATGTAGATGGTTATCTAAAATCTTGAACATTTTACAAATTCAAAATGTGAGCTTTCAAGCTAATGCTTTTACCCTGCATAATCTTTCTAAATTTAAGGTACATATACATGTTGGGAAGAAAAAATCTATATTTCTTGTCTAATCTTTATAAAACCTTTTGGTAAATGAAATGGTGTTTTAATTATGGATGCTCTTTTACTGCTGTGGTCTTCAGTGCCCCATTCTATACTGGGCATGAAAGACCGATTAACTTTGCTCAGAGGCCTTTCTATCAGGTTTGAGGTTCTTTTACGTGCCATAAATCTATGACATGGGACCAATGGCTTTACTTTGCTTCCGAAGGAAGCCATGCTAAGGACTTTTACACCCGAAAAAATTCATCATCCTCCGCTGGGTTTGAACCTTTTGCTGGTGTTCTGCATGGTAAACATTTACAATATCAAAAATTAAACATGCCTAAGACAGTCCTAAAAATTTTGAAGTTTTATATATTTTTAAAATCTTTAGCATCTATAATCATAAGGATGTTTCAGACTTCCCCACACCAATTTGTTGTTCTGAACATGTACAATGAAATGAACCAAGTAAACAAAGTATTTAAAAAATGTTGAGTATTTCAATTCAATATAAATATTTTTCCAATAGGATTTTAATTTAAAACATTTCTAAGATGTTAGAAAAGGCCATAGATGTTGGTTCACATCATTCCCTGTCTAATAAGCTTCAAAATGATAGATGAATGAATTATAAGAGTACTTCTTGGTGATTTAAGCAGTAAAAACATTGAACATTTTAGTTCTGCGAAATAGTGAAATGAAATTCCAATGATGTACGCAGAGAGGCATTGAGGGTGGTACAAAATCTTAATTTAAACCTTACATCCGATAAGAAATGGATATATAAGCATACCTGTTTGAAAACTAGAAAGTATGTGCTTATTATATGATACCAAAATAAAAAAATTGAAAATTTTGACAACAAAAAAATTTCCAACATGTAAATGTAGCTCAAGAAAGATCATGATATACTTCATAAAAAAGATCTCTTTATGTTGCTTTGAAAATTGTAAATAATTATGTTCAAGATTTGAGATACTTACTTTTATGAATATTTAATGAGGCAAAGCATCCTCCTTAATCAACTGTGCAAAATAATGAGAAAAGAAATAAAAGGCTCTGCTGTCTGGCATGGAATGTGACCTTAATGTTGTTTATAAGGTGTATGTAATTATAACTATTAAAACACAATATTTAATCTGTTACTGTTAAAATACAAATATATTCTGTTGCACAGATGTTTCTCTATTTTTCAATGTTGTCACCAATGTAAGGCAAAGTGCATAATTATTATATTTGTTGAAGTATTTAAATATGTATTTTGTGAACATTGTACTGAATGGTAAGCATAAAATTAATTTCACTGAGCTATCGCATTAACTGAAAATAAAGCAGGAAATTAAAACACTTATTACTTCACTATTTTATTTATTCATGCATAGTTTGCAACCATCTCCAAATTGAGTGTAGGAAGTTTACTTTCACACATAGTGCAGCCCAGCTTTTGAAAGTTCTCAAGCATATTTTCTACATTATTTTTGTAATTTGGATCTTTGTAATTTCCCAGAAAGTTTTCAATTACACTCTTAAAACCAATCCATGCCCTTTTACAGTATCTGTCGTCATTCTTCAAATAAGGTATCAGAAATCAACTTCCTAATTTGTGGCCCAAACAATTTTCCCTCTTTAACTTTAGCATCAGATATTCCAGGGAACTTATTGCAGATATATTTGTAGCAGTTGTCATCCTTAATTTAAAGCCTTCACATATTGCCATTAACAATTTCCAGGTAATTTCCGTCCTCAAAACATTTTAAATAAGCACCCACCCTCTATTACCAATTCCTTCAATATAAAAGTATCATGCTGTAAATGCTACCAATATGCCAAAATATATAGCAGTTTTATTTGAATGTCTTTGAAATTAAGTTCAAATTTTAAATGCTTGCATAAATACAAAGGCATGTAAATTATTTATATTGTATATTTTCTCAGTTGTGCTTCTGTTTTATAGATTCATTCATAACAAAATTTCAAAGCAATGGATCCAAGCAGTTCGAAAATTACATTGATAGTTAATTACAAAAACAGAAAAATTACATTTTAAGGGTATATTAAAAAAATTCCAATGAAAAATTCCGCTGCAGTAAATTTGGATATTCACAACTTTTCAGAATTTGTATGTAGATTTTCTTTTAAAAAGAGCTTTCAAATTTTATTTTATTTATTTTTTTTTTTTAAATACTAATTTCAAATTTCTCTACAGTGTATTTCTCAAGTTCTTCATTAACTTCTCATTAAGACCAAAAGCAAGTTTCTGAAGTTATTACACTTTTTATTGAACACCTCCATTTCCAAATTTTTATGTAGCCAATAAATAGGTGAGGTGGAACTGAGGTAAAGTTTTAACTGCTGTTTTATATATGGCATTAGGGCATGTAATGTATTAAAATGACTAGAGTTACAGACAATAGGTAGGTGTAATTTTCATAGATTCCCCACTCCCTTCTTTAAATGGGCAGGAATTCCAAGAAAGCACTAAACCTATGTTGCTTTCTCTGATCATTGTTTGACGGCACAGTGCTCATAAAATAAATGATTCTTAGGAAATGTAAGAGAAAAGTAAATAAGGATCCTAAAGAAGGAAAAGATTGTGAACAACTTGGAATCTGAAGAGTTTGTGTAGTAGCTCTACACCATAAATACAGCCTATGGGTTTAAGTATGGGGCAGATAACTAGTAGACAAACTAAATTCTAAAATGTTAATTTGAATGCAAGTTATACTTGTAATATTGGAGTATTAAAGGTGGAAATAAATCATTCATTTATATCTACAAACATCAATTGAGATGTTCATATTAAGGTTTCACTAAACGATGCTAAAGGCAATTTTTTTTTGTAATGCATATGCCTCAATTTCAGAAAATGGTGTATCTATTGAGTTAGGGAGAAAGGTTTCTGTATTTTCAGAAATCATCACTTTGAAAACAAACATGATCAAATATTTAATACAATACCCATTATTAGGCTTTAGTCCCAGTTGCAAACAATGTCAAGTTGAGAGCTGCTGTACTGCATTTCTTTGCTCTTCCATGTCTGTTTATAGTAGAAGAGGTAGGGACAGTACAGTCTGTCAAAAGTGGTTAGAGATTTTTTTTATAAATATAGGAGTGGAGCAGTTGTGGCCGAAAGCAATGACAGGGCATAGCTGAGAGATCTGTGAAGTCACTGATCCCAAGAAGTAGTCAAAACCTCGGCAATCTGACACATTTCACACCCAAACAACTTAAATGTTTACAACACTTTCAAATATGTGTCGCCAGTGGAAGCTTTACCCACCACTTAAACTACTTCTCAAGAGCGTTTTTTGGTGTGTGTGTGTGTGTGATGTAACCATTGTAGTCTTTATCCTTTTTATTTTTAATCAGGGAGCAAGTTCCTTGTCATACACAGTCTTTCATGCATGAGTGTAAGCACTTTCATGTCCATATATTAGTTACTTAAATAGCAATATCTCACAATTTTTAAGAACCAACACCAAGCAGATCCTATTTTTGTAGTTTAAAAAACCTTATGGTAGGTTTTATTGAACAGTGAATAAATGGTACTCAAATGAGCCCATAGTCCAGGGAGCTGTAAAGTTATTCAATATCTATTTTCTCAGGATAAGGGAAACCCTGGTAAAAGAAACACCTTACCAAGATTCGAGCTTTGGATCTCAAATGTAAGACACACATGGTACCCCACACTACAGTGGCAGATAAGGCAGATTCTTATAAAAATAACTAACTGCTCAATGCATACATGCAACTAGTTCAGCATCACACATTTCATATTTTGACAATTATGGTATTTAAGTGAGTCAGAAGATAATTTACAAAGGAAATTTAAACTTTTATGCATAATAACACGAGCCAGGCAATACTTTCATTTTTCTATGTATTGCAGATTTAAAAGATTTAATTCACTTATTTGTCTCTACTATTAAATTAGAACATGTAGAAAAGTCTGTTTCTGCCATAGGTGGTTCATATTTGCCCAGTCATTTAGTATTATTTAATGATTATTATTAGAAGGAAGAGGAACATCAACATTAAATCCAAGAGGGCTATATGAGAGAGAGGAGTTCATTTTAATACTAATACATGTTGATTTCAAAATAGTTCTGCCTGAAACTGGAACCGCTACTATATCTCCTGTGAACATAATTCACAATAATTTTAGTGAAAAAAATAGGTATTTTGGCAACCTTGTTGTGGCAGTGATATCTCATGAGTGATCTGCGTTCTACTCCTCTTGCATATCAGCAGAATTCTCGCTCATTGAGAGGAGTGACCAGAGTCTGTGATCTCATATACAGTAACAATGCAAACAGATCGACAAGGTTAATATATGTTTCACTTCAATTCAGTTTTGAGAGAATAAAGTCACCTGTTAGATTGGAAATTAAATATAAAGTCTTTAATTCATATATGTATCCTGCAGCAGCTATTTTTGTATTTATGTTTACATTATTCTTATTTAACATCAGAGGCTAGACACACTGTGAGGTTAAATAAGCATTAAGGCACCAGAAAAAAAAAATATGCTTGAGAGCAGGCAGTGTTTTACTGCATTATTATTATTATTATTATTTATTTCCCATTGAAACTGACTCAGCTGCTGCATGTTATGCATTCCCAATTGAAACAACTATCTGCAGGGCTTGTTCTCTCTTTTTATACTGTTGATCATGTGGCAGGTATCAGTCAGATGTAATAATTCACAGCTTCGGTGTCAAAGAGCTTTCTGATAGCACACGTCTATTCGTGCAGGTGTAACAATGCATGGCAACAATCAGGCTAAGATTTCCAAAGTAAGCCACTCCACACATGTGACCACATAGTCACAATATTATCTTTTTGTGATTAATAGGCTGACACCTCTGTAGTGGTCCTGTGATTTTACATTTCTTAATATAGGAAATTAAATATTCTAATTCTGTACTCTCTTTGAGGTAATACTGTATCTAAAACACTGTGAAAATCTTACAAAAAATAAATTTTACATTCATATGACATTCTCTACAGTGTCATTTATTAGTGAGTAAATTGAAATTCAGTTTTATTTATGGATGCTCTTTAACTGCTGTGGTTCTCAACATCCCATTCTATGTTGGACATGGGTTTTGCTGATAGGCCTCTTTGCAAGGCTTGAAATTCTTTTTCGTGTAGTAAATATACAATATAAGACCTACAGCTTTACTTCCCTTCTGGGTTTGAATCCCAACCTTGGGAACCAGAGGCTAGCATATTTCCCCTAGACCATATTAGTTGGTATATGAACTATTATCACCAAGATTCATTTCAATTGAGATAAATGGCCACATTACACATTTCATTATTTATAAACAAACAGAATAGCAATGGTCAAATGTTTAACAACTGGACAGTATATGCCGGCCTTAAAATGCTTAATTGTATATCAAAAGGACCTTGAAACAGTGATAAAGTATGGAGAATTCTAACCATTAAAAACAGAAATGTTGGAAATGACATACCACAAATATATTATTTGGAATAAATTGTGTTTTAAGACATCTATCACTTAACATTTACTACTTATATAAAATTCCTGCCAAATGGAGATCATATTCCCAGAATATTTAAGATATATCATTTATTTGATATACAGTTTTATCACCAAAGCCATTTTTGAGAAAATCAACAATTTTTAATGAGCAGGGGTGGGATGAGATTTTGTTGCAAATCTTTACGATCCATCCTTGTAAGATGTAAAACTAAAAGTATGTATCAAGTTTGGTAGGGGAAGTTGCTGCCCTTCCCTCGCTCTCTGCAATGGCTGAGAGGGGAATAGAGATGCCATCTTGGTGTGAATGATTAAACACAACCAAAACTTCAAGCATCGTTAAACAATTATTGCAGTTCACATGGAAGTGAACTTGGCACAAATCCATAGATATAATGAAATCACTTTGTTCATTATAAAGCTAATTTTTATACATATAAATAGGTATGTTATTAACAATAGAGTATTTTGCTTGAAGGAATGTCTATATGTTTATTTTCGATTCAGCTGAGTTAGCAATCACGAACATAACCAATATTACTGTACTCACCACATGTTTCTACAGCACAACCCCACTCATCGCACCATCATCATAACCAGCATTGGCCGCGCCGTGGCCGAGTGGTTGGACCACTCGCCTCTCACCTAGACGGCCCAGGTTCGGTCCCAAGTGACCGCATGTGAGATTTGTGGTGGACAAAGCGGCGCTGGGGCGGGTTTTCTCCGGTTTCCCCCACCATCGCATTCCACCGGTGTTCCATCTTCATTCATGTATCATCAGTGTCACCGCCTGCGGTGTGAGGCGGGAACTGGTGACGTACCTGGTGGTGATGGGCTGCGCAGCGACGACTGGTCCTCTCTCCGGCGTTGCTGCTGCTAAAGTCGGTTCTCGATGCTCCCCTGCTATTGGTGGATTCAGCGACGAGCAATTGAGACCTATTTATATCTAGCTCAGACACTTTAAATTTCAGCCGTGGCTTCCTTGTTTCCGGCGTCGCAACTGTGTGAATCACTGTAATAACTTTACTATATGTACCAGGATTCTTGTTTCGAGTATCACAGATTCTGCGTGTAGTTACATTCCAACTGCGTGAAAATTGCGGCGAATTTACTCTACTCACGCGCAAAACTCTCAACTTGTAATCTCATTGGCCCATTTTGGCGCCTTGGGGTGCGCTTCTGCCGTGACATGATTAATTCTTTCACGTGATTCTTGACCTAAATTTCCTCATGGTTCCCCGGTTTATATGTCGCCTTCACTTTCTCTTGCGGAGACGTGACTACACAATAGCGTCTTTCTCCTCTTGCAATATACAAAGAACTAGCGTAAACAACTGAATTCGTCGCTTGAGAACTCTCGGGTTGAAGTTTGGAACGCTTTCCAGGAACTCTCTCTCTCTCTCTCTCTGAACATCCAATATACAATCAATACATGATATCTTACTAATTAACCTAAACAATTTAATCAATTAAGTTATAGGCTATTCGCTTATTCACCTGGACGGCAATCCGTCTCAGGTGTCATAAGTAGTTAAACGCTACCAAAAAAAAAAAAAAAAAAAACAGCAATGCCATTAGCATCACAGCTGCATTAAACAGCGGTGGGGATACTTCACTCCTTCATGGACAGAAATTTTATGACTATGTTGGTGCAACTTCTCCTACCATCAGCCCTTCAGGTAAAGAATGCTACTGTGCAGCTTATGCCTCGCCTCACAAGCTATACTTAACCACTTTTTATTTTATACTTATGTGGTTCAGACACAGATTGCCCTTCTTTATAACAAATTTGAGGGGTCTCAAAACATGTCTTTTCAGTGAAATCTCGATACATAATTTTTGGATGGGTTGCAACATTTTCCCTTATACAGAGTAGAGGACAGAAAACAAAATGAAAAATCTTACATTTTCTATTCACAGAACCTTCTCACCTGTTCTGCACACAAAATATTCTTACAAAATATTATTCTTTTATCTACATCATACTAATCAATATAAACATTCCCGAAATTGTCTTATTGCTTGCTTCCTTGCTTATTGAAATTGTATCCTCTTCCTGTGATGAGCAGCGGTGGCTCTACGAGGCAGTAACAAGTTAGCGCTGCCCCCAAAATGTAACCAACGATCCATTTCATAAATTGCGATGATTTTCCACATAAAGATTCTTCAGAACGCTTAAAAAGTGTGTGTGTTGTTTACAAAGCCTCGGATACTGCGGGAACCTCAAGGGAGAAATTTGGAGGTTTGGCTTCGTTTACACAGAGCTTTATGAAGTGTATTCACTCAGCGGAAATAACTCGCCCAAGACTACATGGGCGTGGGGGGGGGGGACGAGCGGGACCAGACTCCCCCAGAACCCCCCCCCCTCATTTTTTAGAAAATAAATTTCAAAACTATTCCACATAAACGGTGGTTTGGGATGGATGGGGAATTTTCCTAAAAACCTTCGCGTTGCATGCTTGAAAGATTCTAAACTCAAATACCAAGTTTGGTACTTAGCCGACCTTTGTTTATAGTTGTGCTATTCACAGACACACACACACACACGGATCTTATTCTAAAATGCGTTTTCTAGGATTCATGTGTCCTCAAAACATGTATTTTCGATAAAATATTGCCATGGAATTTCTGGATGAAATGTAATGCCTTCTCTACCTATTAAGGCCATTGCACATGATAGAGAAACTAAAAATACAAGCTAAACAAAATTTGAAGGTTGAATAATTAATCAAGTTTTAAACAAAAATATTAAGTGGTATACTACAGGAATATGCTCGACTATTTCACAAATGAGTCTGCTAACGAAATTCTTTCATTTCTTTAATTTGCTCTGGGTAATCCACAACATCGTTTAAAATTAAATAAAAAGTCCAAAAACAAAAATAAGTCTGTATTAACTATGTAAAAAGAAAGTGAGTTTTATTTATGGAACTCCTTAATGTTACAGTGTCCCATTTAGGCGTGAAAGACCTCT
The DNA here is from genome assembly GCA_030762935.1 of Hymenopus coronatus. Lineage (NCBI taxonomy): Eukaryota > Metazoa > Arthropoda > Insecta > Mantodea > Hymenopodidae > Hymenopus > Hymenopus coronatus. Next base: position 165,379,283 of record CM060881.1, read on the forward strand.
TAATTTTTCTCAGAGGCCTCTATAGGTTTTGAGGTTATTTTACGTGCCTTAAATCTACGACACGGGACCAACGTCTTTACTTCCCAAGCTATGCTAAGGATTTTTACGCCCCAAGAATCCATGGCCTCCGCCGGATTTGAACCTGTAATCTTGGGAACTAGAGGCTAGCATGTTACCCCAAACCATTGATATTGCAGTTTTTTTAACTGTTGGCGTGATGAGGAAGGAGGGTATTCCAAACTCCTGGAAACTTCAACTATAAAAATAATCTTAACCCCCTCCCCAGAGCCAAATTCTAGATATACCACTGCAAGAAATGGGTCAAATGCATAAAATCCAAGCTTTGTCTTGAAGATTAGTCTTTAAGTCAAAGCTAAAGCTTTAAAATTACTCTACATAATTAAGCTTTGGCTTGTTCAACTCATGCATGAAAAGAATCTGGAGTACCAGTCATGAATAAAGGCGGATGCGCAGTAGACACATTTCCAGCGACGTCACAGTCACGTGTTTTCTAGCCAATCAGGTGTAGTGTATTTCAGTTCATATTAGTAGGAACTTAACCTTTTCTGAAATATTGCTTGTTATTTGTTTCAGATTTGAAATACTTCAACTTTTCTCATACGGAAAGTTGTAAACACCTGGCCCTGATAGAAACGCTTTCAACCACACGGTAGCCAGCTTTTAAACGTTTTGACTTTCGTTCTAATCTATTTTCCTTCCACTTACAAGGAAGCAAATAATTAAGACAATTTCTGCTAATGTTTATCTCGATTATCATAAAGTAGATAGAAGAATAAGCTTTTTAACAATAACTTGTTGCAGATATGTAGAGAAAGTCATGTGAATGGAACATCAGATTTTTAGAAAAAGATCCATGTGCCTTTGAACACGATACTCAAAAACGAAAAGTCGGTAAAATGTTAAACTTGATATACAAGTTTAGTATCTTCTAAGGATGCGACATAAAATTTTGAGGAAAATCTTCCCACCCCAAATTACCCTTTACATGGAACTTTCTAGATATTCCTTTCAGTTTTAAAATGCTTTAAAACTTTTCACTTAGGGGAATTTGTCAACTCGTGGCAATGCAAAGAAATGGATTTCATCCACATGGCTACTAGCTTTTAAAAGATTTGGCTAGTGTATTCCATTGTTTCCCCTTCTACTTACAAGAAAGCATTTCTGCTAATGTGAATGGAACACATCAGATTTTTAGAATAAGGTCCGGGTGTATGAATGTGTGTCTGGATAGCAGACAGGGGCGGCTCGTCCTTACGTGCTGAAGAGCTGCAGCACGCTACTTTTTTTTCTTCTAAATTACATAACAGACATGCTGAAGGACCATGTAACAAACATAACACATTATGGTAGTAATAAGAAAGGCAGCACTGCCAATGACGAACTCTCGAAGCAAGGTAAACACGCAAGTTTAGCTAATGGAATGCATCCACGTGCTCAAAGCGATCAAGCACCGTAGGTGAATATTGCGCTTGCGTAGAACCTTCCCCTCTTACCCCCCCCCCTGACGGTCGCTGTCCCATCGTTTTCGCACTGCTACGTGCTGCGTTTGGCTAAAGCACGGAATCAATGAAATCGCTACGAGTGTTAGTTCTTTTCCTTATAATCGTTTTGGCAGCAGACGAAACAGCCCTGCCACACTCACCTAAGTGCCACACTAAACATCAGAATTTAGTGAAATTAATTAAAGCGTATTACAACGTTTTATTTTAGTTATAATAACTAATTATATCTTTGTGATACAAACTGAGCCATAAAAGGACTATTATCTCCATACCTTATTCACATTGGAACGTACAGAACATTGTTTGTTATATTGTTTGTTAACATTGGTAACCATAAGTTCATATTGGCGCAATGTGTTACTTCCGCAAATGTGAAATCTAACAGGCCCACGTGTATCACATTGAAACAAAGTGTTCTGTTGTGTAAATGTTATTCAGTGTCAGTTTTCAGTTTATTTCCAACTGTGATCGCACTTTATTATATTTCAGTATCATTCAGTGTAGGTTTGTGTTACTTTCATAGGTAAGAAAACTTTAGTCATACATAATGAATATAGTTGATGAGCTGTTAAAAACTCCCTTTTCAAGGCGATCGTTAGATGAAAAGATCAGGATAAAAAATTTAGGGCGACCTACTCCTGATCTAAAAATTGAACAGAAAGCAAAAGGAAGTAAAAATTCTATTTACACAAGAAAGTTTAACACAAATATATATGACAACAGTGACTGGATCTGTGGTTGTGAAATCAGAAACGCGCTCTTTTGCTTTCCTTGCCTCTTGTTTGGAAGTACAGATTCGTGGTCTACGACTGGTGTTAAAGATCTAGGTCATGTTAATGAATATATAAAAAAACATTCAAATAGCAAGAAGCATATGAAAAACTCGCTACAATTCGTTACAAATATCAGGGATTTCAACGTCAGAGTGATGGACAAATTCTGCATGAAGAAACATCGGCGTATGGACTTCATTTTTCGAAACTAGGTGAGTTGCATGCATTTTTTTTCCCCCGTGCAGCACGCTACTTGTTTTAGGCACGAGCCGCCACTGATAGCAGAGCTCAAAAACTAAAAGACTGTAAATAGCAAACTTGGTATTTAGGTTTAGTATCTTTCAAGGATGCGACAGAAGATTTTCAAGAAAATCCTCCCACCATAAACTACCCTTTACAAGGAAAATTTTGATTTACCCAAAAATAGCTCAAACTGTTTTGATTAAAATCCCTTATATTAAGGACATTTACATCCCAAGTAAAATGCATATCTTAAATTTTCCGGGAATAACCTCTGAAAGACCTCTTTATTCTGGATGAATTTTACCGAATTTTGCTTAACTGCTAAACCGTAAGAGATAGACAAAAGCTTACTATACGAAAAATGTAGATCTCGTCAAAACACAATTTATGTCCATTACGATTTTGTTGTGTAGGGAACCGTTTTCGAGATATTCCTTGTTATTGGTTTCAGTTGTAAAGTACTTAGATATACTTTTCTCAAAAAGGAAGTGTCCGTTTTTCTTTTGTTCTACTCCTGGCCAAACAAAGAAGCGATTTGCAATCACAATCGCCTAACGATAGATTTTAAAACATCTGACTATCACGTTGCCCAGTGCATTCCCTTAGTTCCCTTCTAGTAATAAGGAACTAAGCAATAAGAACATTCTGCTAATGTTTATCTCGATTAGCATTGTGTAGAAAGAAAAACAATATTTTATAAGAAGTTTGTAGAGCAGCTAGAGAAACCCAAGTGAATGTAACACATCAATTTTTTTTAACACCAGATTATCGGTGTAAGATGCTTATCGGTAACAAATCAGGTTTCATACTTTCTCTACGCGTACTATATACATACCTAGTGTATAGAGAGGTATTGTATTGCACTCAATAATTCGATAGCGAGATTTCACCGGAAATATGTGTTTTGAGACGCCCTGAAACCCCCCCCCCAAAAAAAAACATTTATACAAAAATGTCCGTATGTATGTGTGTGTGTTTGTGGGCAGCATAAAACTAAAAGGCCGTTAAATACCAAACTTAGTATTCAAGTCTAATATCTCCCAAGGATAAGACACGGAGCTTTTTAAGAAAATACCTCACCCCTAACTACCCTTTACATGGAAACATTTTCGAATATTTTGATTTTCTCAAAAATGGCTCTAACGATATTGATTAAAATATCTTATATTAAAGATATTTACCTGACAAATAACATGCATATCTTGAGTTTTCTGGGAATGGACTCTGAAGAAATGATTCATTTTACGGAATTTTACATAACTAGTAAACAGTAAGACTTAGATAAAAACTTACTTATCAAAAAAACGCACAATTTATGTCCTATGCATTTTTTGTGGAGTTGATCGTTTTTGAGATGTTCCTGAGATTGGTTTCAGCTTTAAACTACTTATACGTTTCTCATATTGGAAAATGTCAATTCCTGTCTATACAAACAAAGGAACTCCAGTCACCTAGTAACCAGCATTTGACTATCACTTTAACCTATGGTACTTCCTTATTTCGCTTCTACATACAAGGAAGCAAATAATAAGACTATTTCTGCTAATTTTTTCTCGATTAGCATAAAGTAAATAGAAGCATTAGCGTTTTAACAATTTGTTGCAGAGATGTAGAGAAAGTCATGTGAATGGATCACATCAGATTTTTGCACTCCACCCAAAAATTCGATACCGAGATTTCACCGGAAATATATGTTTTTGGGTCCCCAATATCCAAAAAAAGGCATTTTCACAAAAAGGTCCGTGTGTGTGTGTGTGTGTGTGTCCGTGTGACTGTGAACACGATAACTCAAAAACGAAAAGTCGGTAAAATACCAAACTTGGTATTTAAGTTTAGTATCTTCCAGGGATGCGAGACGAAGATTTTGAGAAAAATCCCCCCACCCCCAACTACCCTTTACATGGAACTTTTTTCGAAAATTGTGATTTTTTCAAAAATAGCTCTAACGATTTTCATTAAAATGTCGTACATTAAAGATATTTACCTGGCAAATAAAATGTATATCTTGAATTTTCTGGGAATAGCCTATGAAGAGTAGTTTATTCTGGATGAATTTTACTGAATTTTGAATAACTGCTAAACCGTAAGAGATGGACAAAAACTTACTACACAAAAAACGTAGAGCACATTAAAGCACACAATTTATGTTATATACATTTTTTTCGTGGAGTTCGTCTTTTTTGAGACATTCCTTATTTTTGGTTTCTGCTATGAAAAACGTATACTTTTCTCATACAGGAGCTTGTCAACTGCTATCCATATAAACAAAGGAACTTCATTAACATAGCAAGCAGCTTTTGACTATCACTTTAACTTATGGTAGTCTCTTATTTCGCTTCTACTTACAAGGAAGCAAGTAAGAAGACTATTTCTGCTATTTTTTTCTGATTAGCATAAAGTAAATAGAAGTATAAGCTTTTTAAGAATACTTTGTTGCAGGGATATAGAGAAACCCATGTGAATGGTACACATAAGGTTTTTTACTTTCTCTAGCCCCACATGTACAATGTACATAGGGATAGAGAAGTATTGTATTCCACCCAAAAATTCCATACCAAGATTTCACCGAAAATACGTGTTTTAGGACCCCCTGTATCCAAAAAAAAAAGCATTTTCAGAAAAAGGTCCGTGTGTGTGTGTCTGTGAACACGATAACACAAAAACGAAAAGTAGCTAAAATACCAAAATTGATATTTAAGTTTAGTATCTTTCAGGGATGCGACACGAAGATTTTGAGAAACATCCTCCCACCCCAAACTACCCTTTATATGGAACTTTTTTCGAAAATTTTGATTTTCTTAAAAATGGCTCTAACGATTTTGATTAAAATACCATATATTAAAGATATTTACCAAATAAATAAAATGTATATCTTGAATTTTCTGGGAATAGCTTCTGAAGACCTGTTTATTTTGGATGAATTTTGCTTAATTTGGCATAACTAGTTAACCGTAAGAGACAGACAAAAACTTACTATACAAAAAATTTAGGTCTTGTTAAAATACACAAGTTATGTCATATACATTTTTCTCGTGGAGCTTACCGTTTTCGAGGTATTCATTGTTATTAGCTTCAGTTGTGAAGTACTTATACTTTTCTCAGATGGGAGTGTCCGTTTTTCTTTTGTTCTACTCCTGGCCAAGAAAAGAAGTGATTTGTAATGACAATTGCATAACGACAGCTTTTAAAACATTTAACAATTGGTTTAGCCTAGTGTATTCCCTTATTTTCTTCCTACTTATACGAAACTAAATAATAAGAACATTGTGCTAATGAGTTACCACGATTAGCAAGGTGCAGAAAGAAGAAGAATCCTATGTATGAGGTTTGTAGAACAGCTAGAGAAAGTCATATGAGTGTAACACATCAGATTTTTGTTTAGGGAAATACACCTCGCATAGCCTTTAAGATCACAGGCATGCTTGACTATGACGTCCACACGTCATCCTTTAAAGGAAATATGATGAGAGGGTAAACAGAGTATACAATCGCGTGTCTGCAGTTTTGCATCTGTTTCTGATCAAAGAGCACATCTTGTTTTCCGTAGCAAGAGCATTCTTCGCGTTCTTTGTGTGAATCGTGTAAGCGAAAAAGAATAAATGAAGGCCAGTCTTCTAATTAACGTAGGTATTTATTTGTCTGCAGTGGGTTGTAACTGGAGCAATTTTATATGCAGAGTAATAGTAAATGGTAAACAGTTAATGGAAAAACAGAAGTGAGCATAAGGCCTGGAGGCATTCCTAATGGTATTGTACATTTTGTATCTAGTGTGTCGTTGAATTATAAATACACGAATAAAGTACAAAGTAATGGATTTCCTGAAGACTAAGGTGATCCCTGACATTTTGCAGCTCAATCCCAACAGGATGATTCAACATGCAGCACAGAAAAGGGCAAATATCTGAATCGTTAGTCAATGACTCTCTACCCATGACAGTTTATTGAACTCTTCCAACAAAATCTGATGTCTTCCATTCACATGACTTTTTCTACATCGCTGTAACAAATTATTGTTAAACAGCATATTTTTCTGTCTTCTTTATGATCATCGAAATAACCATTAGCAGAAATTGTCTTAATTACTTGCTTCCTTGTAAGTAGAAGTAAAATAAGGGAAAATACTAGGCTAAAACGAATGTTAAATACTTTAAAAGCTGGTTACCAAATGGTTAAAATCTGTTTCTATGCAGGGCCAGGATTTTACCACTTTCCGTGTGAGAAAAGTGTAAGTATTTTGAATCTGAAACAATTAACAAGCAATATTTCAGAAATGGCCAATTCCACGAAAAAACGTATATGACCTAAATTGTGTTTTTCAACGTGATCTACATTTTTATATAGTAAGTGTTTGCCTTTCTCTAACGGTTTACCAGTTACGCAAAATTCATTCAGAATAAGGTCTTCAGAGGCTATTTCCAGAAAATTCATTTATTTGCCATATAAATATCTTTAATGTACGATATTTTAATCAAAATCGTTTGAGCCATTTTTAATAAAATCAAAAATTTCGAATTTTTTCCATATAAAGGGTAGTTTGGGGTGGGGGGAATTTTCTCAAAATCTTCGTGTCGCATCCCTGGAAGATACTAAACTTAAATACCAAGTTTGGTATTTTACCGACTCTTCGTTTTTGAGTTATCGTGTTCACACAGACACACACATACCCACACACACACACACACACACACACACACACACACACACACACACGGACCTTTTCTACAAATACTTTTTTTGGATACAGGGGACCCTAAAACAAATATTTCCGGTGAAATTTCGGTATCGAATTTTTGAGTAGATTGCAATACCTTCTCTATACACTAAGTACATAGTACGTGTAGAGAAAGTAAAAATGTAATGTGTTACAATCACATGACTTTCTCTACATCCCTGTAACAAATTATTGTTAAAAAGCTTATTCTTCTATCTACGTCCTGATAATCGTGTTAAACATTAGCAGAAATATGAAATATTTCCGTTTCCGAGATATTCTTTATTATTGGTTTCAATTTTAAACTACGGAGCTATTCTTAAACGGGATTATCCTTCGATTTATCTCTCTTTTGTTTTATTGGCAATGCAAAGCAAACCAAACTTTATTTGTTTCGGTATCGAATTTTTAGGCGTAATGCAATACCTTCTCTACCTACTATGTACAATAATAACTAATTATAAGAATAGTTAAATACCACAAAAAACAAACTTAGTTTTAATGATACCTATACGTTTTTTGTAATAAGTTTTTTTATTTATAAACGATACAAATTTATATAACTTTCATTCAGAGTAAAGAGGAGTTCACTGGCTGTTCAAAAAAATCAAATCTAGTTTTATTTGTTATTCGAATATTTTATGCATATATTGAATCTGCTGTGTTACATTCATGTAGTGTATTTATTCATTCTGCCACAAACTATTCTTTAATCTATCTACTTTATGTTTATCGAGATAAACATTCTAAAATATTCTTTTATTATATATTTTCTTCTAGATACAGAGACGATAGATAAATATATATTAGGTTTAAGCGATAGTCAAATCAAAGAGCTGGTCGCCACGTAAAGGCTTTGGAATTTCGTTCTCCTGTTTGCAGCTTAGGAGATAGATAAATGAATAGCGGCATTCCAGTTGAAAAAATCTTATGTGTTCCATTCACATGACTTTCTCTACATCTCTGCAACATATTATTGTTAAAAAGCTTATGCTCCTATTTACTTCATGCTGATCGAGAAAAATAAGCAGTCTTATTACTTGCTTCCTATTAAGTAGAAGCGAAACAAGGGAGTACCATAGGTTAAAGTGATAGTCAAAAGCTAAGTTGCTATGTGACTGTTTGTATGGACAGGAGTTGACAAATTCCTGTATGAGAAAAGTATAAGTTTTTCAAAGCTGAAACAAAAAACAAGGATTATCTAAAACACGATCAACTGCACGAAAAAAATGTATATTACATAAATTGTATGTTTTAACTTGCTCTACATGTTTTGTGTAGTAAGTGTTTGTCCGTCTCTTACGGTTTAGCAGTTATGCAAAATTACGTAAAATTCATCCTGAATAAATTAGTCTTCAGATGCTATTCCCAGAAAATTCATGATGTACATTTTATTCGTCAGGTAAATATCTTTAATATACGATATTTTAATCAAAATCGTTAGAGCCATTTTTTAGATAATCAAAATTCTCGAAAAAATGTCCATATAAAGGGTAGTTGGGTGTGGGGGGATTTTCTTGAAAAATCTTCATGTCGCATCCTTGGAAGATACCAAACCTAAATACCAAGTTTGGTGGACTTTTCGTTTTTTAGCTATGCTGCACACACACAGACAGGCACACATGGACAATTTTTCTAAAAAATGCTTTTTTTAGGTCCAGTGGGTCTCAAAACATGTATTTCCGCTGAATACTCGGTATCGAATTTTGGGTGAATTGCAATACATTCTCTATACACTATGTATATGGTACATGTAGAGAAAGTAAAAATTATAGTATGCTAAAACTTAAGCTAATAAAAAGAAAAGATATGCCGGAAATTGTTAACTAAAAATTTTTGATACAATTTGCGTGCCTTGATGACAGCACATTTTTTGCAAAGTACGTTTTTGTCCATCTCTTACACTTCATCAGATAAGCAAAAGTAATCCACAATAAATAGGGCTTCAGATATTCCCAGTTATTCAACATATTATATACAAGTATATAATATATATATGAAAATGTCTTAAACATACGGCATTTTAACCCAAACGAATTATTATTTATTGAGCCAAGTTACACATAATAACTAAATGCCACAGCAATCTAGAATATATTTTCTATCTTATATTATTACAACATTAACATGGCTTCATGCAAAATTAGGTTTTACAGTTATTTATTGGGAGCTGTTTTCCTTTGCTGGGATTTGGCTCAGCCTAAAGAAATGTAACTGGGTCATTTCCATACATCTAATCAATGTCCTGCTGATCATCATTATTGACTTGCACACGCAAACTCTTGTAAAAAGCATGATTCACTGGAGAAATAAATGGTAGCATGGGCATAACATCATCATATGCGGTAGCGTGATTTGCTGCATGGATTTGGACCACTCTGACTCTTAACAGAATTTGTAGTTTCATTTATACCGATATTTTGATGCTCTACTGTTTGTAAACGGGAAATGCTGGACGAGGCCCAGTTATAAGATATAACTGCAATATAAGATGTATAACCATAAACTATACCGACAGATGGCAACAGCTCAATTTTGACCTCATATGGAGATGGCCCACTATGGTTCTCAGCCCTTCATTCATGCTTTCAAAGTAGTTTTATTTTTCAACATAATCTCGTCTAATTTCAATACATTTTGTCCAGCGATGTTCCAATGCCGTTATTCCCTCTGTTGTGTTACTCTGGAAGTGCTGCAAAGTATCCATTTACAGCCGCAATAGCTTCTTCAGTGGACGAAAAGCGCCTACCAGCGAGGAATTTCTTCAGTTTTGGAAACAGATGGAAGTCCAAGGTAGCCAAGTCTGGGGAATAGGGTGGATGTTCTTACAACACTTCATAGTGCATATCTCTCACATTTCCCCATTGCCAAAACACTCTTATGGGCAGGTGCATTGTCCTGATGGAAAACGTTTTTTTTTTTTCTTTTCTTTCTTTTTAATTTTTTTAATTTTCACGAACGCTTGCATTCAGTTTGGTGAGAAGTTAAGAGTAGTATTCTCCAGTAATTGTTTTACTTTTCTCGAAATATCCAATCAACAAAATTCCTTTGGCATCTTAAAACACTGACGCCATGATCTTTCCCGCCGTTGGAACCATCCTCGCCTTCTTTGGAGCTGAAGAACTAGCTTCTGTCCACTGTCTCGACTGTTACTTGGATTCGGGTGTGTAGTGGTGAATCCATGTTTCATCCATTGTGACGTATCGGCACAAAAAGTCACTTCTGTTCTTCTGAAAATGCGCCAAGCTCTTTTCAGAAAATGTCGTGCGAATGCGTTTGTTATTCACGGTGAGGATACGCGGCAAAGCTTTTTCATGTTTAATTCCTGATGCAAGATGGGATCAATACGTTCCTTTGAAATTCCAGAGCATTAGCAATTTCACGCACCTTTGTACGCCGATCTTCCAAAATTATGTCATGCAATTTTTCAATGATTTCCGGTGTGGTTACAGCTTTTGGACGTCCTTCGCATGGAATGTGTTGGACGCTTTCACGGCCGCTTTTAAAATCGGCCGCCCATTTTTTCACAATGGAATCTGAAAGTGAAGAGTCACCATACACATTTTCAGTCCGCAAATGAATTTCTGTACGTGTTAAACGTTCTTTTACTAAAAATGTTATCACAGCACAATACTCGAATTTCTCCATTTTCAAAGCAATGCACACTTCCACTGCTTCAAACAACTGTCTACAGTCATGGCCTATTGCCTGGAATGAATTGTCATTTTACATAGGCTCTATTAACATAGGGTCATTTTCTTTCTTACCAACGTAAGGGGGGAAAATCATGCAAGTAGTACGAGCGCGGTCTGAATAGTTCTCGGCCTCACCCAGAGGTCGCCTCTGGGTGAGGCCGAGAACTATTCAGACCGCGCTCGTACACACCCACCCACACAAGAGCGCGAAAACTTTTTCTAAAATCTTTTTTGGTGGAATCCCGACATTGAATTGATGGGTATAATGCAATACTTCCTGGCTCTTCAGCTCTAAAGAAGGCGAGGATGGTGCCATCGGTGGGAAAGATCATGGCGTCAATGTTTTGGGATGCCAAAGGAATTTTGTTGATTGACTATCTCGAAAAAGGTAAAAACAATTACTGGAGAATACTACTCTTAACTTCTAAGCAAATAGAAGGCAAGCATTCGTGTAAACAGACCCGGGTTAAAAAAAAAAAGTTTTCCATCAGGACAATGCACCTGCCCACAAATGTGTTTTGGCAATGGGGAAATTAAGAGATTTGCACTATGAAGTGCTGGAAGAACATCCACCCTATTCCCCAGACTTGGCTCCCTTGAACTTCCAACTGCTTTCAAAACTGAAGAAATTCCTCGCTGATAGGTGCTTTTCGTCCAATGAAAAAGCTATTGCGACTTTAAATGGGTACTTTGCAGCACTTCCAAGGGAACACTACAGGGACGGGATAATGGCATTGGAACATTGCTGGACAAAATGTATTAATATTAGGCGAGATTATGTTGAAAAATAAAACTACCTTGAAAGCCTGAATTGTCGGTTTTCACTATCAGGGCGAGAACTTTTCAGACCACCCCCGTACATAGTACATATTCGATTCCACCTAAAAATTCGATGTCGAGATTTCACCAGAAATACGTTTGAGGTCACCTTAGTCCAAAAAAGCACTTTAAGAAAAAGATCCGGTGTGTATTTCTGTCCGTCTGTGTGTGCCGGTGGACAGCATAGCTAAAACACGTAAAGACTGTTAAATACCAAACTTGGATTTTACGTTAAGTATCTTCCAAGGATGCGTCATGAAGATTTCCAAGAAAATCCCCCACCACAAACTACGCTTTAATTGGGAAAAAAATTTAAATTTTTGTTTTACTGAAACATGGCCCAACAGTTTTGATTAAAATAACATATATTGAATATATTTATATCGCAAATAAAATGTATATTTTTAATTTTTTTTAAATATCCTCTGAAGACCATATTATTCTGAACGATTTTTGCAGAATATTGAGAAACAGTTAAGCCGTAAGGCATAAACAAAAACTTACTACAGAAATGTAGATCTCGACAAAACACATAATTATGTCATACATGATTTTCTCATAGAGTTGACCATTTTCGAGATATTCCTTGTTATTGGATTCATTTCTAAACCACCTAACTTTTCTCAAACAGGACCACGCAAAGCGAAATTAACCTCAATTGTTTCACATAGCAATCAGTTTTTAAAATATTTGACTATCGCTTTAGTATAATGGATTTCCTTATTTCTCTTCTGCTTACAAAGAAGCAAGGAATAATACCAATTTTACCAATGTTTATCTAGATTATATATATATATGTAGATAAAAGAATAATTTTTGTAAGAATCTTTTGATCGAATAGTGGGTATATGGAGCAGCTAGAGAAAGTTTTGTGAATGGAATACATACGTTTTTTGTTATCAATTAAACATGCATTTGTCTTCTGCGCTAACATTTAAAGGAAAGTCCTGGGATATTTTACCCTGGAACATGTCCATTAAAACAATACATTTATACTATATTTCTTTTGAGTAATAATATAGATAATTATCAGTATACTTCATACTATCAGCTTTTCTTTGCATTGGTAAAACTCTTATGTGTTCCATTCACCTGAATTTCTCACATCTCTGTAACAAATTATTCTTAAAAACTTATTCTTCTATCTACAGGCTATTTGAGATAAACATTAGCAGAAATGGTCTTATTGCTTGTTTTCTTGTAAGTAGCAGGGAAGAAGTGAATACAGTAGAGTAAAGCGATAGTTAACTTTTAAAAGCTGGTTGTCATGTGGTTGAAATCCGTTTCTTTGCATTACCAGAAGTTGATAATTTTCCGTAAGAGAAGAGTATTTTAAAATTAAAACCAATAACAAGAATGTCTCAAAAATGGTTAACTCCACATGTATGTGACATAAATTGTGTGTTTTAACGAAATCTACAAATTGTGTAGTAAGGTTTTGTCTATCTTTTACAGTTTGCCAGTTATATCAAATTCAGCAAAATTCATCCAGAATGAAGAGCTCGTCATAAGCTATTCACAGAAAACTCAAAACATACATTTTATTTGTCATGTAAATATCTTTAATATAGGGTATTTTAATCAAATTCGTATTTTCCGTCTCAGCCCGAAGGCGTCATGAATGGGGTGCAGTGCTGGAGGGTGAGACTTGATCTGCGCCTCGAGTCCCTCCCGGCCGGTTAAGCGGTCTCCTCGATCTGGAGAAAATCATGTATTCTACCCCTTTTCCATGTAAGGGTAGTGTAGGGTGAGGGAATCTTCGTGTCGCATTCTTGGAAGATAACCTTAAATACCAGGTTTGGTATTTTACCGAATTTTTGTTTTGGAGTTATCGTGTTCACAGGCACACGAACACACAAACATAGACATTTTTTTTAAAAGATATGATGTGACACATTCACATAACTTTCTCTAGCTGTTCCAAACACAAACTGTTCATACAAAATATTATTCTGTTATCTACATAATGCTAATCGAGATAAACATTAACAGAATTGGTCTTATTACTTTTCCCCTTGTAAGTAGAGGGAAACAAGGAAAACATTAGACTAAAGCGATAGTCAAATATTTTAAAAGATGGTCGTTTTAGGTTAGGTCTTCAAAATAGAAAGCAATAACAAGGATTTATCGAAAAAGGTCAATATTTCAAGAGAAACGTTTATGACAAATAAAGTGTTTTAACGAGATCTACAATTTTTGTGTAGTACGTTTTCGGTATCTCTTACGGTTTTGCAAAACTCATTCACAATAAAGAGGTCTTCAGAGGCTATTCCTATAAAATTCAAAAAATACTTTTTATTTGTGAAGCAAATATCTTTAATATAGTTATTTTATGTACGTTTCTGAGGAAAACAAAATTTTTAAAAAAATTCAATGTAAAGGGTGTAAAATTATCGTTTCGTATTCTTGGAAAATACTAAATATAAATACCAAGTTAGGTATTTAAGGTGGTTTCGTTTTTGAACTATGCTGTCCAGACACACACACACACACACTCACATACACGCGCGCGCGTGGATCTTTTTCTAAAAATTCGATGCGTTCCATTCACATGACTTTCTCTACATTTCTGTAACAAATTATTGTTAAAAAGCTTATACTACTATTTCATGCTAATCGAGATGAACATTAGCAGAAATCATTTCTTGTAAGAAGAAGAGTAATAAGGGAATACATTAGTCAATTGTTTTAAAGCTGGTTGCCATGTGGATGAAATCCGTTTCTTTGCGTTGCCAGTTGACAAATTCCCGTATGTGAAAAGTTAGGTATTTTAAAACTGAAACCAATAACAAGGAAGATCTTAAAAATGGTCAACTCCACGAAAAAAAATCTGATGTGCTCCATTCACTTGCCTTTCTCTACATCTCTACAAGAAAATATTGTTAAAAAGCTTATGCTTCTATTTACTTCATGCTAAAGAGAGAAAAAAAAAATAGGAGAAATAGTTTTATTACTTGCTTCCTTGTAAGTAGAAGCGAAACATGGGAGTACCATAGGTTAAAGTGGTAGTCAAAAGCTGGTTGCTATGTGACTGAACTTCCTTTGTTTGTATGGACAAGAGTTGACAAATTCCTGTATGAGAAAAGTATTGTTTTTCAAAGCTGAAACTATAAACAATCTTACACAAAATATCTTAAAATCAATCAACTCCACGAAACAAATGTATATAGCATAAATTGTGTGTTTTAATGTGCTCTACATTTTTGGTTTGGTACGTTTCTGTCTATCCCTTATGGTTTATCAGTTATGCAAAATTACATAAAAATCATCCAGAATAAAGAGGTCTTTAGAGGCTATTCCCAGAAAATTCAAGATATACGTTTTATTTGTTAGGTAAATATCTTTTATATACGATATTTTAAACAAAATCGTTAGCCATTTTTTAGAAAACCAAATTTTCGAAAAAAAGTTTCATGTAAAGCGTAGTTGTGGGTGGGGGGATTTTCTTGAAAATCTTCGTGTCGCATCCTTGGAAGCTACCAAACGTAAATACCAAGTTTGATTTTTAACGGTATTTTCGTTTTCAAGCTATGCTGCCCACAGACACACACACACACACACACACACACACACACATACACAGAGACAGACACACACACACGGACATTTTTCTAAAAATGTTTTTTTTTTATTCAGGGTGTCGCAAAACATGTATTTCCGGTGAAAACTCGGTATCGAATTTTTGGGTGCAATACAATACCTTCTCTATACACTATGGATTTTCTATGTTATCAGTGAAAAATATTAATTTCTTTTTGAATTTCGGGTTATTCAATGTTCTTAGTCAATCTCGATAAAAACACAAAAATCTTCATAAAACTTTTCGGTTCCAACGCATTTTCTACCAAAGCTTCATGTCCGCTTCTTTCACAGACAATTTACTTAAGGGTATGCATGATTGAAATTTCATGAAAAATCACAAAAAAAGATAGAGTTTTTTATTTTAATTCCATAAAATAATGTAATTATTCCCGAATACAAAAAAGTTGTAATGGGCCACCAGGCGCCATTTTTAAGTGCCTTAAGTCACTAGAGCTACAGCAAAGGCGTAGAGGTAAAACTGGATTCTGCAAGAAAAACTTCAGTTCGACGAGATCTAATTCGCACCATGCAAATTAAAAAACGAAGCTATGTAGAACCTAAGCACAATGCAAAAAGAAAAGGACAGAATAGACACAGGAGAGGAGAGAAAAAGGAAAAGTGAGGATCCAACGTATCAACCTTTTAGATTTTAATGCATTCCAATCTTGCTTTGCTTTCTAGCTTTTTATATTTTTACCATGTTCCTTCCTGTAAAATGCTCCTTGCGGATCAGTTTTTCTGTTACATAAATGAAATTTGCTGTACATATTCACAGAGGTACATGAATAACAATTGCTCTAGGCTTTACTGTCAGTATTTAACCACTTTTTTAATTTTCAAACACAAAAATTATGTTTTTATGACAAAAAAAAAACACATTCATAACTTTAAAAATATTTGGAGCCTAAACTAAAGAAGACACAGAGAAACATAGGGCAAGTTATAAAATTAGATGTATTGTGAACCTAGGTTTAAAATATTAGACCAAAATTTTATTTATTTTTTTGTCGCATGAGAATTATTTAGTGACGGTTTAAACTATTAGTCTAAATTTTTAATTTTTTTGTCGCATAGGACTTTTTCAGTGACGTGACAAAAACATAAATTAATTTGACCATAACTTCCAAACCATTAGAATAAAACTGATGAAATTTGCACTGTGATTTATTTGCATCATATTACAGCTGGGGGTGTAATTTAAAAAATCTGTGTTCCATTCACATGACTTTCTCTACATCGATGTAAGAACTTATTGTTAAATAGTTCTTCTATCTACTTTATATAATCGAGATAAATATTGGTAGAAATTTTCTTAAGTACTTGCTGCCTTGTAAGTAGAAGGAAAATAAAGGAATACACTAGGATAAAACGAATGTCAAATCTTTTAAAAGCTGGTTGCTATGAGGTTGAAATTCGTTTATATACATGGCCAGGAGTTTACAACTTTGCGTGTGAGAAAAGTTTAGTAAGCTCGCTTGGGTAGTGTGGTGGTAGCGTATCTGCTTCACATTCAACTCACGACCTGTGAGTTCGAATCTCGCTTAGGCTGAGTTACCCGGATAAGGTTTTTTTTCGGGATTTTCCCTTATCCTGAGAAGACGAATGTCGAGTAACTTTAAGCTCCATGGACCCCGAGATCATTTGAGCATCATTTCACCAATTTCATTCATCGTCCGACATTAAGCTAAAAAAAAAAAAAAAAAAAAAAAAAAAAAAAAAAAAAAAAATAGTATTTTCAATCTGTAACAAATAAAAAGGAATGTTTCAGAAATGGTCATTTCCACGAAAAAAACGTATATGACATAAATTATGTGTTTTAAAGTGATCTGCGTTTAATAATTTGTTGCAGTGATGTAGAGAAAGTCATGTGAATGGAACATGTCCGATTTTTTTTTCCATGTAAATATCTTTAATTACGGTATTTTAATAAAACCTTTAGCCACTTTTTGAGAGAATCAAATTTTTAGAAAATGTTTGCATGTAAAATATAATTTGGGATGAAGAATTTTCTTTATAAAAACTTTTCTAAAGTTTCTCTGCTAAAGTTTGGGAATTTTACTGTCGATTCCTTGGGAGATACTTTAACTTAAATACAATATGCTGTGTTTAACGGATTTTTCGTTTTTGAGCTAATGTGTTCACTCACATACACACACACGCGCGCGCAGACCTCTTTCCAAAATCTTTTTTGGACTCAAAATTCAATTTTCTGTGAAATCTCAACATTGAATTTTTGGGTGGAATGCAAATCCTTCTCTTCCTACTGTGTACATAGTACGCATACAGAAGGTAAAATGTGAAAATGGTTAAGAAAAGTATTCGTGGTTATCGTCCATGAAATATAAAACTTTTTGGGGGAAAATTAAATTCATGGTCGGACACATTAAAAGCGGTGGTAGTGAAAATGAATTTATTGTATTATAATTGCACTCTGAGATAATTATACTGTGAGAATATTTCACAATAAAGCATTATTAATATACTCTTGTTGTTAAGCAACTATGAAGCAAATAAACCAGTAGGTGTGTATAACATTCTTCACGGTTACGAAGTGCCGTATTAAAAACGAAGTCAAAACTTGTGGTCTTCTGTACGTGCTCAACTGTCCTTCTTTAAGAATTAATCGCTGGTCATTCACCTTTCAATGATGCAGCATTCTTGGAACCGATAATTTCAGGCACGTTATTATTACCATATCCCGTCCCGTCTCTTATAGCTGTAACATCAGCCACTTAATCTCTGACAAGTAATTTCAAAACTTCTTCTTTTTATTTTTTGACGCCCTTAACCTCTTTTGAAAAGCGTATAGCGTTAACAAAGCTTTATTTAGTCGCATTTATTAATCGTGATCTTGATCATCAACCTAGTAGCCGAGCCTAGCTTACGCGGATTTTGCCATATGATACTTTTGCTTACTCAGTCACAGCGAGCACAACAATGTACGTCTGCATTGAAAGTGATTCGCATTTGTTTATATTTTCAAAGCGGGCAGTAAATAGTGTTTATATAATTTTGGGACATTATAAACCATGGCTCAAAGCGGCAAGGTATTACATTTTTTCTGAAGACTACTTTATTCTGGATGAATTTTACGGAATTTTGCCTAACTGCTAAAGCGTAAGAGATGGACAGACTTACCACACAAAAAATGTAGAGCACGTTAAAACACACAATTTATATTTTATACATTTTTTTTTTTTTTTTTTTTGAGTTGATCATTTTTTGGATATTCCTTGTTTTTGGTTTCACCTTTAAAATACTTACGTTCTTTTCATACAGGAATTTGTCAACTCCTGTCCATACTAACAAAGGAACTTCAGTCACATACCAACCAGTTTTTGACCATCACTTTAACCTATGATACTCCCTAATGTCCCTTCTTTTTACAAAGTAGCATGTAATAAAACTATTTCTGTTAATTTTTTCTCGATTAGCACGAAGTAAATAGAAGCGTAAGCTTTTTAACAATAATTTGTTGCAGAGATGTAGAGAAAGTCATGTGAATGGAACACATCAGATTTTTTGGATATAAGGGACCCTAAAACGCATATTTTCGGTGAAATCTAGGTATCGAATTTTTGGGTGCAATGCAATACCTTCTGTATAGACTAGTAGTGTAAAGAAAGTAAAGCAGAGAAATAATTGCAAATGTTCTCGACTTCTTGAAACAAGAGGCAGAGATGAGGAAGGGAATATGTTTTCCAAGCCTAACTCAAGCCGGCCGCCAAGGCTTTGGTGCTTCGTAGCGCTGGGAATCGTGGGTTCGAGTCCCGCCTTGGGCATGGATGTTATATGTTTGTGTTTATGTGTGTGTTGTAACAGTAAGAAAACAGCAATCCAGTAATAATACAGAAAAACAAGGTAAAAAGGAAAAGGTAAATAAAAGTAGGGTATACAGTGCCGGAGTCCCGATCAGACTCCGGTACCGTATTTAAAAAAAAAAAAAAAAAAAACTCTCGGAAATCAACAGACACTATTGTATTATTTATTCTTGTAACATCACACGTGATGTTTGCTGTTCATGGTTTCCACCATCTGTTTTGCCACGAAACAGAATACCACATTCAAGACGCCGAGAGTTTGAATTTCGTTTAGGATATCATTCTGTTATTATTATAAATTTTACAATAAATTATTTTATTTATAACTACTGTCCGCCCCGGCTTCGCACGGGTGGTGTTCCTAATGAAAAAACTGAGACAAAATCTTCAATTTACAGTGCGACCATGCAATGAAATAACATACTTTATACGTGAAACAAGTACTTTTTTATTACTTTATTTAAACAATGTGACCGAGGGAACGACAGTTAATACATTAGAAATGTATTTGATTTTCACTGTTATATTGCGCAATTGACTCCATAACTGGGTGCATTCCCTTAGCATTGAATGGGAAAGAAATATAGAGCAGAACTACGGCCATCTAGTGGCAAATAAATATCGTAAGTATGTACTCTAGGTGTTGGTCCCCAGGAAAGCTTCTTTGCTTCTTTATTTTAAATGATAGGAGTAAGGAAAGGGCATTTAATACATAAAAATATATTTGAATTTCACTGTTGCGTTGTGTCGATAAACTGTGCGTTACCTTGACAATGAATGGGGAGGGAAAATACAGCAGTCGTTCGAAAGTGATGCGAGTACACACATTTCGGCGATTCATTTTTACATTCTCTACACGTACTATGTACATAGTGTATAGAGAAGGTACTGTAATGCACCCAAAATTTGATACCGAGATTTCACTTCAGTCACATAGCAATCAGCTTTTGACTATCACTTTAACCTATGACTCTCCCTTATTTCGCTTCTACTTACAAGGAAGCAAGAAATAAGATTATTTCTGCTAATTTTTTCTGATTAGCATGAAGTAAACAGAAGCATAACCTTTTTATAATATTGTTGCAGAGATGTATATATGTGTGTGTGTGTGTGTGTGTGTAGTTTAATATTATTAATTATAATTTATTGCATTAAGTAAACTTAATATCATTGAAATTATTGAAAATAATATTAATCTTTAAAGATTACTCGATTAAAAGTTTTTTTACGGGATTTCCTTTATACTGATAAGACGAATGTCGAGTAATTTTAAGCTAAATGGACCCCGAGATCGTTTCACCAATTTCATTCATCACCCGAAATGACCAACCAGGTTAAAGGATAACATAAATAAACAAATAAAAGAAGAAAAGAATACCACACATCAGGAGCAGAATGTGTGTGCAAATGTTGTGTTGAAGTGTGTGACAGCATGTGATGTTTTATAAACAAAGACAAACACTGAAAAACTTTTGTAATGGAGGAAACTTATTCTTAAACTTATGCAAATATGCACTCTTCTTTATTTAATATTCTCGTACAATGAGTGAAGATGAATGACTGTCAGGTGTGGAAGAATTGCAGGTAGACATTAACATTGTATTTATGTTAGGCCGTTTTTGCAGTGGTATTTTTCAAACACACACACCCACCCACACACATATTTCCACACCAACACACGTATACCCACACACACACACACCCACACACACCCCTCACACCCACCCACACCTACCCACACGCATATGCCCACACCCACACACATATTTCCACACCAACACACGTATACCCACACACACACACCCACACACACCCCTCACACCCACCCACACCTACCCACACGCATATGCCCACACCCACACACCCCCACACCTACCCACACACATATACCCACACCCACAAGCATATACCCACACCCCACACACACCCCCACACACAACCACCCACACACATACACCCCCACATCCCTAAACCCACACCCCCATACCCACCCCCACATCCACACCCCCACATCCCCACCCCTACACACCCACAAACACCCGCGTCCATTCCCACCCCCGCCCCGCGCCCCCACACACCCACCCCCACACCCGTCCACACCCCCTCGCCTCCTAGCTCTCATTAAGATTTTCACATGTCCCGATCTATTGCGCCAGTTATACATGTACGTCCATAGTCGATAGAGAAAGTATTGTACTCCATCCCCAAAAAATTGATATAGGGATTTCACCGTAAATGTAAGATTTGAGACCTCATAAATAAATAAACAAATAAATAAAAAAAACTTTTTTAGAAAAAGACGTGTGTGTAGACAAAAAGTCAGTCAAATACGAAACTTGGTATTTAGGTTCAGTATCTTCCAAGGAAGGCGGTGCCGTGGTTGAGTGGTTAGACGCTCGCCTCTCATCTCGGCGGCCCGGGTACGATACGAAGCGTCCACATGTGGAGGACGAAGCGGTGTCTGAGTGGGTTTTCTCCGAATCTTCCTGTTTCCCCCGCCACTCATTCTACCAATTGATCTATCATCCCCTTTCTAATCGCCAATTTCGCTTACATTTCATACCATCGACTTCCCCATGTTCATGCCTGGCTACGGGCCGGCCCTGGTAACAGGTTCTCCATTCTGTGGTTTCGTGCCGTTGTCTCCCCGACAGGCTTCTGACCCCTAGGCATTAGCTTGTAAGTCCTAAGGGTGATCAGTACTCAAATACGGGGAGGTTAAGCCGATTACAAATCTTCCAAGGATACGAAACGAAGATTTTCAAGTAAATTGTCCCACTCCCAACTACCCTTTACATGGAACATTTTTCTGCTAATGTTTATCTCGATTAGCATGAAGTAGATAAACGAATAGTCTTTTGTAAGAATATTTGTTTGCAGAACAGACAATCTTATGTGGATGGAACAGATGAAATGTTCTTCTTCTTTCTTCTTATTTAATTACTCCTTAAGATTATTGAAGGTATTTCCTTACGCTATCACAAATAAAGTTTTATTTAAAACTATATTTAAAAATGTGTATAGCACGAGTGATGTATAGGTGATTAAATAAAACAGACAATGAAGCAAATAAATAGATAAATAAGAGTGTAGAAGGAGAAAAGCTCACCCGGAACTTGCGGCGTTGTTGGCTCCTATCGCCGGAACGAAGAACTATCAGCCAGGCAGTTAGAACCTCCGCGTGTCTCTGTGGCCTGTGCAGCGAGCGTGTGGCTACCTATAGTTGCCTCATTTCATCCCTTCTTCCTGGTGAGGGGGGGGGGGGGCGTTTAGGGCACAAGTTTATCGTTCGTTGTCTAGCCTATACCTTCTTATGTTTAACTTTTCCATTTTTAGGGTGTTTTTAAACCTTGATCAATTCCTTTTGCTAATGATTAATCTATTTATGCATTTAAAAAAACAAATGTATTCACATCCAAAGGCTTGCCCGGACCTTACTGAAATAAACTTCTAATGATTACTTTCACATAGCTTTCTGTATCTACTAGTGTTAATTTTTATATACCTAACTTCTACTAACTATTCTTAGGAAAACGTTATCTTTCTATGTACGAGATAGCTCTAAATATTATTGCGCAATAATAAATAACATTTATTACGCATATTGTTGCTGATAATAGGGGATACAGTAGCGATAGTCAAATGTTGAAATGAATTTTCCATACTCTTTCCATGACATCGCGAGAAACAGCTGAATATGTGACTCTTTCTATTGACTATTGTTTATACAAACTGTTCTTGTCAGAGCCTATTTTTTTGTCTACTTCAATCAAGAATACGCACGAGATAAAAGTTTGCAGAACTCGTCACACACATTTCATTGCACCTAGATCGGGAGTCATCAACTGGTTATCCATAGGGTAAATCAAAAGGGAGCAAATTTGCTCGGTGCTCCTGTGAATCGGCTACTCCGCACTGCGTGACCAACTACGCGGAAAGCAAGAATAGATAATTCGTTCAGTGCTGTGGCAGGATCCAGAATTTTACGTTTTCATAGGTTAATACACCTATTGTAGGTTCATGATTGGTAGAACAATTGCTGTGTTCTCTCTCTTGCATTAGTAGTTATACTTCGGATATGAACATAAACACATTTGGTGATAATTGGCAGTCATAACATAAATAATTGCCAAATTTCAATTACATACTAACATAATAAAACAACAAGCTCCATAGCTTTGTTACTACCATTATAATCGCATAGTATCGCCAGCAATATGGTAATAAATTTGTAATGAAAACATTCACATTTGGAGCAGTGAATATGAACAGGTATCTTGGCAATTAATAAGGATCGAAAACAATGTGAAAGCAACGTCCTTCTCCTTTGTAACGGTCGTGCTCAATTGCTTGAGTTGCGTAATTACGCAGAAAATTGAATTTTCGGAGTGCAGAATTTTGTAAAAACTTATTCCACCACTGTCTATAAATAAGAAAGATTCCTCCTAGGCAGGCATAAACTAGGAGTCGATTGTTTTCTGTTTGCGACATCATAAACTGCAACACGACCACAGATATAGAGAGAATACACAGGAAATGCCCTCTCCTTATGCATTGTAGTTGGTTAACAATGTTTTTGTCAAACCGCTGTATTTTGATTCTACACTTCTGAGATGAGCATGGCTTTTGTGTGTTAAAAATGCAAAGTGGTATTTTGTGGTGCTAAATATCAATTAAGAAGTACATTTGGACTGTTAGTTTTAAGACAGTATAATGGTGAATACGTGTGTGTTGTTTGATTGTAGCTTCTCGAATGGCAGAAGCAAAAACAAGGAAAGAGAAATGTTTTTCAGTAATATGTTAGGGCATTTATTTATGTGAATTTGTGTTGTTAAATTAAGTTATAAATTTAGAGTGTAAGCTTTAAACCAAATGGTCAATACGTCTGTGGTGTTTGGTACTTATTTTAAGCGATTTTTCGATGGTATACTTAGTGAAATATGTTATACATTATTAAAATAACGATTGTATATTCTTTGTTAGATTTTAGACTTCCAACTCGAAAACTTGAGTCAAGATAATTCGCAGATAAAATTGGAACCTAGTCCGGTTTATAAGAAACCTCTTGCTAATTCGCCCATTTAGCAGCTAACGTGAGATTAATTAGCATCAAATTATGTATTTATGTAACAAGAACCGTGGGAATAGGGTGCATGTTCCTCCGACTTGGAATGCAATACATGCAGTCCAGAGTGAAAGTCCTTATACTCTTTGGGATAATCTGTGATACTTGTCACTTTGCTCTCTCTCTCTCTCTCTCTCTCTCTCTCTCTCTCTCTACACGTACTATGTACATAGTGTATAGAGAAGGTATTGCACTCCATCCAAAAATTCGATACCGAGATTTCACCGGAAATATACGTTTTAGGGTCCCCTGTATCCAAAAAAAGTATTTTCAAAAAAAGATCCGTGTATGTGTGTGTGTGTGCGTGTCCGTGTGTCTGTGAACACGATTACTCAAAAACGAAAAGTTGGTAAGATACCAAACTTGGTATTTAAGTTAAGTATCTTTCAGGGATGCGACACGAAGATTTTGAAAAAAAAAAAAAAAAAGTACGCCCGCCCCAAACTACCCTTTACATGGAACTTTTTTCGAAAATTTTGATTTTCTCAAAAATTGCTCTAACGATTTTGATTAAAACACGGTATATTAAAGATAATTACCTGACTAATAATATGTATATCTTGAATTTTCTGGGAATGGTCTCTGAAGATTACTTTATTCTGGATGAATTTTACAGAATTTTGCATAACTACTGCCAAACCGTAAGAGATGGACAATAACTTACCACTCAGAAAATGTAGAGCACATTAAAACACACAATTTATGTTACATACATTTTTTTCGTGGAGTTGGTCGTTTTTAAATATTCCTTTTTTTCTTTTTAGTTTCAGCTTTGAAAAACTTTTCTCATACAGGAATTTGTCAACTTCTGTCCATAGAAACAAAGGAACTTCATTCACAAAGTTTTTGACTATTACTTTAACCTATGGTGCTCCCAAGCCCCTACACGCCTAGCTGCGCAGACCAGAAACGCTGTCTGGTGGAGGGCAAGACTCCCTAGGTCGCGCGCAATACATTGGTTGTAATGGAAAACCAGTGAAATTTAAAACAGCTATAATTGCGTCATAAGGATACCTGAGTAATAAATAATTGCGACAACACGTTCTTTATGATCGTCATTATCTATGCACAGGGATTAGACCTTGAATGTTCTGTTGGGAGTTGAATAAAATCACTTCATTGACTAGACGGAGTTTCATCCCACAACTGAACAAAACACAAGTAAATATTATCGTTGAACTTGAATATCGCATACATGCATTTAAAGTGTTTTACAAACAGGATGTAAACATCACAGAGGGCATAATTCAAGTTTAATTCCGTTTTGTCAGTTTCTTCTCAGTGAATCCATGTATACCATGTGCTTTTTACTTTAATGCACAAAGTCGTCAGCAAGAATTATAAAGAGGGTTTGTTAAGAGATTCTCTGCAGTAAAGTGGTCAAAATGCTGAAATAAAAATGAAAAATATGCTGTGTTCAATTCTAGACTGATGGAGCTATTCTTATTCCCCACCCTCAAGAACCTGGAAATATGAATGCGATACTGAATGTGTGTTAAGTTAATCGAGAAATACGGTTTTAATGTACAGCTCAAATTTAAGCAGTCGTTATAGAAAGTCAAAATGGTAATACAACGATATTACCTAAGGCGGTATGTAAATAAATAAAATGATTTAGCAGAAAAAAATATGCAATATTAGATTTTCAGAGATGGTATGCACAGTACAAAATTAGGTACATTACAGTGAAATTAAGCACCTGTATTCCTCTTCAGTAAACTATATTCAAGATGTTAAGTAAACATTTTCTATCAGTATTTGTGATATATTTGAGTTAGATAAGTTAGGCATATTAAAATGTGCACAACAGGAGACTATGGTCTGTGCTTCCTAAAATAATTTATAAACAAATCTAAAATTAGAATTGATTATTAATATTCTTTATGTTCTAACGCTTTTGCAAAATTCCTTTTTGCACCCTGTGGGATTGTGATTGTCTGAAATTACAGATTTGAAAAATTAACTTAATCGAGATTTCTTTTTTTTTTTTTTTTTTTTTTGTACAACTTTTTTATTGAATCTAATATTTTAGCACTGCCTTCTAATGCTAATGAAACATATACAAAATAGTTATAAGAATGAAATCAACGTTCTCATTAGCTTTGTCAGATGAGAAGAGAAACTAAATACTGAAGGAACTGTGTCAGGGTTTAGCATCGTCTTGCCTTTATTCTCATAGAAACAGTTTCTCATTTCGATGGCACAAATTTGTTACGTCTCGGAGCAGCTGACGACTTACTCAATAATTCTAGTTTATGTATTAGGAACCTAAAATAAATTATCATTCGCTTAGTGACCGAGGAAACCCACGAGAATAAATCGCAATGAATTTGAAACGCAAATGTTAACAATTTATTCTTACCGATGGAAAGTGATCTCGGAATTATTTTTCCGGTGGTTGGCACAGTTATGCAGCATAGAAGTGCACTATGTTAATTATTAAACCCTAATATCCTTAAATAAATAACTTTTAAAGTCTTTTAAGCGTACTGAACATATGGCAGAAAGTACGTTTGTCACTCACTTACCGATGCGCGAGAGGTTTCAATTAGCGACAGCAACACCAGCGCCAGCGGTGAGTCTAGGTAATATATTCCAAGGTCTTTGGGTGCTACCTTATTTCCCTTCTACTTGCAAGAAAGCATGTATTAAGACTATTTCTGCTATTTTTTTTTTTTTTTTTTTTTTTTGTTTTCGATTAAAATGAAGTAAATAGAAGCATAAGCTTTTTAACAATAATTTGTTGCAGAGATGTAGAGAAAGTCATGTGAATGGAACACATCAGATTTTTTTGGTGTGTAGGTACTTACTTATAATTTCATGTAGCGGAATTAATGGCTGTAGGCATGAGAGACAAACAATAAGGCTTGGTCAAAATCTGATATTTTGCCCTCCAGTTTTAGACCAAGAAATTAGATCAAAATTAAGTTACGATCTTGCCGCGATATTTACTGCAATAATATAAATTTATTAAAAATAACTTCTGACAGGCCGAAAATGTGATTGTATTAAATATTCCTTCAACTAGAGATCTGTCCCAATCCATTGTCCTTTGTTTCTTACTTCAAAAACTTGGAATTACAGTTTGATTTGGCAGATTTTGCGTATGGTGTAAATGGTAGAGTGTAGATAGCAAGATGGCGGCTGGTCATATGTTTACCCACTGCAGCAATTATCTGTCCATCCTTATTTCACCGGTGATGTAAACAAATCAGAATGTGTTCTTCCGCGAACGCACGTGCTCACTCCACGTGGTGCTAATCTGATTCCTCTGCCATATAACTGCAAAAACCGTGTACCTACGTTTGGTAGGAAAAGAAATAGCTACCTGCTTTCACTGTTCACAGATAATGATTAACTCTATTAAATGTATAATAAATAAAACACAATAAAATAGGTAGGCGAGTCGTTAAATATTCATTACGAAATGGAAAACTCTCCCGTAAAATTATAAAATGCAGACGTTGTTTTGAAAGTTTACTGAAGTATTGTATGCGAATATCACTCCAACAGTTTTTTTGTTTTTTTTTCCGAATTTTAGCATTTACATATGCACAACGATACACTGCACATTTCTTTAATATATTGTCAAAATGTAGTTACTTACCAGAAGAGGTAATCTGAAGATGGAACTGGTGCCACTCCTTCAGATACGAGTCATTTGCTGCAGTTGCAATCGAACTGTCAGAATTATCACAGAGATTGATAATAACGACAATGGGCCAACGACAATGTCCACATTCCCTCCAAATTCTCTGCATTTTCTCTGTCACTTGTTGAAAAGCTGCTGGCACAAGATGTCGCATCTCTGCTAATTTAAAAGTTTTGCACACTTTATGCTGTTTCGAAAACACCAGTAAATTCCAGTGTTAAACTAAGAACATTGTTAAATAAAAAAGAAAGGTAAATTTTCACAAAACTTATTATATATACACTACAAATAATTTTTTCCTTGCCTTATGTTTCAACATACTGGTATTATGTTTCCACCATTACTTGCTGACCAGAGGCAACCGTTGGAAACGAACTGCATAATGACTATGCATGGTTATATAAAGAAATAATGATTAAATTATCAGTAAATTGTGTTCCTTAATCATTCATACTAAATTATTTAGACAACATTGCATAATGTAAAAGGATATTTCTTCACCCATTCGGCAATTTAAGAGGAACTATTTTGTGATGGAGAAAAGCAGTAAAACGTTCAGCAGCCAATCAGAAACTTTGCAACCTGTTGCTTTTGTTTACATTACCGGTGAAATAAGGCTGGACAGAGAATAGTTGGTAACTGGTACGTCTGACTTAAGTACCAGAGGAACGTGAAATAAAGTTATTGTCAAACGTTTAAAAGGGATCAAAATGTGTTTTGCTTGAAAGTCCATTCTCTTCCCATGACATCGCGAGAAATAACTGAAAAGTGAAGTGTTGAAAAAGGGATGTATGTGTGTGAGTGCGTGTGTGTGTGTGTGTGTGTGTATTTGTTGTGTAGTAAATGTTTGTCTGTTTCTCAATTTTTACTTATTATACAATATTATAAATACACAAACGCCTGCGTTCTGAGATGGAAGGCGATTTAGAGTGAGACCATTTTGACTTTAGAAAGAGAAAATCCACAATTGTTGTAATTGGAATAGTATACGAAAATTACCTACTGAAAAGTAATAACATTTATGCGACAGTGGTAGAATTAGAGAAGATATTTTATTGAGCAGATTGAAAGAAAAATATGAAGACTCCAAAGATATTTGGTGTGGTTTGGAATTACAAAGTGCTGCTATATCAAGCCGTTAAATTCAATCAGGATAAGTGAAGATACAATTACAATCAGAAAGTGGAATAGATAGATAGGTTGCAAAGTGTACTCTTATCACTTGCTGATCAATGTCTGCTTGGAGAATACGACGAATTATTGCTTCCAAAACGAGAAGTAGTAGCAGGACATTGATAATATTGAAAGCAAAACTTCTAAAGAACGCTCTAATCACAAAGGTGCGTAAGAAATGGAGATAAAGCAGAAAACATAAACATTCCTGGAAGATGCACTTGTGGATTCGAAACGCGATAATGGAAGTGGAGATCTTCAAATATTTTGGATTTTGCTATAATTACACTGCTGTGAAGAAATAGAATAGATAAAACAAGGTAGCATCTTAAATAAAACGTTTTAATAGTAAAGAGGCATTTTGCCTGCCCCCCCCCCCAAAGAACGGACTAATGAAATTCAGAGGCAAAATAAATAAAAAAAAGGCGAGTAAAGAAAGAACTGCGGTGAGACTAACCATACCCCGATCATTAAGAGTTTTGAATCGGAAAAAAAATAGACTAAAGCTGAACTTTATCCCATTGATAAACTACTATCAGAGGAAGATTTTGACAAAATCCGTAAGTCCCCCTCACATTTTCAAAATGTCAATACATCAGTATCTCTGTTCACAATGATCGGATCAAGTTTAATATTATTTATTTTGTTGTGAAATGGACTATAATATTACTTCTCTTCATATTTGATCAATGGTTTTGACAAATTTAAGAACACACTGGAAAAATCTTATGTGTTCCATTCAGATGACTTTCTCTACATCTCTGCAACAAATTATTGTTAAAAAGCTTATGTTTCTATTTACTTCATGCTAATCGAGAGAAAATTAGCAGGAATAGTCTTATTACTTGCTTCCTTGTAAGTAGAAACGAAATAAGGGAGAAGCATAGGTTAAAGTGATACTCAAAAGCTGCTTGCTATGTGAATGAAGTTCCTTTGTTTGTATGGACAAGAGTTGACAAATTCTTGTATGAGAAAAGT
This sequence comes from Hymenopus coronatus, assembly GCA_030762935.1. NCBI lineage: Eukaryota > Metazoa > Arthropoda > Insecta > Mantodea > Hymenopodidae > Hymenopus > Hymenopus coronatus. The sequence continues at coordinate 165,409,378 of CM060881.1, forward strand.
ATTGTTTTTAAAGATGAGGCCAAAAACAAGGAATATCTCAAAAACGATCAACTCCACGATAAAAATATATATAGCATATATTCCGTGTTTTAACGTTATCTACATTTTTTGTATGGTAAGGTTTTGCTCATCTCTTACGGTTTTGCAGTTATGCAACATTTAGAAAAATTCATCCAGAACAAATTAGTCTTCAGAGGCTATTCCCAAAAATTCAAAATATACATTTTATTTGTCAGGTAAATATCTTTAATACACGATATTTTAATCAAAATCGTTAGAGCCATTTTTTTTGAGAAAATCAAATTTTTCGAAAAAAAGTTCCATGTAAAGGGTAGTTTGGGGTGGGGGATTTTTCTGAAAATCTCCATGTCGCATCCCTGGAAGATAACCAACTTAAATATCAAGTTTGGTATTTTATCGACTTTTCGGTTTTGAGTTATCGCACACGCACATATACGGACCTTTTATGAAAGTATTTTTTTTTTTTTTAATACAGGGGGTCCTAAAACATACATTTCCGATGAAATCTCGGTATAGAATTTTCCTTATACACTATGTACATAGTACGTGTAGAGAAAGTAAAAAGTAAGTTCCAGGAATAGTTTTACAGGCACTAATAAACAATAGAAGACAAATAAAGTTATATGAGTCTATTATATACTCGTTTTACCATCTGATTCCACTCCTAATTCACTAGCTTTAAGTTAAGAAAGCAGGATACCCGAACACGTGCAACACAGTATGGACAGGCCGCGCCGTGGCCGAGTGGTTAGACCACTCGACTCTCACCTAGACGGCCGGGGTTCGATCCCAAGCGACCGCATATGAGATTTGTGGTGGACAAAACGGCGCTGGGGCGGGTTTTCTCCGGGTACTCCGGTTTCCCCCGCCATCGCATTCCACCGGTGCTCCATCATCATTCATGTATCATCAGTGTCACCGCCTGCGGTGCCATTAGTAGTTAAAGCGGGCGTTAAACACTACCAAAAAAAAAACAAAACAAAAAAAAAACAGTATGGACAAGGTGAATAATTTGAGAGAAGGCAGAAGAAAGTCAAAGATATATTAGTTTCACGATCCGTATGTACGATGCTCATAGTTCATAGAGACTCCGCCCAAAAATTTCGATACCGAGATTTCACCGCAAATACATTGAGACCCATTGAATCTAAAAAGGAAAATTTTAGACAAAGATTTGTGTGTATGTGTGTGTGTATGCGGACTCTATAACCCAAACACAAAAGTCAGTTAAATACCAAACTTTGTATTTGAGGTATCTTCCAAAGATACGACACGAAGATTTTCAGGAAAAAAAAAAAAAAAACACTCCAACTACCCTTTACATGGTACATTTTGATTTTCTCAAAAATGGCTCTATAGATGTGGATTAAAATATCATATGATTAAGATATTTTCATGGCAAACGAAATGTATTTCTTGCTTTTTCTGGGAATAGCCTCTGAAGACCTCTTCATTCTGGATGACTTTTGTATAACAGGTAAACCGTAAGAGACAGACAAAACTTCATTACACAAAAAATGTAAATCTTCTCAAATACCTTTTTTCCCCCACATTTTTGTGGAGTTGACCGTTTCCTCGTTATTGGTTTCATTTATAAATACTTAAACTTTTCTCCAACGCAAAGTCATCTTTCATTTTAATTCTTTTTTGTCTTACTTCTGAGCATGTAAAGAGAAGCGAATTTCAATTATTCCGCATAGAGACCAGCTTTTATAAAATTTGTCTCTATTGCTTTAACCTACTGTATTTCCTTATTTCCCTTATACTTATAAGTGCTTAAAGCCCATTTACATCTTAATTATTTATATAATTTAAATAAAACATGACATTTTCACTGTAAAAATTAAAACTACTTTTTATAAATATATTCAAAGATAATAATTTTCTCAGTAACAGCTTCAGTGTTATACTCTAATATAAGATATTCAAATAAATTATAAACATTATTAAAACTAATATAATTAAGAAAATAATCAAATAAGATTATTTAATAAGTAATAATACAAGTTCTATTAATGTTTACCTTTATTAGCATGATGCAGGTGAAAGAATATTTGTTTGCAGAACAGGTAGAGAAAGTCATGTGAAACTGTTACATTTATGCATCGCCTTTAACGCATTGGTCATATCGGCCATCTTTACCTTTGAATATTGCCTATAGGCATGGTGCTAACTCATGTACTGAAGTTTTACTTCTTTGGGTTTTATACATTATATCATAAACATTCATGTTGGGATTCATTTTTCCAGATACTGGGGAGGAATCTCAGCTAGAGAAAAATTCCCATCTCCAGCCAGGACTCGAATCCGGGACCCCAAGTTCAGCGGACAGACACCTTGAGAATACTGTGCATCAATTGTTGAGTGTATTGTCTCAAAGAATTAAAGGAAGAAAATGGTTAGGTAGGCAAGAAAAATATGATTAACTGCCTCATAGAGCATACAGACTGTCAATTTAACGACGATCGCTGGTATGACATGTATTTTAAAATTGTTGGGAACATATTTTTAACATATGTTGAGAATGCTTCCTACACTTCGGGAACACAAAATTGTAGTCGGCTGATAAGTTCCGGGCCTCACACAGATATGGCGCCACTAGACCAGTTAGAGGGTAGCATCGTATAATTTAACTCTAGACTATCTTGTATCCATAGTTACAGGTCAATAGCTTGTTTAGTTTTCGAAGGACAGCATTTTAAACAAGACAACTTTAGATTTTCACGAAAATGGAGGGTTTGGAAAAACGAGCAGTTAAATACCTCCATTTGAAGGGCTTAACCCTAAATAAATCAAGGAGGAAATGGACAGTACATTGAAAGACTCTGCCCCTTCATATTCAATGATTAAAAGGTGGGTGGCAGAGTTTAAAATGGGACGTATGAGCACTAGTCATGAGCCTCGTTGTGGAGAGATCATTGAAAAAAATCATCGTTTAGTACTGGAAGACCGCAGATTAAAGTTGTCGGAGATAGCCAGGCTGTAAACATATCAAAGAAACGTACAGATAGTCTTTTAAGTAATGTTTTGGGCTTTCACAAGGTCTGTGCAACATAGGTGCCGCGTTTGTTGACACCTGATCAAACGTTGAAAAGAAAAACTGTTTCTGTTAAGAATGTGGAGCTCTACCGTAAAAATCCCAGTGAATTTTGAGATGGCTTATTACCATGGATGAAACCTGGATGCATCACTACACTCCAGAAAGTAATCACAGTCAAAACACTGGATTGCGTCAAGCGAACCAACCAGTGTTGCCAGATTGGGTGAAAAGTCACGGTTTGGGCTACTAAATGATCGATTTTCCCACCGATTTTTAGTTGAGGTGGTTTGCGAATTTTTGGGCTACTTCTGAAATCATGAAAATAATTTAAATGTATTCCTTGAAAAGTATATTGTGCAGTGTTTCACAAATTAAGTATTATATTAAGAGTAGAGTGATGGTATGTTCCTTAAGTCACTACTGCTATGGAAATAGTGTAAACTACCTGCAATCAATATTTATAGACGAGAAATTAGCCATTATATTATTTTCCTTGTTACCTTTTCATTGTTACGACATTAATGCTGTTGCACCGAGTTCAAGAGAACTGTTTGAATCAAATGCACCAGTTGAAAGCAAATGCAAATCTTAATATTGTATGCAGGATATTAGTTTTTGAATAATACATTGATACTGTATCTGCAGTTTAAATGCTATATATAAAGTCATTTGAGTAAATAATGTATTAATAATAGGCAAGTGGGGAAAATGTCATAAACCTTTAACAGAAGGGCTTTGCTTTGCTTTGCGAAGGGCCCGGGTTCGATACCCGACTGGGGGTGGGACATTTTCTCTAGCCGATTATTCCCTAACCCCCCCTCGCCAAAGTCTAGAAATGTTGATGAGAGTGTGTGTACTCTAATGAATAATAGAGAGGCCTCTGAGCAAAATTAAGCGGTCTTTCACGCACAGTATAGAATGGGACGCTGAGAACCATAGGAGTTAAAGAGCGTCTTTAAACAAAACTCCATTTCAATTTTTTTTCTAATGAATAAAATCCAAATAGAAACCGAAACCAACTTTAACACTACACGAGGTAACACTATTGCCGATAAGCAGTTTCTTCCAAAGAGAAATCCCGCAGATATGACTTTGCAGTTGTGTACCTGAAATAAATAAATGACCTTAGTAGGTTTCTTGTGATATAACTTTTGTATTCTATTGTAAAGTTTGCAACTAAGAGTCCAATGCTGTGTGTGACAGTAAGAAACATGCAGTGAAAAACAAACAAAACTCTAAACCAAATCTTAGAGACGTTTTTCAATCCCGTTAAGAAAATGTGAATGTGAAATTGGGCGATTTCAATATGAATTTTGCGATTTTTAAAATAATTCTGGCGATATTTTATGAAATGAATCTGGCAACCCTGGAACCCACTCCAAAAAAGGCAAAGTCAGTTTTGTCAGCTAACAAGGTTATGGCGAGTGTTTTCTGGAATGCACAGGGAATTATTTTTATTGATTACTTGAAAAAGCCTAAAAGTATCACTGGTGACTACTATGCAAGCTTAGTGCAACATTTTAGTGACAAGGTGAGAAGAAAAAGACATCATCTGGCAAAAAAAAAAAAAAAAAAATAATAATAATAAAATAAATAAAAATAAAAAAAAAAATATTGTTTCTTCACGACAATGCTACGGCCCATCGTTCAGTCATTGCAATGGGAAAATGTGCGAATTAAAGTTGGAGTTGCTTGAATATTCATCCTATTCACCCACCTGTTCCCAAATCTCAAAAAATGTCTTGAAGGCCGAAAATATCACAACATCGAGGAGGTCATTGATGCGGTAAACAGCTATTTTGACGACCTTGATAAATCGCACTACAGAGATAATTTAATTAAATTAGAACACCGATATGACGATTGTATTAGCCCTTCTGCAGATTATGCTGAGAAATAAAGCAAAAAAAAAAAAAAATTTAAATGCTGTTTTCATTGAGAGGCCCGGGACTTATCAGCCGACCCTAGTACTCCTCAGAAATAAACTAAATTCCTGCTCGATAAAGATCCTCAAGAACAAACACTCGTTAATTTATTGCTTCAACACACGTTTTCTAAGGACCCTTAGTAACAATTCCTTGTAGAAGCTTAATCTATTTCTGAAAACCTGACTTATCTGAAGGTTTGCTTGGAGAGTGCATCTGTAGTGTGACGTAACTGCTGTTTACAATGAGATTATAGCGACTTAAGCATCAATGCCGAGGTATAAATATGCGGCGGATATGAATAAGGTGCTGACGTCACGATTGAGTCTGCTTCTGCACAGCGAGAAAAATAGCGTGTGTGGCTTGTAATATCAAACAAAAGAAAGCATGTAACGCACAAGATGATAATGTTTCTTAGAAAGGGAACTACCGCAACGGAAAATTTCTGAAGCCAACTTACTAGTAGGTGTAACTAACTGAAGCTTCATTTCTGATCAAAGTAAAAATATCAAGGTTTAGAGAGATTCTGTTAGGATCGGTCTATCACTTCAATAAAATAAATGAAATCATTTATAATACAATATATAAACGTACATTTTAATAAATACATAAATATTAATAAAATATAATAAAACAACAAATATATCACAACTAACACATATTTCTTATATTTATGATATCACAAGTAATACATAGAATATAAATGAACTATTCCGGAGTTGAATTTCATTCTATAGGAATGTATCAAAAATCTGATATGTGCCATTCACATGAGTTTCTCTACATAGCTATAATAATTATTGTTAAAATACATGAACTTCTATGTAATTTATGATAATCGAGATAAACATTAGCAGAATTGCCTTAATTACTTGCTTCCTTGTAAGTAGAAGGAAAATAAGGGGATACACTAGACTAAAAAAATGTCAAATCTCTGAAAAGCTGGTTGCCATGTGGTTGAAATCCGTTGTTATGCAGGTATGTAACTTTCCGTGTGGAAAAAGTTCAAGTATTTTAAACCTAAAAAAATAATAAAGAGTAAATCAGAAATGGCCAATTCCATGAAAAAACATATATGTCATAAATGTTGTGTTTTAACGTGATCTACATTTTTTGGATTGTAAGTTTCTGTCTTTTATAGTTTATCAGTTACGCAAAATTCAGAAAAATTCAGCAAAATCCTTTCAGAATAATGAGATCTCAAGAGGCTATTCCCAGAAAATTCAAGATATACATTTTATTTCCCATATAAATATCTTTAATATATGGTATTTTAATCAAAATCGTTAGAGCCATTTTTGAAAAAATAAAAATTTTCAAATTTTTTCCATGTATGTTTGGGATGGGGGAATTTTGCTGAAAATCTTCATGTCGCATCTCTGGAAGATAGTAAATTTAAATACCAATTTTGGTATTTTACGACTTTTCGTTTTTGAGTTATCGTGTTCACAGACACACGGACACACACACACATACACACACGAAACTTTTTCTGAAAACACATTTTTTTTTTTTTTTATACAGGGGACGCTAAAACATATATTTCCAGTGAAATCTCGGTATCGAATTTTTGGGTGGAGTGCAATACCTTCTCTATACACTATGTACATAGTACGAGTAGAGAAAATAAAAAACCGTGTTACATTCACACGAATGTTCTACATAAACTTCTTACAAAAGATTATTCTGTTTTCTACACAATGCTAATCGAGATAAACATTAGAATGTTCTTATTACCTAGTTCCTAGGGAACTAAAAGAATATACTGATAATCAAATGATTTATAAGCTGCCGCTATGGGATTGAAATTGAAATTCGCTTCATTGCTTTGTCAGAAGTAAAACAAATAAAATATATATCTGAATTTTCTGGGAATAGCCTCTGATGATCTCTTCATTCTGGATAACTTTTCTACATAAAAAAGTGTATATCTCCTTAAAAGACAGTATATATCATACACATTTTTTCGTGGAGTTGACAATTTCCGTGTAATTCCTTGTTATTAGTCTCAGTTTTAAAATACAATTTTTCTCGTGCGGGTGAATTCCTGTCTCAGAAAGGTGCAAATATTATGAAAGTGAAACCAATAAAGAAATATTTCCATAAAATAACAAAAATCTACAGGAAGCAAATAGTGTGTTTTGAGGAGATCTATATTGTTGTGTAGTTATTCTCTCTCTCTCTCTCTCTCTCTCTCTCTCTCTCTCTCTCTCTCTCTCTCTTCTCTCTCTCTCTCTCGGTTTGCCAGTTTTGCAAAATTCACCAAGAATAAAGAGGCTATTCCCAGAAAATTCAAGATGTACGTTTTTATCAAAATCTTTAGAGCCATTTTTGAGAAAATCAACATCGAAAATTTTCCATGTAAAGGGTAGTTTGGGGGGGATTTTCGTGTCGCATCCTATGGAGATACTGAACTTATACACAAAGTTTCGTATTTAACGGATTTTCGTTTTTGAGTTATGCTATTCACAGACACACACGCTGACCTTTTTCTATTTTTTTTTTTTTTTATTCAGGAGGTCTTAAGACATGTATTGCCGGTGAAATCTCGAAATCGAATTTTTTGGGTGGAATACAATATATTAAGTATTACGCGTAAAATAGGAAGTATAGGGTATAAGGCAGCTTGATGGCGCGTTACAGAGTTGGAGAGTACTCAACACTCGCAGGAGCATGCCTGCAGCATGCAGTACAGCTTGGTGTTGGCGGTAAGGTATCACGGCTGAATCAAGCGTTGGAATGAAATGTCAATAAGCACAAGAACTTGTGCTATACTGTATCCGCTCTAAGAAACAAACTTTTGTAATATTCTGCGCAACACGTGCACAGAGCTTATTGCATTCGTTCACGTCTTACTGGAGATTTGAAATACCAGTGCAGGCGAGCAGCTCAATGAGTTATGCTCACATATTAAAATTAACGTTGAACTTAAAACACAAATGCATTGAAAGGAATGCGCAAGTTGAAAGCACCTATTTATTTACATTAATTAGTTCACGGTTGTCACCATTTGAAGGTAAGACAGCAACTCTCAAGTAAAATTAAAGCGAGATTTAACTGTCAACTCATACTTTTCAGGTATAACTGCCCTCGTTTAACCCAGGTCTCATTCGAATAGAGATAGATCAGACATGTCCAAATTTAAAGGAAGAGAGGGGAAGGCACACAGTAACTCATTCCACTCCGTGTGGAACATTGGGGCATGCTGCTATGCGACGTATAGGAAATTTTGTAAACACAAGGTCTTCCACATCTGCATTTATACAAGATGGTTCATCTGTTCCTTATTATTTTTGGAGATAGGCATTCATACTCTGAAAGTAATAAGGTCGAAATTACCGTGCTTGTTGGCTATTTGGTAACCATACAAATCTAGCCTGCTCTTCATCGGAAAATGTACCTTAGCAGCAATAGTTACGTCCATTCCAAAAGCATGCGCTTAATAACTCCTGTTACAGTACATGTAATATCAATAGGATCACTGTGATGTGTTCTGCAATTAATTTATAATGTATGAAGTTTAAACGAACGGCTTAAGCTACAAAAAATCTGATGTGTACCATTCACATGACTTTCTCTATATCCCTGCAACAAATAATTCTTAAAAAGCTTACACTTCTATTTACTTTATGCTAATCAGAAAAAAATAGCAGAAATAGTCTAATTACTGGCTTCCTTGTAAGTAGAAACTAAATAAGGGAGTACCATAGGTTAAAGTAATGGTCAAAAGCTGGTTGCTATGTCACTGAAGTTCCTTTGTTTGTATGGGTAGCAGTTGAAAAATTCCTGTATGAGAAAAGTATCAGTTTTTCAAAGCAGAAACCAAAAACAAGGAATTTCTCAAAAACGATGAACTCCACGAAAAAAATTATATAGTATAAATTGTGTATTTTAACGTGCTTTACATTTTTCGTGTAGTAAGTTTTTGTCCATCTCTTACGGTTTAGCAGTTATTCAAAATTTAGTAAAATGCATCCAGAATAAACTACTCTTCAGAGGCTATTCCCAGAAAATTCAAGATATACATTTTATTTGCCAGGTAAATATGTTTAATATACGAAATTTTAATCAAAATCGTTAGAGCCATTTTTGAGAAAATCAAAATGTTCGAAAAAAGTTCAATGTAAAGGGTAGTTGGGGGTGGGGGGACTTTTCTCAAAATTTTCGTGTCGCATCCCTGGATGATACTAAACTTAAATACCAAGTTTGGTATTTTACCGACTTTTCGTTTTTGAGTTATCGTGTTCACAGACACTCGGACACACGGACACACACACACACACACACACACACACACACACACGGACCTTGTTGTGAAAATGCTTTTTTTGGATATTGGGGACCCTAAAACATATATTTCCGGTGAAATCTCGGTATCGAATTTTTTGGTGGAGTGCAATACTTTCTCTATACACTATGTACATAGTGCGTATGGAGAAAGTAAAAAGCCACCCAACAGTTATAAAGAGATGAGAAGCCGCGAGGGAGACAAGTGTGACACTATAGCTCAAGTTTTAACAGCGCAAGCGGTCGCAATGATTATGCGAGCTCAACTGGCTTGTTGCATGTTCCACATCTCCTCCGAGTGTGTCAGTGGTTCGACTCCCACCGTCAGGGTACACTTTTTTCTTTTTATGTATCATCCATCAAGATGCAAAGTTAGTTCAGTGTTTGTCTCACTAATAAATTTAGGTGTAAATTAAAAGGTATACGAATTAAGAACATACGGCAGCTCATTTTACGTGTGCTTCAGTTTTCGATCCTTAAATCCTCATTGTTTTGAAATAGAAACTTCACTAAGACTTTAAATAATACTGGATTTATAAAGTTAGAATAAACATAAATAAAGAGACAACAAAAATAAGCACGTTAGAAATGTTCTAATAACACATCTAGCTTTGTATTAAATCAGGAAGAAAGAAAGCGGGGAAAACATTGTCAACGTTTTGGTAATGTTTGAACTCGAGTCAAACATCTTGGAACTCAAATTAACACCGTGCGTTAACCAAATACGCTACTGTTTAGCTATAGCCAAAGTTTATAACGTTAGTATGCAGGGGATGGGTCTCGGGAACGATGTTTTCAGGTTAGACAGTAATCTGCGGGTTGCATAAAACCAGAGAATAAGGGACAGGTGAACCACCTTGTATAATATTTAATATCTGCTGGTAAGGATAACGCACAGACTCTTAATACAGGGTGGTTATACTTAAACTTTCGCTACTTAACAGGGTTCTCATGAAAAATGGTGATCGTAGGACATTTGTAAGGAGGTGCGGAAGAGAAATAACGAATAAACCTTTGGAAGAAACACGTTTTAATTTTCACATTAAAGGGTAAGAATTGTTAATTTCATACCATGTTTAGGTTCCAGTTTACAACTTAGCTCAATGTGATAACCATCTCTATCCAGGAACCGCTCTACTGCTGCCCGTAACATCTCAGGTGGGATATTGGCTATGCTAATCTTTAAACTGTAACGCGTTCGTGTTCCGTTGAAAACCCCTGTCCTTTAAGTAACCCGGCAGCCAGAAATCCCACGGGTTCAAATCTGGTGATCTTGGTACCCAATCATTCTGGAAACATCGGCTAATTATTCGGTCTTCTCCGAATGTGTTCGTCTCCGTATCAGTATCAGCGCTTAACGGCGCCATGACACTAACACTAATAACAACGCAAATCCTGAACACCATTCCTATACATTTTGGTATTCATATGGTAAATAGTTTTCCCTCTACACTGGCTCAAATAGCGAAAGTTTATTTATAACCACCCGATAGATGAACCAAATGATTGTGGCTTAGTCTACGGTGATGCTTGTTTTTAAAACAGTTAATTTTAGACGCTCGCAAACATATGTGGAGCCAAATATTGGTATTAAACGTGATGCAAATAATAGCCTTTTGAAAATAAATCCTTAGACAATTATTTAAATAATTCCCAACCTCTTTCTTTCGAACATCTTTTGTTTGTACAATTTTGTAGAGCAAGTAAACCCATTTGCAGTTCGTGTGGAGCACCCTGAAAATGTTACGAAAATGTTATTTCCTGCGTTTTGAAGCTGACGTACTGTTTTCGTTTGCTTAAAAACAGTACATTCGCTATCGAGGACTCTACGTATATATGACAGTATGTGTGACTTACCAACATTCATTGCAGTCGGGGGGAAACGACTTCTTCTCAAGTTACCTTTGAATATGCCTGAAATGTACCTTTGTTTTCCCTCCTGTTTCTGGCATATATGCGACTTTTCACTATCCATAATGATATTGGCATTTCGTTTCATTAAAGAAAATCTCATTTCTAATATAAAAGATTGAAACCTCGTTCCTTGTTTTTTTTTTTTTTTTTTTTTTTTTTTGTAATGTTTAGCGCCCGCTTTAACTACTTATGGCACCGCAGGTGGTGACACTGATGATACATGAATGAAGATGGAGCACCGGTGGAATGCGATGGCGGGGGAAACCAGAGAACCCGGCCGCTTTGTACACCACAAATCTCGCATGCGGTCGCTTGAGATCGAACCCGAGCCCTCTAGGTGAGAGGTGAGTGGTCTAACCACTCGGCCACGGCGCGGCCGTCGTTCCTTATCTGGCATATCAATATCAGCGCCGACAAAATTTAGCACTTTATTATGTCAAAAACCAGAATTATGCACTTTATAGCAAATTGCACAATTAACAAAATCATCTACCATTCCGAAAACCGTCTTAGCTTTTTGCAATGTATATAGGGGTGTCTTTGAAGGGGAAACGGTCGTCCCCAGATTTCTTTCACCATTATACCCCAACTACCGTAGCCTCTCTGGCATAACAAAAGTGGTACAAGGAATGCGGTCAGTGGCGGATGCTGGATAGTGTGTAGGACTCGTAATAATGTTGATAAACCAGGTGCTATTTTAATTGTATGGCTGTAATACAATATGGATTCTACACTCATCTTTTCTGGTAATGATTTTGAGATCTTGCCGCTACGAGTCTGTCAAATTTGGGCTGTAATTTAGTGACATTAATCGCAATATAGAAATTAGGTCAGTGTAAGTTACTCTCGAGCTGCTTTTGTTAATGTTGTTCATAACTGAGGAGAAGTGCTCGTAGGAAAACAATTTAAGTAGTAAAGGAGAATAAGAATATTATTGTTAATTCTGAGAGCAATGAAATGGTGAAGTGTATATACCTAAGTAAATAGTTGTTTCCAGCCACTGTCAACTTCCTTGTAGCAAGAAGCGATAACAATGATGTCAACATGGGGAAAGGTCAGTTCTGCTGGGCAGAATGAAAAACAATCATGTTTTTGCTACACACATGACTTAGGATAAGTTCAGCCGAAGCTATGCTTGTGTCAAGACGGCGGTGGAAATGAGAGATTAGGAGAGTGTCGCGGTGGAGAAAGCGAAACTATGCTTGGATAGACATTAATGTTCCTATCCTCGTTTTCCTTTCTATCTATATTTTATCCTTTTATATTATGTATTTCCCATCATCATCGTCGTCGTCTCTCACGTAAATATTTCTCCAACTGAATAAACTTCTTATCCAAGAAATTGTTGTTAATTCAGAGAAGGACCTCACCACCTGCTGTACTCACTTAGCTTTACACCTTAGCATCTAATACCCCAACTTCAATAAAGTGAGTAATGCTACTTCATCATACTACCTGCTGATTCTTCACCGCAGCGTTACTTGGTGCCATTCTTCTACGACACATTGCAAGAAAATCATTACAGGCTAATGAAGACCACGCAGGGCCTTTCAATTTGACTTCTATGTGAGAGTTCATTTCTCCTTTTCTGGAAGCTATTGAGTTTTTCCTAGGCTAAGTGTTTTAAATGAATTTATTATACTGGGGCAAATCTTCTCTGCTACGGTTCTTTTGCAAATTCCCCATCTGAAAAAGAAAACTTGTTGTTGTCCGCTATCAGTTTAGCAACTAGCTAACTGCAGAATACTGGTGGGTGATATTTCATGTTCACCACGCGGGTTAATACTATAGAAAGTCTCCTTTAGTTAATGGAGTTTTCTTTTGTGTTCTATACCTAACAAACCACTTTTTACTTTCTCTAGTGTACTATGTACATACTGCATAGAGAAGGTATTGCATTCCATCCAAAATGCGATACCCAGATTTCACCGGAAATAAACTTTTAGGGTCCCCTGTATCCAAAAAAAGCATTTTCAGATAAAGGTCCTCGCGCGTGTGTGTATATGTGTCCGTAAACAAGATAACTCAAAAACGAAATGTCGATAGAATACCAAACCTGATAGGTACATAAGTTTAGTATATTCCAAGGATGCGACACGAAGATTGTGAGGAAAATCCCCCCAACCATAACTATTATTTACATAGGAAAATTTTCGAAAATTTTGATTTTCTCAAAAATGGCTCTAACAGTTTTGATTGAAATATTGTATATTAAAGATATTTACACGACAAAGAAAATGTAGATATATATTGAATTTTCTGGGAATAGCCTTTGAAGATCTCTGGGATGAATTTTGCTGGATTTTGCATAACTAGTAACCGTAAGAGATGGACAAAGACTTACTACACAAAATATGTAGATCTAGTTGAAACACACAATCTACGTTATATTCATTTTTTTCATGGAGTTGACTACTTTTGAGATACCTTCTGTCAAGAAATTACCGGGAATTGATCATTTAAAAATCCTGTTTAAAAGAGGATTCGAAATTATTGTTGCCACTAAGTTGGTACAACTTTCCTCTATACCCACGCGGAGTTTGATCGTCATCTGTCATCTAGTTTGTTTACAGTATGCCATTTTGTTAGTTCATCTCAAAGGTGATTTGCGATTTTACGATGGATACAAATATTGAACAAAGAATCTGTCTCAAATGTTGCATTGAAAATGGTATTTCGTGTGCCGAATCGCTGAAAATGTCACAGAGGGCTTACGGTGAATCGACTTTATCAAAAACACGTGCATATGAGTGGTACAGTGCATTCAAAAATGGTCGAGCTGTGGTGGAAGATTTGTATCGCTCTGGTCGGCCACCAACGGTTTCAACTGAACTAAACATCGCTAAAGTGAAGAAAATTGTGTCTGAAAATCGTCATTTAGGTCTGAGAGAGAATGCCGCTGAATTTTCTGTGTCTCACGAATCGATGCTTACCATTTTAAACGATTATTTGGGCATGACACGCGTTGCAGCTCTGTTAGTTCCGAAAGACTTGAATTTTCTACAAAAACTCAATCGCGCAAGGATTGCTGAAGACATTCTAGAACGAACCAGTTCCGACCCCACATTAATGAAATGCATTGTAACTGGTTATGAGACCTGGTTTTACGAGTTTGACACTCAAAACAAGCTTCCGAATGGCGCCTTCCAACTAAACCGAAGCCTAAAAGGGCACGTCAAACTCGATGAAAACTGAAGGTCATGTTGACAGTTTTTTTCGATTATCACGGTGTCGTGCACTGAGTTCTTGCCAGAAGGTCAGATGGTTAATAAAACCTGAGCGTTATGCGGCGTTTGAGAGAACAAATACTGCGAAAAAGGCCATATTTGTGGGACAACTCGCCACGATAACGCACCAGCTCACAAGGCTATTATTGTGAACGAATTTCTGGCCAAAAACTCAACAAATTTCATCGAACAACCACCGTTTTCACCTGATCTGGCTCCTGCTGATTTCTTTCTCTTTCCAAAACTCGTTACCACTTCGAGGCACCCGTTTTCAGTCGATAGAAGACATAAAGGAAACTTCGCGGCAACAATTGACATCGATTCCTAAAAGTACCTACAAAAAATGTTTTGATGATTGGTTTATTCGTTGGCATAAATGTGTAATTTCATAAGGGGCCTACTTTGAAGGCGATTAAATAAAATTGGATGAATAATTCATTTGTTGTGTTTTATTGGCAAATTCTCGGAACTTTCTTGACACAGTAGTATTCCTTGTTATTGGCTTCAGTTTTAAAATTTTCAAATACGAGAATTTGTCAACTGCTGACAATGCAAAGAAACGAATTTTATCCGCATGGCAACTAGCATTTAAAAGATTTGTCTATCGTTTTAGCCTAGTGTATCACATTATTTCCCTTTTTCTTAAAAGAAAATCATTTCTGCTAATGTTTATCTCGATTAGCATGAAGTAGATAGAAGAATAAGCTTTTTAACAATAATTTGTTTAGAGAAACGCCACTGAATGTTTTATCACTGAACGTATCCTGATGACCTGCCTGAAGACAAACGCAGGTCTATTTACGTCACGTTGCGTGGAAGGAGTGAAGAAAGTAGGGATATGCACGAAAATGTGCTGAACCGCATGTTTGTTATAATCAGAGCTGGGAAGTTCGTACCGATTACCTTATGCAGGGTAAGACCGGCCAGGGTTGGCAGCACCATGCGGCTCTACTTGCGCGAGCAAAGGCCAACGTAGAGTGCAAAATAGCTATCAGTGCATAACACAGAGCCATCGGAAGGAAGGATGGCGTTCGAATAAAATCTTTGTTCTGCTTAAATGTGAGCAAATTTAATTTGTTTTACAACCTTATTAAGTTTTCTAGTAGTGCACTTTATACATGTACTTATTCAGAAACCGATGGTAGTTCTAGTAAACAGTCAAAATAAATGCTTCACAGAAACATATGTAGTATTAATTCAAAATCTTGTGTATTTTAACGTGCTTTACATTTATCGTGCAGTAAATTTTTGTCCATCTCTTACGGTTTAGCAGTTATTCAAAATTTCATAAAATTCATCCAGAATAAAGTACTCTTCAGAGGCTATTCCCAGAAAATTCAAGATATGCATTTTATTTGTCAGGTAAATATCTTTAATATACGAAATTTTAATCAAAATCGTTAGAGCCATTTTTGAGAAAATCAAAATTTTCGAAAAAAGTTCCATGTAACCTATGGTACTCCCTTATTTCGTTTCTACTTACAAGGAAACAAGTAATAAGACTATTTCTGCTATTTTTTTCTCGATCAACATGAAGTAAACAGAAACATCAGCTTTTTAACAATAATTAGCTCAGAGATGTAGAGAAAGTCATGTGAATGGAACACATCAGATTTTTAATTTTATAATACTGCAGAAAAAGTTAAATGCTGTTTACAAAATACTACATACATAAGATACACCGTGAGCAAGACAGAGAGTTGTTGAGGGCTTAGATGGTGGGGGGGGGGGATAATGGGATGAAAAGGACAAAAAAGGGAGGAATAGGGTGGGAAGTGAGGCACAGACGTTATATGGAGCGAGAAAATGAAAGAGAAGGAGAGAAAATGAGGGAAAGACAGTGAGAAAGTAAGAGAGAAACGAAGAAGTTATTTTTTTAACGGAATAACACAAGTAGAGCTGCAGCATATGTTGCTTATATTTATTATATAAAAATTGTCGACACATTTCTAATTTGGTTGAAATCGACACAAAGTCATGGTTTGTTGGTTGAAGAGGCCCCAAAGTATTTACTATTTTATACGAGCCGTTGTATATACGGATATTACATTTTGTATAAGAAGCTATTGCTGTCTGAAATCGTAACAAAAATGAAAGTAAAATGTGATGTTTCTGGTAAACATACTCCTGGTACTGAGATAACGTGAAGTAACGTGAGGGGACGCATTTAAATTTAATTAAAACTGCTTCATAGTTAAGGTTATATATAGTTTATACGTCCTTAAACCGATAGGTCATATTGGACGATGAATAAAAGTGCAATGTAATGCTCAAATGAACTCGGGGTCCATAGAGCCTAGAGTTACTCGATATTAAACTTTTCAGAATAAGGGAAAACCCCGGAAGAAACAAAACTTATCCGGGTTACTCATTCTAACCGAGATTCGAACTTGAATGCGAGCAGACACGCTATCACCAAATAATATACTGCAATTTGTCTAAAACTTGAACATTTGGTATAATTTCCGAAATATTCACAATAAATAATATCACTACACAGATTTAGGTCCGCACAATTTGAACGCACCTAAACTTTTATGCTATGCGTATATTGCATTCCGTTTTTCCCCCTCATCATAATGACATTGTGTATTTTAAGGTTTTAAATAAAGGTAATCTTTTTTCCAAATTTGGTGAAACAAAATATAAACAAGAAAGCAATATATTATATTCTAAATAGTTCCTAGTTGAATATGCGCATTGTTTTGCAAAATCGTTTCACAAACTAGAGGATGTTCATGCTGCTACTGGACACAATCTGTAAACACTAACCTCAATAGAGACTCACAACAATGATGGTTGCAAAGAGATACTTAAACCTTAGAGAAATGCTCAGGAAATGTGTGCACTAATTCATTTTGAGTTGGGCTAATTTATTTTCTTAGGTGAGGATTAATGTTCAGTCTTGTTTTGCTCTTGGAAAGTGCCTCTTGCGAATGTCCGTTGGCAGTATCATAACGTATGCTACCGTAGAAGAAATTTCAGTTATCAATTGGCGGTCATCTTAAATAAGGTCACGAACAGTCTGAATGTCTTTCTCAATGGCTCATGTCCTTGGCCGTCATTGATGACTTTGGCTTTCAGTAGTTCTACTCCTTTTGTATCATTCATGAACTCAACATTTATCTACTGAATCTATCTACTCAACATTTTAGCTGAAATCCTGCCTCGGAATGCTAATCTTACTCTTATCAATTCAGATTACAGGTTATAACACACATTCTCTGGCTTCAGGGCATAAATTCCGCTTCAGTTTTTACACGTTCTATGTACAAAAATTCGGTACCGAGATTTCACTGAAAATACACGTTTTAGGGTTCCCTGTATCCAAAAAATATTTTCAGAAAAGGGTCCGTGTGAAGTGTGTCTGTGAACACCATAACTCAAAAACGAAGGTCGGTAAAATACCAAACTTGATATCTAAGTTTGTATCTTCCAAAGATACGACATGAAGCTATTGAGAAAAATCCCTCCTCCCCAAAATACTGTTTACATGATAAAAATTCGAAAATTTTGATTTTCTCAAAATGGCTCTAACGATTTTGATTAAAATCTCTTTGACGAATTTTGCGGAAGTTTGCATAACTAATAAACCGTAAGATATAGACAAAAAGTTACCACACATTAAATGTAGAGCTAGCTAAAACACACAATATATATTATGTAAATTTTTTTCGCGGAGGTGACCCTTTTTGAGATATTCCTTTTTATTAGTTTCAGCTTTGAACTGTTTATACTTTTTGGCATTAAGGAAGCAGAAGAATAAGCTTTTCAATAATAATTTGTTGCAGATTTGTAGAGCAGGTCATGTGAATGGAACACATCAGATTTATTCAGTTTTAAAATTAATGCCTATAGTATAAACATTACATACAAAAGGTCCAGAATAAATCTTAAAAAAATCTGATGTGTACCATTCACATCACTTTCTCTATATCCCTGCAACAAATTATTCTTAAAGCGTATACTTCTATTTACTTCACGCTTATCAGAAAAATTTAGCAGAAATAGTCTTATTACTTGCTTCCTTGTAAGTAGAAGCGAAATAAGGGACTACCATAGGTCAAAGTGATAGTCAAAAGCTGGTTGCTATATGACTGAAGTTCCTTTGTTTGAGTGGACACGAGTTCACAAAGTCCTGTATGAGAAATGTATGTTTTTTTATAGCTGAAACCAAAAACAAGGATTATCCCAAAAACAATCAACACCACGAAAAAAATGTATATAACATAAATTATGTGTTTTAAAGTGCTCTACATTTGTTGTGTGGTAAGTTTTTGTCCATCTCTTACGGTTTAGCAGTTATGCAAAATTCCGTAAAATTGACCCAGAATAAAGTAGTCTTCAGAGGCTATTTCCAGAAAATTCAAAATATACATTTTATTTGTCAGGTAAAAATCTGTAATATACGATGTTTTAATCAAAATCGTTAGAGCCATTTTTTAGAAAATCAAAATTTTCGAAAAAAGTTCCATGTTTGGGGTAGTTTGGGGTGGGGGGATTTTTCTCAAAATCTTCGTGTCGCATCCCTGGAAGATACTAAACTTAAATGCCAAGTTTGGTATTTTACCGACTTTTCGTTTTTGAGTTATCTTTTCACACACACGGACACACGGACACACACACGGACCTTTTTCTGAAAATACTTTTTTGAATACAGGGGACCTTAAAACATATATTTCCGCTGAAATCTCGGTATCGAATGTTTGGTGGAGTGCAATACCTTCTCTATACACTATGTTCATAGTGCGTATAGAGAAAGTAAAAATCTCATGTGCTCCATTCACATGATTTTCGCTTCATCTCGTAACAAATCATTACTAATAACCTTATTCTTCCATTTCATGTTAAAACATTAGCAGAAACGGTCTTATTATTTAGTTCCTTATAAGCAGAAGGGAAATAAGGGAACAACTAGGCTAAACCGATAGTCAAATGTTTTAAAATGTGGTTAATACGGGACTGTAATAAATTTCTTTGGGTGGCCAAGCGTTGATAAGTTCCTGTATGAGAAAAGTATTTCGAAACTGAACTCAATAATAAGGAATATCTCTAAAACGGCTAACTGCACGAAAAACTTGTATATGACATAAATTGTGCGTTTTATCGAGGTCTACATTTGTTGTGCAGTAAGTTTTTGTTAATCTCTTCATCCAGAATGAACATGTACTCATAAGCTATTCCCAGAAAGTTCAAGATATACAGTTTATTTGTTATGGAAATGTCTTTAATATGTGGTATTTTAATCAAAATCATTAGAACCATTTTTAAGAAAACATTTTCGTAAATTTTTCCATATAAAGGGTAGTTAGGGGTGGGAAGATTTTCTTGAAAATCTTCGTGTCGTGTCGTTTTTGAGCTGTGCTGTCCACACACATACACACACGCACACACGTACCTTTTTCTAAAAATACTTTTTTTTTGTATTCAGGGGGACCCAAAACATATATTTCCGGTGAAATCTCGGTATCGAGTTTTCTAGTACAACGCAACACCTTCTTTATACACTATGTACATAGTACGTGTAGAGAAAGTAAAAATCTTGTGCTACACTAATATGACTTTCTCTAGCTACTCTAGAAACAATCTTCTTACAAAAGGTTATTCTTCTTTCTGCACCATGCTAATCGAGATAAACATTAGTAGAATGTTCTTATTACCTAGTTGCTTATAAGTAGAAGGGAATTAAAGGAATGCACTAGGCTAAAGTGACAGTCAAATGTTGTAAAAGTTGTCGTTATTTGACTGTCATTGCAATTCGCTTCTTTGCTTGGCCGGGAGTATAACAAAAGAAAAACCGATATTTCCTGTCTGAGAGAAGTATAAGTACTTCACAATTGAAATCAATAACAAGGAATATCTCGGAAACGGTTAGCTTTACAACAAAAATGTAAGGACATAAATTGTGTGTTTTGACGAGATCTACATTTTTGTGTAGTAAGTTTTTGTCTATTTCTTACGGTTTAGCAGTTAAGCAAAATTCAGCAAAATTCATCCAGAATAAAGAGGCTACTCCCAGAAATATCAAGATATACGTTTTATTTCTCATGTAAATATCTTTAATAATAAACATTTTAATCATGAGCAGTTTTGAAAAAAAGAAAAATTTTGAAAATTTTTCCATATAAACGGTAGTTGGGGTGGGGGATTTTCTTTAAAATCTTCGTGTCAAATCCTGGGAAAATACTGAAATTAAACACCAGGTTTTGTATTTAACGGATTTTTCGTTTTTGAGCTATGCTGTCTACAGACACACATGCACACACACATACACACGAACATTTTTCCGGATTCACGAGGTCCCAAAACATGTATTTAACGTGAAATCTTGGTATCGTATTTTTGTGTGCAATACGATACTTTATCTATACACTATGTACATAGTACGTGTAGAGAAACTAAAAATCAAGGATCAATTTGGCGATGCTTCATTGGAAAATGACATAAGCATCCTGCCTCATAGCATGCTGAAAATGGACCTGTTCCTTGGGTTTTCATTAAGTAATGGCAAATTTTGGACGCTGAGAGCTGGTGGGAGTTATACTAGATTCATTGCAACATGACATCTGAATAAGGTTAATGAGTTCTGTACTGCCTCTTAAATATTTTAGATGCATTTTATTTATATTTTCTGCTTTGAGTTTTGGTTTCAATTTCGTAGTGGTGATTCTGGAATAATAATAGTACATTATAACAAATATGTGAAGACATTCTTGTTTGCTGATACAAAATCTTACGTGTTCCATTCACATGACTTTCTCTACATCGCTGTAACATATTGTTAAAAAGCATCTTCTTTTACCTAATTTATGATAATCGAGGTAAACATTGTCAGAAATTGTTTTAATCACTTGATTCATTGTAAGTAGAAGGAAAATAAGGGAAAATACTGGGCTAAAACGAATCTCTTAAAAACGAATCCGTTTCTATGCAGAGCTACGAATTTATAACTTTCCGTATGAGAAAAGTTTATGTATTTTAAATCTGAACAAAGAACAAGATATCTCATAAATGACCAATTCCACGAAACAACGTATATTACATAAATTGTGTGTTTTAACGTAATCTACATTTCTGTGTAATAAGTTTCTATCTTTTATTGTTTACTTGGTACTCAAAATTCAGCAAAATTTAATCAGAATAAAGAGGTCTTCAGAGGCTATTCTCAGAATATTCAAGATATGCATTTTATTTGCCATATAGATATCTTTGATATACAATATTTTAATCAAAATCGTTAGTGCCATTTTTGAGAAAATCAAAATTTTCATTTTTTTTTTCGATGTAAAGAGTATTTTGTGGTGGCGGGATTTTTCTCAAAATCTTCGTATCTTATCCCTGGAAAATACTAAACTTAAATACCAAGTTTGGTATTTTACCGACTTTTCGTTTTTAAGTTATCGCGTAACTTTTTCCAAAAAGATTTTTTTTAGATACAGGGGACCCTAAAACATATATTTCCGGTGAAATCTCGGTATGGAATGTTTGGGTGGAGTGAAGTACCTTCTCTATACACTATGTATATAGTACGTGTGGAGAGACTAAAAATGCTTTTTTGGGATACAGGGGTCCCTAAAACGTCTATTTCGGTGAAATGTCTGTATTGAATTTTTGGGTGCATTACAATACCTTCTCTATACTGTATGTACATAATACGCGTAGAGAAAGTAAAACTTTTTTCTGGACACGGGGGACCCTTAAATGTCTATTTCTGGTGAAATCTCGGTATCAAAAGTTTGGGTGGAATGCAATACCTTATCTATACAGTATGTACACAGTGCGTGTAGAGAAAGCAAAAATGGATTACGTATTGGTTACAACCGAGTTAGTGATAAAGTTTGTAATGGTAACGATGATGATGATGATTGGTAGTTTGTAATAGGTGAGGTACCTCAGGCGGTGGACACTGATTATAGTTGAAATGAAATTTTAAATGAGAAAGGGAATTTAGGAACAAAATGTTCCAGGCCTAAATTTGGGGTACCTACTCGGCATTTCGCAGTTATGAAGACTATGGAAAACTTCAGCCGGTCCTAGCGGTTTTGAACCGGATTATGGTGGTAGTGTTAGTGGTGGCGACGTTAGTGATGGTGTCGGTGGGGCTGCTGGTTACATCTAGGTTTTTTTTTTTTTTTTTGGGTAGTGTTTAATGCCCGCTTTAACTGCTTGTGGTACCGCAGGCGATGACACTGGTGATACGCGAATGAAGATGGAGCACCGGTGGAATGCGATGGTGGGGGAAATCGGAGAACCCGGAGAAAACCCGCCCCTGCGCCGCTTTGTCCATCACAAATCTCACATATGAGAGGCGAGCTGTCTAACCACTCGGCCACGGCGCGGCCACTTACATCTAGGTGTAGGCACGCGCCTGCATTAATACACTACATATGCCGTTTTTCCTTTAATTCTTTTTAAGACTGGAGTTCTAGTAAAAATATATAGGAATAAAACTATAAAATTATTATATAATTTAATAGAGAAAATAAAAATGAAAATAAATGTAGATCCTTTATTAATTTTTTTCTTCCCAATTTTCATAATCCTACCAATGGCACTACCAAAAAAAGTGGTTCAAATGGCCATCAGTGTTAGGTGACAGTTAATGGACTAGCTATCCATTCAAAGCCAAATGTGGCAAGTTCAAATTCCAGTTACTGCGGTAAAGGAGAGGAGAGCCCAAGTAAAATAATCGGTGTGATGCTTGGAAGCTAATGGGGTTATATTTGACTTTTGAATTAAAGCTGAATTATATTCTATGTGATGCTTACATCCTGTTCGTAAAACACTTCAAATGCAGGTATGCGATATTCAAGTTCAATGATAATATTTACTTCTGTTTTGTTCAGTTGTGGGATGAAATTCCATTCAGTCAATGAAGTAATTTTATTTAAAGTCCAACAGGACATTCAAGGTCTAATTCCTGTGCATAGTTGCTAGTGATCATAAAGCACGTGTTGTCGCAATTATTACCTACTCGGGTATCCTTATGACGTAATTGTAGCTGTTTTAAATTCCACTGTTTTCCCATTACAAGCAATGTATTCCGCGCGACCTAGGAAGTCTCTTGCCCTCCACCACACTTCTTCATATTACACTATATCTAGTCTGCGGAGCTAGGCGTGTAGGGGCCTGTTGCCATGATTTTACTGTAATAGTTTCTCAATACGAAAGAGAGAGTGTTGTTATTAGTTATTTATTTGAAAATAAAATGATTAAAGATCATATTTTTCGCCTTTGTGAATCATTATTTTGTGTGCAGCTGTCGAGAATTGCGCTGAAGCAGGACACGTGCGTTGCAGCTGTCAGAATGGGCTGGTTTCTTCAATCAGAGCGTGGACTATTTTAAATTGAATAGACTTGAGAATGACAGAGATGGAGCATTGGCAGAATGAGCATCCACTGGGAATGAACTCGGTACGCCCTAGTGAGATACGTGCACCCTCCACGACGTAGTCGGCTGTTATTATCATGATCATCAGAATCCTTGATTATCAGTTCGTACATATTTTGTGTAATCACTTAAGGTGATATTTTCGTGTGGCTACGTGCGAAATCAGATACCCATTTTTAGTGAATGATAACTCTGCAGTCATTCACCTTACGGAGGGTTAAAGTCATTTACAAAATAGGAAAACAGTATAAGTATGTAGGTATGATTAAGTCATATAATGTTTAGATGAGGACCACCGGAAAAATTCAAGTTAACCAAGTAAAATGATAAATAAACAAACAAATAAAACAATCATAACATAGAAGTTCCATTATTACTGGTCTTCGCAAACTGAAATGGGAAGTTTATGAAGAGGTCCATTGTCAAGCAGAAGACAACAAGAGCAGATATAATTGCTGTCAATCGACGGATATTCCAGATTTAATCCTGCATGCATCCTACTATCCGGTTTGAAACAAACACAACAGACACACACCAGTGAATAAAGCAGGTTCATTTACATAACGTGCAGTCTTTCCTTAAGTGGCACAATATTGAAATTAAGTATGGCAAATAAATTGCCTACTTTTTGTGCAAAATGAATATCATTTAAATCCGTAAAAATCCTTCTTCCACTAGAATTTACAAGCGAAGGTGTAAAAATCATATGACTAGCTCTACATCCCTGTTAAAAGGCATATTCTTCTATCTACTTTACGATAATCGCGATAAACATTAGCTGGGATTGTCCTAATTACTCGTTTCCTTGTAAGTAGAAGGAAAATAAGCGGATACACTAGGCTAAAACGATAGTCAAATCTTTAAAAATCCGGTTGCCTGGTGGATGAAATCCGTTTCTATGCAGGGCCAGGAGTTTACAACTTTCCGTGTGAGAAAAGCTTTAAGTATTTTAAATCTGAAACAAATAACAAAGAATATCTCAGAAATGGTCAATTCAACGAAAAATACGCATATGACATAAATTGCGTGTTTTAACGTGATCTACATTTTTTGTGCAGTAAGTTTTTGTCTATCTCTTATAGTTTACCAGTTATGTAAAATTCAACAAAATCCATTCATAATAAAGAGGTCTTTAGAGGCTGTTCCCAGAAAATTCAAGATATTCATTTTATTTGCCATATAAGTATTTTAAATATACGGTAATTTAATCAAAATCGTTAGAGCTGTTTTTGAGAAAATAAAAATTTTCAATTTTTTTTCCATGCAAAGGTAGTTTGTGGTGGGGGATTCTTCTCAAAATCTTCATGTTGCATCCCTGGAAGATACTAAACTTAAATACCAAGTTTGGTATTTTACCAACTTTTCGTTTTTGGGTTATCGTGTGCACAGACACCAAACACACTCACACGGACACACGCGCGCGCGGACCTTTTTCCTAAAAGACTTTTTTTTTTTTATACAGGAGACTCTAAAACGTCTAATTCCGGTGAAATCTCGGTATCGAATTTTTGAGTGAAATGCAATACCTTTTCTATACACTATGTACATAGTACATGTAGAGAAAGTAAAAAAGGATTTGTGTAATGAATTTGAAAGATTTTTACTAACGTTGCATAACTATTTATATGCTAAATACGAAATCATATAATTAATATGCGTGCCAGGGTAGCTTAATGATTTGGCTCACGGCTTTCGAACTGAAGGCTCGTGATTCGACTCTCGGGTCTGGGATGTCCCCTTTAAGGCTTGGGCTTGACTAGCTCAACATGAATCGGAGTTCATCTAAAAGCTGTAGGTCCTCTCAACTACCGCAATCCTCAACATCACCCTACCATCGGACGTAATGGACACCTCAGAAATGGGTCCGTTGTTGCTTGGTGGAATGAAGTTACTCCTGAAGGTGACCATAAATAATATTGGGAGTGTTAGAAAGGAACGATCGATATAATTAATACAAATACAAACATATCTGCTATACATTGTATTACAATTAATACTTTGTTCAATAACTTTTGGGGCTTGTTGAAATTTTTGTAATGTTATTCTTAATATTCTGTGATCTTGTTCTTATATGGTGTAACTATTTGTTACGCATTCTGTATCCTTGTAGTCCACCGAAAATGTTGCTAATAGGAACACATATTGCCGACTGTGTTTAATAAGGATCAAGGTTGCCTCTGGAGTGCTTTAATCCATTTTCCTCGTTTGTTTTTCGGCTTGCTACCATTCAAGAAACTCCTGTTCTATTGGCATTGTGTCGCCGTAAAGTCTGACCACTCGCAACTTAAGTCAGATGGAGAAAGGAGAAGAATTAAATTGAGTGTAACAAAACAGGATGCGTGAATTAGATGATCGACTCAACCGTTAAAGAAATTGCATCGAGATTTTATCTGTAGACTAACACAAATAGTAATTTTTAAAATGCTTATTTTTGTGAATTACCGAGAAGCTAAATTTCGAATGGATTGATGCAATCTTTAAACATCTGGTGTGTTCCATTCATATGACTTCCTCTACCAATTCTACAAACACATTTCTTAGTTATTCTTCTTTCTTGCTAATCAAGATAACCGTTAGCAGTTCCTTCTAAGTAGAACGGAAATAAAGGAACTCATTTGGCCAAGCGATAGCCAATTGTTTTGAAAGCTGCCGCTATGCGGTTGTCTTTGAAATTCGCTTCCCTGCATGGCCAGGAATAAAACAAAAAGTGTGACGTGTTCCATTCACATGACTTTCTCTACACCGCTGTAACAAATTATTGTTAAAGCATATTTTTCTATTTACGTTATGATAATCGAGATAAACATTAGCAGACATACGTATTTTAAATTTCTTGCTTCCTTGTAAGCAGAAGGAAAATAAGAGAATACATAGACTAAAACGAATGTCAAATAGCTTAAAAGCTGGTTGCCATGTGATTGAAATCAATTTCTATGCAGGGCCAAGAGTTCACACTTTCCGTGTGTGAGTATTTTAAATCTGAAACAAATAACAATCAATATCTCAGAAATGGTCAATTCCACGAAAAAAACACATGTGATATAAATTGTGTCTCTTAACGTGATAAACAGTTTTTGTGAAGTAAGTTTTCTTCTATCTCTTACGGTTTACCAGTTAAGCAAATTTCAACAAAATTCCTTCAGAATAAAGAGGTCTTTAGAGGCTATTCCAAGAAAATTCAAGATATATATTTTATTTGGTATTGGATGTATTGTTTTTTCACACAAGCCGTGTGTAGGACAGGAGTTGGATAGGTAGAGTCAGTCTGAAAAACCCAATTCCATAGCCGGGATTTGAACCACGAATCTCCCGATCTCCTGCCGGTTGCTCTGCCACTGAGCTACCATGGCAACATGCCCACGTATCATTGAATTTCTCAACCCACACGCATGTTTCCCGGTAAACCACAAGGTGTTCTCAAATTATTTTGAGATGACAACCTCAATGGCGACTTACAATGTTGTAAGTACTTAAGTCCCAGGATTCATAGTATAGCCAACTATTATGGTCAATTGGTATTGGATTAAATGTTTTTTCACACAAACCGTGTGTAGGACAAGAGTTGAATTGATAGAGTCAGGCTGAAAAATTCAATGCCATAGCCGGGACAACGGATCTCCCGATCTCTAGCCGGTTGCTCTACCACTGAGCTACCATGGTAATATCTGTCTCTTATTTGTCATATAAATATCTTTAATTTACGGTATTATAATCAAAATTATTACAGCCATTTTTGAGAAAATCAAAACTTTCGAAAAATGTTCTATGTAAGGGGTAGCTTGGATGGGGGAAACTCAAATCTTGGTGTCGCATCCCTGTAAGATACTAAATTTAATACCAAGTTTGGTATTTTACCAAATTTTCGTTTTTGAGTTATCATGTTCCAAACACACAGACACATACATGGACCTTTTTCTGAAAATACTTTTTTTGGAACAGAGAACCCTAAAACGTGTATTTCCGGTGAAATCTCGGTATCGATTTTTTGGATGAATTGCAATACTTTCTCTATACTCTATGTACATAGTGTAGTTGTTTTATGGTTGAAACTTATTTTATTTCAGTTTATATTACTTTGTTTTTGTTTTAAATTAAATTTTGAGTTATTAGTATATAAGTATTATCTGTAAAATAATGATGTTTAACAATAATTTAAAAGTGGAAAATAAATTACAAAGTTTGCAATATACGTCCTGGTATAGGGAACAAGATGCCAGGATGTTGTATTACAGATTTTATTTTTTATTTTTAGTACGTGTAGAGAAAGTAATATAGCATTTTAATAAAAATCATTTTGAGAATATCAACATTTTCGAAAAGTTTTCCATGAAAAATGCTGAACTTATATACTAAGTTGATATTTAATGAACCACTTTCGTTTGTTCACGAAAAAAAAACACACCACTGTGCGTATACTTAATAGTATGTGTGACTCCATACTCTTCTCCTCTGGGAATTATAAGGAAACTACGTTCCACTCAAAAATTCGATACCGAGATTTCATCGGAAATATGTTTTGAGGTCCCTTGAGCCCGAAAAAAGATTTTTTAAAAATAGGTCTGTGTGTATGTATGTATGTATATGTATGTATGAGTCAATGTATGTATGTAGATATGTATGTAAGTATGTATGTATGTGTGTATGTGTGTGTCTGTATGTATGTATATATGTATGTATGTATGTATGTATGTATGTATGTATGTATGTATGTATGTATGTGTGTGGCTGTGTGTATGTATGTCTGTGTGTGTATGTGTGTATGTGTGTATGTGTGTATGTGTGTATGTATGTATGTATGTATGTGTGTATGTATGTATGTATGTGAACAGCATAGCATAAAAACAAAAGTCGGTTTAATACCAAACTTGGTATTTAAGTTCAGTATCTTCAAAGGATGCGATACGAAGATTTTCAAGAAAAACCTCCCCAGCCCCAACTACCCTTTACTGGCATTTTTCGAAAAAATTGATTTTCGCAAAAATGGCTCTAATGATTTTGATAAAAATACTGTATATTAAAGATATTCACATCACATACAAAATGTCTATCTCGAATTTTCTGGGAATAACCTCGGAATAACTCTTTGTTTTGGTTGAGTTTTGCAGATTTTTGCATAATGGTTAAACTGTAAGAGATAGACAAAACCTACACCACAAAAAGTGTAGATCTCGTTAAAACACATAATTTATGCCATATACCTTTTTCCCAAACAGGAATTTAAAGTAATTCTGTGCATAAATATGGTGTGGAAGTAAAAAAGAAACTATAAAACTAAGAAATAGTACTAATTCATTAATCTACTATTGTTAGTGGCAGATTTATGTCATACATTTGGGGATTTTGAAGCAATATGTCTTCTAGAAAGTGCAAAAATAACCCTGATATATTTTGCCATATATGTGGCAATTTTGTTGTTCGAAAGAGGAGACAAAATATCATAAAATTTGTTAAAAGGGCCTACAATGTCTATTTTCATATGAAGCTTGGAGTTCTTGACAAAAAATGGGAACCAAAAAAAGTATGTCATACTTGCGTAGAACAATTAAGGAAATGGAGAAAAGGAAAAAAAAAAAAAAAAAAAAAACTAGTATGCTCTTTATTCCTATGATCTGGCATGAGCCTCGAAACCATGTCGATTATTGCTATTTTTGCTTTCTCTAGCCCCATATGTACAATTTACATAGGGATAGAGAAGTATTGTATTCCACCCAAAAATTCGATGTCGAGATTTTGCCGAAAATACATGTTTTAGGATCCCCTGAATCCAAAAAAGGCATTTTCAGAAGCAGGCCCGCACGCGTGCGCATGTGTGTGTCTGTGGACAGCACAGCTCAAAAACGAAAAGGTGGTTAAATACCAAACTTGGTATTTAAATTTGGTATCTTCCGAGGATGTGACACGAAGAATTTGAAGAAAATCTCTCCACTCCTAACTACCCTTCACATGGAAATATTTTCGAAAATTTTATTTTTCTTAAAAATGGCTCTAACAATTTTGATAAAAATACCACATATTAAAGCAATTTCTATCTCAAATAAATTGCATGTCTTGAATTTTCTGGGAATAGCTTCTAAAGACCGGTTTATTCTGGATGAATTTTGCTTCATATGGCATAACTAGTAAACCACAAGAGATAGACAAAAACTAACTATACAAAAAATGTAGATATTTTTAAAATACACAAGTTATGTTATATACATTTTTTTCGTAGAGCTTACCATTTTTTAGGTATTCCTTATTTTTAGTTTCAATTGTGAAGTACTTGTACTTTTCTCACACGGAAGTGTCCGTTTTTCTTTTGTTCTACTCCTGGCCTAGCAAAGAAGCGATTTGCAATGGCAATCGCATAACGACAGCTATTAAAACATTTGACTATCACTTTAACCTAGTGCATTCCCTTAGTTCCATTCTACTTATAAGGAACTAAGTAATAAAATTCTGCTAATGTTTATCTCGATTAGCATGGTGTTGAAAGAAGAATTATCTTTCGTAAGATGTTTGTTTGTAGAGTAACTAGAGAAAGTCATGTGAGTGTAACACATCAGATTTTTGTGTATATGATGTTACAGGCTACAACATAAAAATACAAAAGAAATCACTTATCCAAATTTATTGTCAGCCAAAAGGCCATATCACATGGTCTTCCTATGCCTTCTCCATTAGAAGCATTTGGAAAGGAATCGTCATCAGATTCTGAAAAAAATTAGATTTAGATATCCAAGAACATGATTTTCATCAACCTCAACAATTCTCACAGGCGGAACTCAATGATTTGGTTAAATACTTAAATCTTCCTAAGGATTTTGCTGAATTATTGGGATCCAGACTAAAACAAAAATAGCTCCTCTCTTCGGGAACGTCATTTTCTTGATACAGACATCGTGAAGAAGGTTTAGTTCCATATTTATCTCAGGAAGAAAATCTTACTATTGTCACGTTATTCCTGGTTTAGTGATTACCTTGGGAGCTGCTGAATACATTCCAGGTGATTGAAGACTTTTTATAGATTCCTCTAAAATTAGTCTGAAAGGTATACTCTTGTATAATGGAGATAAATATGCATCAGTTTCAGTTGCCCATTCAGTTCACCTCAAGGAAACATATCATTACTTAAAATTACTTCTAGAGAAAGTCAAATATGCAGAACATTAGTGGCAAGTGTGTGGAGATTTTAAAGTTATCAGCATGCTACTAGATCAGCAATCAAGCTGATAGTAGAGCCCAATCCGACCACTGGACAAGAAACATTTGGATGCAGAGAGACAGTCTCGTTCCAGGAATGAAAAATGTGATTCATTAGTGTCTTGTGCACCCCAACTGTTCTTTTACCACCTTTGCACATAAAATTAGGCTTAATGAAGCAATATAAGAATGACAACTGCTAAAAACATATTTGCAAGAAGTTCCCTGAAATATCTCATGCTAAAGTTAAAGAGGGAATGTTTGTTGGGCCACAAATTAGGAAGTTGATTTCTGATCCCTTATTTGTAGAAACGATGACAAATACTGAAAATCAGGCATGAATTGGTTTTAACAAGGTCATCGAAAACTTTATGGGAAATTAAAAAGATCCAAATTACAAACATATTCTAGAAAATATGCTTGAGAACTTTCGAAAGTTGGGTTGCAATATGAGTGTGAAAGTACATTTCCCACACTCTTATCGGGACTTTTCTTCCAGAAAATCTCGGCTGTGTCAGTGAGGAGCACGGTGAAAGATTTCACAGGACATACACGAAATAGAAAGATGCTACCGGGGAAAGTGGAATGTCAATATGATAGCTGACTTTTGCTTGTATCAAATTATTTCCATAGTAGGAACTGTAAAATGCGTTTAATTTCAAGGTAGCATGTAAAAAAATGGTCTAATGCTCAAATGTGAGTGATGATGTAAAATATTAGTTAATTATGAAGAATGTTGTGTTGACTTGTGGGTGTTTAATAACTTCTATTTAATAATAAAACATAATTTCGATATACCCGAGTATAAAAATTCACATTTTACTATTTCTTATATTGTCAAAAATTGGTATGTGATGGAAAAAATATTCTGTGTCAGCACTCTCAAATTAGGGATAGTGAAATATTAAAATAAAAAACCCAGAAAAAAGTTAAATTTTGCTAACAGTGTAATATTTTGTAAGAAAAATGTATTTGTGGAACGGCTAGAGAAAGCTATGTGAATGGAACACATCAGATTTTTATTTTAGACTTTTAGATACTTAGGCATCACACTGGCACTCCTGCACTGACTTAAGCTGAAAATGCGAAGTAAGTATTTTAAAAATTATTGTAATGGCAATGGAAATGCACTTTTTTATTACTTTTTTCGTTGTCAGTTAATAATATTTGGAAAACCAAAATCTCATAATATCTCATAATGTAATTTATTCATAGACGAATTTGCACGCTATTTTGGTTAGCATAATCAGTATTCTTATTGTAAATAAAGGCTAATCAGGTTCTGAGAAATCCTTAAATTCCTGTAACAATTTAATACAAGACATTGTATTGTACAAATTTTAACTAGCTTAAACCTAGCAAGAAGGCTTAAATACTGAAAGGAGGTCACACAATGATGGCATTAATCCTATTGCTAAGAACCAGTATAAACCCTGACAGAAAACAAAATAGTATAAAAACTGAATGAATCCATTTATTTGCTGATCAACAGGAATTAACAGGAAATAAATGACCGCGGGTGGGGGGATAATTTCATTTTAACGTTAAAATTACCTCAATATAAAATGTAAAGCAATTCAACAAAACGATAGCCTAAAGCATTAACACCTAAACTTTACATTAATGAAATAAGCTTTAAAATCTCATGTGTTCCATTCACATGACTTTCTCTACATCTCTGCAACAAATTATTATCAAAAAGCTTATGTTTATATTTACTTCATGCTAATCCAGAAAAAAAAATAGCAGAAATAGTCTTATAACTTGCTTCCTTGTAAGTAGAAGCGAAATAGGGAAGTACCATAGGTGGTAGTCAAAAGCTGTTTGCTATGCGACTGAAGTTCCTTTATTTAAATGGACAAATTCCTGTACCAGAAAAGTATACATTCTTTAAAGGGGAAACAAATAAAACGAAATATCTAAAAAAACGATCAACTCCACGAAAAAAGTGAATATAAAACAAATTGAGTGTTTTAACGCACTCTACATTTTTGGTGTGGTAAGATTTTATCCATTTCTTACGGTTTAGCAGTTATGCAAAAGTCCGTAAAATTCATCCAGAATAAAGAAGATTTCAGAGGCTCTTCGCAGAAAATTCAAGATATAACTTTCATTTGCCATGTAAATATCTTTAATACACGGTATTTTCATCAAAATCGTTAGAGCCATTTTTGAGAAAATCAAGATTTTCGAAATTTTTTCCATATAAGGGTAGTTTGGGGTGGGGGAATTTTTCTCAAAATCTTGTTTCGCATCCCTGGAAGATACTAAACTTAAATACCAAGTTTGGTATTTTACCGACTTTTCGTATTTGAGTTATCGTGTTCACAGACACATGAACGCACACATACTCACATATACTCACGGACCTTTTTCTGAAAATGCTTTTTTTTAATACAGGAGACTCTAGAACATATTTCCGGTGAAATCTCAGTATCGAATTTTTGGGTGGAGTGTAATATGTTCTCTATGCACTATGTACATAGTACGTGTAGAGAAAGTAAAAACAAATGAGTGGTTTCTAAATTTATAGCTAAGAAAACTTTCGTTGGTGACTTCTCTTCATATACTAAATTATAGATGTGTGTTCTATCTATTTCTGCAAACCTTTATCTCGATTAAAATGAAATAGAACAAAAACCGTATGGTTCCATTCACATGACTTACTCTACCTGTTCTGCAAACAAACTGCTTACAAAAGATTATTCTTTTGCGTTCTTCATACTAATCAAGTTAAACATTTGCTGAAATGGTCCTGTTATTTTCCCAGAAAAGGGAACTAGGGGATTACACTAAACCAAAAAGGATAATCAAGTCATTTAAAAGCTATCACTATGCGATTAATAACATAACTACATGGCACGACAGCTCACAAAGAACCTTGGCCTACCGCCCGGCCGCTGCGTCCCCCATCTCGGTCCATGACAGACGTCAGCGCCTCGAACCCTTCCCCGGCCAGTTAATGCGGTTCTCATGACCTGGAGCCAGTGCTTTTCCATCAAGTAGCTCCTCAATTGGCCCCCAGGAACCTCAGTAGGCTGAATGCACCCCGGTCCAGGTCTTCCAGCGGGAGAAAAACCCCAACGCAAATAATGGGAATCGAACCCAGGTCTCACGCTTGGCTAGCAGCAACGCTACCACCGCGCTAAGGAGACCACCATCTCTTGCGGTTTACCAGTTCTGCAAAAGTCATCCAAATGTGAAGTTATACATTTTATTTTAACCTTATAGGTATATTGACATTTTAATCATAATCGTTACCCATTTTTCAGAAGGTAAAGATTTTAGAACAATTTTGGGTGGAATACAAAAATTGCATATCCTCTACCTACTAAGTATATGGTACATACGTGCTAGAGAAAGTGAAAAGTTTTGCAAGAATATTTATACCCATTCATAAATAATAGCGGGTAGAGAAAGTTATGTGAATGTAACATATCTGATTTTCCTTTCTCGTGATTAAGCAAAGAGAACGGAATTTCAAAACTATGTCACAGTGAACAGCTCTTACAGAGATTTTACTATCGCCTTGCCTACTGTTTCACCTATTGTCATTTGTCTACAGAGAAATAACTAAAGCATTTCTATAAACATCTTATCTTTAGTAAGGGGAAGACGATAGAAGATGAAGCTTTTCTAAGAATAGTTCGTTAAAGAATGGGTGTGAAAGTTCGTGAAAGTCATGTAGATATAACACATAAGATTTTTCTTTTTTTCGACAGAAATTTGTATGCATGTATTTTTTAGGGTTCAGGATATTTAAAAACATTTACTTCCGGTGAAATATCTTTACGTAAATGTTTGGACGGCATGTAGTACTTCTCTCCTAGATAATTAAATGAGAGTTAGTGAAAATAAAAACCATTTTTCATCCAATTCACTTTCCTGCTTATGTACATCGTTATGAGCCGAGCTATTCTTAGCACTCCGTGGTCAGTCCCGTGCACAATACTAATTTAAAGGCTATAATTCAAATGCCAATTGACATATTGCCATGGAATGTGTGTTTTGATGGTTCCTCTGGCGTTACTTTAGTACTGTGTCCCTTACAATACTTCATTCTCTGTACATTATTTTATTACTTTCTCTACACGTACTATGTAATAGTGTATAGAGCAGATATTGTAATGCACCCAAAAATTCGATACCGAGATTTTACCGGAAATATATGTTTTTGGTCTCCCAGAGTCAAAGAAAAGCATTTTTGGGCAAAGGTCCAAGTGTGTGCGTGTGTGTGTGTGTGTGTGTGAGTGTGTGTCTGTGGACAGCATAGCTCATAAACAAAAAGTCCTTTAAATACCAAACTTGGTGTTTAAGTTTAGTATCTTCCAAGGATGCAACACAAAGATTTTCAAGAAAATCACCTCACCCCAAACTACTCTTTACATGGAACTTTTTTCGAAAATTTTTATTTTATTAAAAATGGCTCTAACAATTTTGATTAAAATGTCGTATATTTAAGATATTTACCTGACAAATAAAATGTATATCTTGAAATTCTAGGAATATCCTCTGAAGCCTACTTTATTCAGGATCAATTTTACGAAATTTTGCATAACTGCTAAATCGTAAGAAATGGACAAAAACTTACCACACAAAAATGTTTAGGCACGTCAAACACGCAATTTAAGTTATATGCATTTCTTTCGTGGAATTGATCGTTTTTTAGATATTCCTTGTTATCGGATTTAGCCTTTAAAAAGCGTATACTTTTCTCATTCAGGAATTTATAACTCCTGACTACACAAACAAACAAACTTCAGTCACAGAGCAACCAGCTTTTGACTATCACTTTAACCTATGGTTCTCCCTCATTTCGCTTCTACTTGCATTGTAGCAAGTAATAAGACTATTTCTGCTAATTTTTCCTGGATTAGCACGAAGTAAATAGAAGCATAGGCTTTTTAACAATAATTTGTTTCAGAGATGCAGCGAAAGTCATGTAAATGGAACACATCAGTTTTTTTTATTACTTTCTCTGCACGTACTATGTACATAGTGTATAGAGAAGGTATTGTAATGCACTCAAAAATTCGATACCGAGATTTCACCGGAAATATATGCTTTTGGTCCCCCTGAATCAAAGAAAAGCATTTTTGGGAAAAGGTCCAAGTGTGTGTGTGTGTGCGTGGTGTGTGCGTGCGTGCGTGCGTGTGTGTGTGTCGTTGGACAGCATAGCTCATAAACGACAAATCCTTTAAATACAAACTTAGTATTTAAGTTCAGTATCTTCCAAGGATGCGTCACAAAGATTTTCAAGAAAATGCTCCCACTCCTTACTACCCTTTACATGGAAAAAAATTTCAAAAATTTTGATTTCCTCTAAAATGGCTCTAACGATTTTGATTAAAATATCGTATATTAAAGATATTTACCTGACTAATAAAATGTATTTCTTGAATTTTCTAAGAATAGTCTCGGAAGACTACCTTATTCTGGATGAATTTTACGGAATCTTGTATAACTGGCAAACCGCAAGAGATGTACAAAAACGTACTTAACAGAAAATACTGAGTTCGCTAAAACACACAATTTATGTTACATACATTTTTTCGTGGAGTGGGTCGTTTTTGAGATATTCATTGTTATTGGTTTCAGCTTTAAAAAACATACTTTTCTCATACGGGAAATTGTCAGCTCCTGTCCATAGAAACAAAGGAACTTCAGTCACATAGCAACCAGCTTTTGACTACCACTTTAACCTATGGTACTCCCTTATTTCGCTTCTACTTACAAGGAGGCAAGTAATAACAGTATTTCCGCTAATGTTTTCTCGATTAGCATGAAGTATAAGGAGGCATGAGTTTTTGAACAATAATTTATTATAGAGATGCAGAGAAAGTCCTGTCAATGGAACACATCAGATTTTTTATATTTTTGAAGGTCAAAGACGCCAGTAATAAAATTATTATAGGGATTATCTTCCTCAAACTTATAAAGAATGCCCTAGAAGGCTTATGATTTAGTCCGAAGAGAAACATATTTCTTATTGGAATACATTTATTTTATAAAGCACTAATAAATATTTAAAGTCTACCTCTGCAGTTCAGTGGTTAGCCTTCTAGCTTCTCAGAGGCCCCGGGTGGGATTCCCGGCTGGAGCAGGGAAGTTTTCTTTAATCAAAATTATTCTCTGACCCCCATAGAGTCTGAAAGTATGACAATGGGAGGGAATATGCCTGTGTTTAATATTATAATTCTGAATAAGGGAAAACACTAGGCTAAAGCGAGACTCAAATCCTTTAAAATTTGGTCGTTATATGAAATAATTTAAATTCGGTTCTCTCTGCATTACCAGGAGTAAAGCAGAAGAGAAATGAAACGAAAGATGACTTTTGGGGGTTTAACATTGAGACCAATAACAAAGAATGCCTCAGTTAACTCTACAAAAAATGTATAGGTATGACACAATTTATGTGTTTTAACGAGTTCTACATTTTTAGTGTAATAAGTTTTTGTCTATTTCTTACGGTTGTACAGTCATCCAGCACATCTTCAGAGGCTACTCCTAAAAGATTCATGATATGCACTTCGTTTGTCATAAAAAACACTATTGTGTTTTAATCAAAATCGTTAAAGTAATTTTTGAGAAAATAACAATTTCCAAATTTGTTCATGTAAAGGGTAGTTGGGGTGGGGGATTTTCCTGAAAATCTTCGTGTCGCATCCTAGGAAGATACTGAACTTACATTCCCAGTTTGGTATTTAAGCGATTTTAAGTTGTTGGGTTATCCCCGCCCCCCACACACACGCATCTTTTTCTAAAAACGTTTATGAACATTACTGCTCAGCGAGCAAAACATCAGCAGGTCTGGGTGGTTCAGTTGGTTAGGTGCTGACCTTCTTATTCCAAGGTCGCTGGCTCAAACCTCATGGTTTTAAATGCGCTTAAAAGGTCCCCATGGCCACGCTCGCTAAAGCGTCTCGCTTTGGTGCATCGTGGGCAGGGGATCGTGGGTTCGAGTCCCGCCTTGGGCATGGATGTTATATGTTTGTGCAATGTGTATATGTTTGTAAAAGAAACAGTAAAACCAGTAATCAGTAAGACCTACGGGGGGAAATGTAAATAGGGATACAGTACCGGAGTCCTGATCAGACTCCGTTACTGTTTAAAAAAAAAGAAAAAAAGAAAAAAAAAAAGTGACAGACCGTGTCACTAAATTTATTGGCATGTTAAAGAACTTCTTTTTCTTCAAGGATAGACTCTTAAAGTCTGATCTGTCTCAAAGATCTGCCCATCACAATCTTGGTCTTCCTATTGATCTTCTGTTTCGTGGGGTAAAAAGAAACACTCGTTTTGTAATTCTATCATGATCCATTCTTTCAGTATGTCTGTACCATTGTTGTTTCAAGTTTAAAAGAACGCATGTGGGAAGAAATTCCGGTACACCTGCGGTGCTGATATATGATCCTGGAAATTGACAGTATTTAACAATCAAAAAAGAACAAAAAAAAAATTATTTTCTGTGGCCAAAGCTCTCATGTGATCATATAAGTTAAATGGTGCTATATAAATGAAACAATATAAAATATGTATTTAAAATTTCGTTCCATACTTACCTATATATTTGTGTTTAGAAAAAATAAACCATAAATCTGATCCTCGTGCTGATGTTCTTGTATACAAGTTCAGAGTGATGTTTTTCCAGCATTTTGCATAAGACACGAATTTCATTTCAGAGTTTCTTGGTCTAACAATGATTTCCTTAGTTTAAATCGAAAACACGCCAGTCAAAATCAATCTACTCCACGAAAAAAAATGTATACAACATAAATTGTGTCTTTTAACGGCTCTACATTTTCTGTGAAGTAAGTTTTTCTATCTCTTACGATTTGCCAGTTTTACAAAATTCCGTCAAATTCATCCAGAATAAAGTAGTCTTCAGAGGCTATTCCCAGGAAATTCAAGATATAGCTAAATTTTATTTGTCAGGTAAATATCCTCAATATACAATAATTCAATAAAAATCGTCATTTTTGAGAAAATCAAAATTTTCGAAAATGTTTCCATCTAAAAGCTAGTTGGGGGTGGAGGATTTTCTTGAAAATCTTCGTGTCGCATCCTTGGAAGATACCAAACTTAAATACCAAGATTGGTATTCAATGGTCTTTTTATTTTTCAGCTATGATGTCCATAGTCACACAGACACACACGAACCTTTTACTAAAAATGCTTTTTTGGATTCTGGGGGACCCAAAACATTTATTTCCTGAGAAATCTCGGTGTCGAATATTTGGGTGGAATGCAATACCTTCTCTATGCATTATGTACATAATACGTATAGGAAAAAAATCATAAAATGGGGTTATTTCTATCTAAGGAGGAGAACATAAGAGTGGGACAGGGTACCTAAGAGCGATAGTTATTCTTAATCGTAAAACATTTTAATTTTATATGTAATAAAAAGTTTGTAATTAAACATAACTAACTCTTTCTCATCTTTGCATTTTTACCTTTTCTACACACACTATATATACTTAGTGTGTAGATAAAGTATTGTAATGAACCAAAAAGTATGATACCGAGATTTCACGGAAAATACATATTTTGAGGCCTCCTGAATAAAAGACAGTATTTTTAGATCAATTTCCGTGTGTGTGTGTGTGTGTGTGTGTAGGTGTGTGTGTGTGGGCGCGCCTATAGACAGCATAGCTCAAAAACAAAAAGTCCTTTAAATACCGAACTTAGCAGTTTAGCTTAGTATCTTCCAAGGATGCAACACAAAGATTTTGAAGAAAAATTTTCGCAAATTTTGATTTTCTCAAAAATTGCTCTAACGATTTTGATTAAAATATTTTACATTAAAGATATTTACCTAGCAAATAAAAAGTATATCTTGAATTTTCTCGGAATAGCCTCTGAAGACACATTTATTCCGGAAGAATTTTACGGAATTTTGTATAACTAGTAATCGTAACAGATACACAAACAGAAAATGAAAAACTCGTTAAAGCACACAATTTATGTTGTGTGCATTTGTTTTTGTTTTTTTCGTGCAGTTGATCGTTTTTAAGATATTCCTTATTGTTGGTTTCAGCTTTGAAAAATTTATACTTTTCTCATACGGGAAATTGCCAACTCTTGTCCATTCACACAAAGGAACTTCAATCAAATAGCAACCAGCTGTTGACTATCACTTTAGTCTATGGTACTCCCTTATTTCCCTTCTACTTGTATGGAGGCAAGTAATAAGACGATTTCTGTTAATTTTTTCTCGATTAGCATAAGCTGTTTAACAATAATTTGTTGAGGTGTAGAGAAGGTAATGTGATTGGAACACTCAGATATTATTTAACTCGCCTATTAGGTTATTGTGCAGTAACCACACAAAAAATCTAATGTGTTCCATTCATATGACTTACTCTACAACTCTACAATAAATTATTATTAAAAATGTTATTAAACTATTTACTTAATATTAATCGAGAAAAAATTAGCATAAAAGGTCTTATTACTTGCTTCTTTGTAAGACTAAATCGATAGTTGAATATTTTTAAAGCTGGTTGCTATGTGATTGAAGTACCTTAATTTGTATGACGAGGAGTTAACAAATTCCAATATAAGAAAAGAATAAGTAGGATTTTAAAACTGAAACTAATAACGAGGAATATCTAAAAAAACATTAATCTCACGAAAACATGTATATAAAATAAGCTGTATGCTTTAACGAACTCTACACTATTTTGTAAGTTGACTATCTCTTACAGTTCAGCAGTTATGCAAAATTCCGCAAAATTCCGAGGCTATTCCGAGTAATTTGAAGGCATACATTTTATTTGTCATGCAAATATCTTTAATATTCGATATTATAATCAAAATTGTTAGAGCTATTTTTGAGAAAATCAAGATATTCCAAATCTTCTTCCATGTAAAGGGTAGTTTCAGGATGTGGGGATTTTCCTGAAAATCTTAGTGTCGCATTCTTGGAAGATATTGAACTTAAATACCAAGTTTGGTATTTAACGGACCTTTCGTTTTTGAGTTATGCTGTTTGCAGATACAAAACACACACACACACACACACACACACACATACACACATACGACAAGGACACACACACACACACACACGACAGAGACACACACACACACGACAGAGACACACACAACACGACAGAGACACACACACACGACAGAGACGCACACGACAGAGACACACACAACACGACAGAGGCACACACAACACGACAGAGACACACATAACACGACAGAGACACACACACACGACAGAGACACATACACACAACACGACAGAGACACACACAACATGACAGAGACACACACACACAACACGATAGAGACACACACAACACGACAGAGACACACACAACACGACAGAGACCCACACACACGACAGAGACACACACACACGACAGAGACACACACAACAGATCAGAGGCACACACAACACGACAGAGACACACACACACACATACACACACACGGCAGAGACACACACAACACGACAAAGGCACACAAAACACGACAGAGACACACACAACACGACAGAGGCGCACACACACGACAGAGACACACACAACACGACAGAGACACACACACAAGCGACAGAGACACACTCACACACGACAGAGACACACACAACAAGACAGAGATACACTCACACACGACAGAGACACACACACACGACAGAGACACACAAAACACGACAGAGACACACACAACACGACAGAGACACACACACACGACAGAGACACACACAACACGACAGAGAGACACACACATGGCAGAGACACACACACACACGACAGAGACACACACACGACAGAGACACACACAACACGACAGAGACACACACACAACAGAAACACACAAACACACGACAGAGACACACAAAACACGACAGAGACACACACACACACACGACAGAGACACACACACGACAGAGACACACACAACACGACAGAGACACACACACATGACAGAGACACACACAACACGATAGACACACACACACGACAGAGACACACACACACGACAGAGACACACACACGACAGAGAGACACACACACACACGACAGAGACACACACACACGACAGAGACACAAACACACGACAGAGACACACACACACATGACAGAGAAACACACACACGACAGAGACACACACAACACGACAGAGACACACACTCACGACAAAGACACACACGACAGAGACACACACGACAGAGACACACACATACGACAGAGACACACACACACACGACAGAGACACACACACACAAAGACACGACAGAGACACACACACACGACAGAGACACACACACGACACAGACACACACACAAGAAACAGACACACACACGACAGAGACACACAAACAAACACACACACACACACGACAGTGACACACATTTCTCAGGAGTTTCCAATCATGGATATGAAGTGAAATTTCGCCTTAGGTGTCTTTGTAGTACGTTTCCTCTGCTAAAAAGAAAACTACT
The DNA here is from genome assembly GCA_030762935.1 of Hymenopus coronatus. Classification (NCBI taxonomy): domain Eukaryota; kingdom Metazoa; phylum Arthropoda; class Insecta; order Mantodea; family Hymenopodidae; genus Hymenopus; species Hymenopus coronatus. The sequence goes on from CM060881.1 coordinate 165,451,824, forward strand.
ACTACTACTACCACCACCACCACCACCACCTCTGCTACTACTACTTGCCACCACCACGATGACGACGACCACCACCACCACTGGTACTACTACTTACCACCACCACCACTGCTACTGCTACTTACCACCACCACGTAGACGACCACCACCACCACCACTGCTACTGCTACTTACCACCACCACCGCCACTGCTACTACTACTTACCACCACCACCACTTCTACTACTACTTACCACCACCAGCACTGCTACTACTAGTTACCACCACCAGCACGACCACCACCACAACGACCACCACCACCAACACCACCACCACTTCTACTACTACTTACCACCACCACCACCACCACTGCTACTACTACTTACCACCACCACCACGAACACCACCACAAAAACTGCTTCTACTACTTAACACCACCACAACCACCACCACCACTGCTACAACTACTTACCACCACCACCACTACTACCACTGCTACTACTACTTACCACCACCACCACGACTGATACTACTACTTACCACCACCACCACTGCCACTACTACTTACCACCACCACCACCACTGATACTATTACTTACCACCTACACCACTGCCACTACTACTTACCACCTACACCACTGCCATTACTACTTACCACCTACACGACTACCACTACTACTTACCACCACCACCTCGAGCACCACTGTTACCACTACTTACTACCACCACCACGACCACCACCACCACAACTGCTACTACTATTTACCACCACCACGACCACCACCACCTCGCGCACCACTGCTACCACTACTTACCACCACCACCACGACCACCACCACCACCACTGCTACTACTACTTACCACCACCACGACCACCACCACCTCGAGCACCACTGCTACCACTACTTACCACCACCACCACGACCACCACCACCACCACTGCTACTACTACTTACCACCACCACCAGAACCACCACCACTGCTACTACTACTTACCACGACCACCAAGACCACCACCACCACCACCACCACTGCTACTACTACTTAGCACCACCACTACTACCACTTCTACTACTACTTACCACCACCACCGCCACCACTGTTACTACTACATACCACCACCACCACCACCACCACTGCTACTACTACTCTCACCACCACCACCACTGCTACTACTACTTACCACACCAGCACCACCAAAACCACCACCACTGCTACTACTACTTACCACCACCACCGCCACCACCACCACTGCTACTACTACTTACCACCACCACCACTACTATCACTTCTATTACTACTTAACACCACCACCGCCACCACTGCTACCACTACTTACCACCACCACCACCACCACTGCTACTACTACTCTCACCACCACCACCACTGCTACTACTACTTACCACACCAGCACCACCACCACCACCACCACTGCTACTACTACTTACCACCACCACCGCCACCACCACCACTGCTACTACTACTTACCACCACCACCACTACTATCACTTCTACTACTACTTAACTGCACAACCGCAACCACTGCTACCACTACTTACCACCACCACCACCACCACCACTGCTACTACTACTCTCACCACCACCACTGCTACTACTACTTACCACACCAGCACCACCACCACCACCACCACCACTGCTGCTACTACTTACCACCACCACCACCACCACTGCTATTACTACTTACCACCACCACCACTACTATCACTTCTACTACTACTTAACACCATCACCGCCACCACTGCTACTACTACTTACCACCACCACCACTACTATCACTTCTACTACTACTTACCACCACCACCACCACCACTGCTACTACTACTTACCACCACCACCACTACTATCACTGCTACTACTACTTACCACCACCACCACCACCACTGCTACTACTACTTACCACCACCACCACTACTATCACTTCTACTACTACTTAACACCACCTCTGCCACCACTGCTACCACTACTTACCACCACCACCACCACCACTGCTACTACTACTCTCACCACCACCACCACCACCACTGCTACTACTGCTTACCACACCAGCACCACCACCACCACTGCTACTACTACTTACCACCACCATCGCACCACCACTACTGCTACTACTACTTACCACCACCACCACAACCACCACCATTGCTACTACTACTTACCACCACCACCACTGCCACTACTACTTACCACCACCACCCCCACCACCACCAACACTGCTACTACTACTTACCTCCACCACCACCACTACCACTTCTACTACTACTTACCACCACCACCACCACCAGCACCACCACTACCACTGCTACTACTACTTACCACCACCACCACTGCTACTATTACTTACCACCACCACCACCACTACCAGTGCTACTACTACCTACCATCATGATGTCGCCGGCGACCGCTACCACCACTGCTACTACTACTTACCACCACCACCACGACCACCACCAACTTCACAACCACCACCACCACCACTGCTACTACTACTGACCAGCACCACCACTACCACTGCTACTACTACTTACCTCCGCCACCACCAGTACTACCACTGCTACTACTACTTACCAACACCACCACTGCTACTAGTACTTACCACCACATACCAGCACTACCACTGCTACTACTTACCATCGCGGATGTCGACGACGACGACCACCACCACCGCCACTACTACTACTTACCACCACCACGACGATCACCACTACCACTGCTACTAATACTTACCACCACCACCACCATACCATTGCTACTAATACCACCATCACCACTAGCACTGCTACTACCACTTACCACCACCACGACGACGACCACCACCACCACTAACAGTGCTACTACTACTTACCACCACGACGACGACCACCACCACTACCACTGCTACTGCTACTTACCACCACCACTGCTACTTAGCACTACTTACGACCACGACGACGACTACCAGCATCACTATCACTGCTACTACTGCTTACCACGACGACGACGACCACCACTACTACCACTGCTATTACTGCTTATCACCTCCACCACTACTTACCACCATTAAGACGACCACGACGATGACTACCACCACCACTACCACTGCTACTACTACTTACCACTATAGCGACCACCACCACTGCTAGTACTACTATTATTACTACTACTACCACCACTACTACTAGTACTACTGTTACTACTCCT
>CM060881.1:165460000-165465000 GCA_030762935.1 Hymenopus coronatus
ACGCAATACAAGAAGCTACTTTAGCTAGCCAAATACATACCAGCAAGAGAGACAGCTCCCGAGTACCATACTGGTGGACCAATGACATTGAATGTCAAAGGAGGTGATCCAATCAAAGCAGGCGCAAAGTAACAAGAGCAAATAGGAGACGAATACAACAGCAGGACCTAGAAGCGTTAAGGAGAAGAAAAGAACATTGACAAACCTCGTAAAGGAGTCCAAGAGAAAAAACTGGCAAAAACTATGTGAAGAACTTGATCAGGATATTTGGGGATCAGGATATAAAATAGTAACAGGGCGTTTGAATAATAGAGCTCCCATAAAATTAACAGAGGAGATGGAAATAAGTGTAGTAAAGGCTTTATTCCCTAGCAATGAAGATAAGAGAGATGTCAAAATAAGATGTAGTGTAGAGAAAGAATTCATCATGGATGAATTAAATGAAGCAGGGCGCAACATGAAATCCGGCCAAGCGCCGGGATTGGACTAATTCCACCCAAAGCAGTGAGGTTCGCCATTGAGGCAACCCCTAAATGGATTCTAGCAGCCTTAAATACGTTACTGCAACAACAGGAGTTACCAGGAGAATGGAAGGTAGCTAAACTCATATTGTAGCTACCTCAAGATCCATCAGCATATCGACCAATATGTTTACTCAATACCATGAGTAAACTATATGAGAGTCTAATAACGACAAGAATCGAAAGGAAATTGAGGAAGGGGAAGGACTGTCCTGCAACCAGTATGGCTTCAGAAAAGGCAAAAGGCCATTAAAGCTGTTCAAAAAATTAAAGATGACAGTAAAGAAAAGTGGGAAGCCGCAATCACACTGGATGTGCAAAATGCTTTCAACAGTGCAACTTGGATATTATCATTCAGGAGCTCCAAAGAAAAAAGATTTCAGCATATTTAATAAATATAATACGAGAGTACTTCAACTCAAGATACATAACTCTAAGTAATAAGAAACAAGTACAGGTTACTGCAGGAGTACCCCAAGGCTCGGTCCTGGGACCTACATTGTGGACTATTTTATACGATGGCGTATTGCGGCTAAAACTACCGACAGGAGCTTACACGTTGGGATTTGCAGATGATTTAGTGTTAGTCACTACAGCTGCCGACGCAGAAGAATTAATGTTTAAGACAGATGAATACCTCATACACATAGACAGGTGGATGAAGGCCAACAAACTAATTCTTGCGCCACAGAAAACGGAAGCTGTGATCTTGAAAGGGCCAAGAAAACAGCCAGATGTGAGTTTCAGGATACGCAATACTGATGTTAAGCCAAAAAAATCAGTGAGATATCTAGGTGTCATATTGGGTGATGGTAGAAATGTTGGTGAACACGTTAGAACAACCACCAAGAAGGCCGAAGAGAGAACAGCGGCACTGAGTAGACTATTGCCGAATATTGGGGGCCCAAGATCTGTAAAAAGGCAAATTTTATGTAGCGCAATCTATTCTATGCTGTTATATGCCGCCTCAATATGGCACACTGCATTAAGAAAAGAAGTGTACCGAAACCACCTGGCCAGAGTACAGCGGAAATTATTATAAAGGGTGGTAAATGGGTATCGAACCATATAAAACAAAGCTCCACAGGTCATCTCAGCAGCAGTACCCATAGATCTATTAGTAAAAGAGAGAAATATCTAAGAAGAAAAAATTGGTTCCACTAATGCAGACAAAAGAGATATAAGACAACAAATCATAGAACAGTGGCAAGAGCGGTGGCATGAGACCATGGAAGTGGCACAATGGACGAACAAAATTATCCCAGATATTAATATGTGGCTGTTATGCAAGTACAGTTCATTAGATTATTTCATGACGCAGGTACTATCTGGTCATGGAAGATTTAGGTAAGACGCAAAAAAAAAAAAAAAAAAAAAAAATGGGGAAAACGAATAGCGAGAAATGCAACTAATGCCCAGAAACTGATACCGCGGAGCACACACTACTCCACTGCCCAAGATGGGAGACCTATAGGAATAAAGCTCACACAAAATTCGGTAAAATGATAACAGTACATAATTTAGAGCAAACCATTACTGGGAGTACAAAAGCATGGAATACAGTAAAAGAACTATGTAAAGAAACAATGGAGACAAAGGAAAAAGAGGAAAGACAGTATCTGACAATACATATAGACAGCTATAATTCTGATGAAATGCGGCAAGCAGTTCCGAAATGGTAAGCGGAGAAGACAGTGGTTTTTTTAGTTAGTAAAAATCCAACTCGCCAGGAGGCGAGAAGATCTTTACAAGATTTTTTTTTACTGCCGAAACAAAAAACAAAACAAAAAACTACTACTACCGCTACTACCACTACTTCAACTAGTACTTCTACTACTACTACTACTACTACTAGTAGTAATACTACCACTAGTACTTCCACTACTACTACTAGTAATACTACTACTAGTACTTCTACTACTACTATCACTACTAGTAATACTACCACTAGTACTTCCACTACTACTACTAGTAATACTACTACTAGTACTACTACTACTACTACTATCACTAATAGTAATACTACCACTAGTACTTCTACTACTACTAGTAATACTACCACTAGTACTTCTACTACTACTACTAGTAATACTACCACTAGTACTTCTATTACTACTAGTAATACTACCACTAGTACTTCCACTACTACTACTAGTAATACTACCACTAGTACTTCCACTACTACTACTAGTAATACTACCACTAGTACTTCTACTACTACTACTAGTAATACTACCACTAGTACTTCCACTACTACTACTAGTAATACTACCACTAGTACTTCCACTACTACTACTAGTAATACTACCACTAGTACTTCTACTACTACTACTACTAGAATTACTACCACTAGTACTTCCACTACTACTACTAGTAATACTACCACTAGTACTTCTACTACTACTAGTAATACTACCACTAGTACTTCCACTACTACTACTAGTAATACTACCACTAGTACTTCTACTACTACTAGTAATACTACCACTAGTACTTCCACTACTACTACTAGTATTACTACCACTAGTACTTCCACTACTACTACTAGTAATACTACCACTAGTACTTCTACTACTACTAGTAATACTACCACTAATACTTCCACTACTACTACTAGTAATACTACCACTAGTACTTCTACTACTACTAGTAATACTACCACTAGTACTTCTACTACTACTAGTAATACTACCACTAGTACTTCTACTACTACTAGTAATACTACCACTAATACTTCCACTACTACTACTAGTAATACTACCACTAGTACTTCCACTACTACTACTACTACTAGTAATACTACCACTAGTACTTCTACTACTACTACTAGTAATACTACCACTAGTACTTCTACTACTACTAGTAATACTGCCACTAATACTTCCACTACTACTACTAGTAATACTACCACTAGTACTTCTACTACTAGTAATACTACCACTAGTACTTCCACTACTACTACTAGTAATACTACCACTAGTACTTCCACTACTACTACTAGTAATACTACCACTAGTACTTCTACTACTACTACTAGTAATACTACCACTAGTACTTCTACTACTACTACTACTAGTAATACTACCACTAGTACTTCTACTACTACTAGTAATACTACCACTAGTACTTCCACTACTAATACTAGTAATACTACCACTAGTACTTCCACTACTACTACTAGTAATACTACCACTAGTACTTCCACTACTACTACTAGTAATACTACCACTAGTACTTCTACTACTACTACTAGTAATACTACCACTAGTACTTCTACTACTACTAGTAATACTACCACTAATACTTCCACTACTACTACTAGTAATACTACCACTAGTACTTCTACTACTACTACTAGTAATACTACCACTAGTACTTCCACTACTACTAGTAATACTACCACTAATACTTCCACTACTACTACTAGTAATACTACCACTAGTACTTCTACTACTACTAGTAATACTACCACTAGTACTTCCACTACTACTACTAGTAATACTACTAGTACTTCTACTACTACTACCACTACTAGTAATACTACCACTAGTACTTCCACTACTACTACTAGTAATACTACCACTAGTACTTCTACTACTACTACTATCACTACTAGTAATACTACCACTAGTACTTCCACTACTACTACTAGTAATACTACCACTAGTACTTCCACTACTACTACTAGTAATACTACTACTAGTACTTCTACTAATACTACTACTATCACTACTAGTAATACTACCACTAGTACTTCTACTACTACTAGTAATACTACCACTAGTACTTCTACTACTACTAGTAATACTACCACTAGTACTTCCACTACTACTACTAGTAATACTACCACTAGTACTTCCACTACTACTACTACTAGTACTACTACCACTAGTACTTCTACTACTACTACTAGTAATACTACCACTAGTACTTCCACTACTACTAGTAATACTACCACTAGTACTTCCACTACTACTACTAGTAATACTACCACTAGTACTTCTACTACTACTACTACTACTACTACTAGTAATACTACCACTAGTACTTCTACTACTAGTAATACTACCACTAGTACTTCCACTACTACTACTAGTAATACTACCACTAGTACTTCTACTACTACTAGTAATACTACCACTAGTACTTCCACTACTACTACTAGTAATACTACCACTAGTACTTCTACTACTACTACTACTAGTAATACTACCACTAGTACTTCCACTACTACTACTAGTAATACTACCACTAGTACTTCTACTACTACTACTAGTAATACTACCACTACTACTACTAGTAATACTACCACTAGTACTTCTACTACTACTACTACTACTAGTAATACTACCACTAGTACTGCCACTACTACTACTAGTAATACTACCACTAGTACTTCTACTACTACTACTAGTAATCCTACCACTACTACTACTACTAGTAATACTACCACTAGTACTTCTACTACTACTAGTAATA